>VMDO01001027.1:0-235800 GCA_007922755.1 Pedetes capensis
TATAGAAAAATACTATATAGTAAAAGATAGAGAAGACTTGGATGGGAAACTTAGATAGGAAGGGGGCAGGGGGGAAACATAGAGGAGGGTAAGGGGTAACCTATATGAATAATGCTTATCAAATTGCATATATGAAAATTGTCACAACGAAAAGCATGTCAAAATGAATCACATTATGATGTACATTAAAAATTTCTAAAAAAAAAAAAAAGTAAAAAAAAAAAAAAAAGAATGATAAAAAAAAGAAAAGAGTATTTCTTGAGTGTGCCATTCTGGAAACATTATTTATCTGCTGCTGTTAGTACTACTGCTGCCCCTAGAGGAGACTCTAATGAGCCCACCAGCTCTCAGTGGGATGAGGTGATATGTCTCAAAAGCTCCTATGGTGGCCACGCAGTGACCTGGACCTGGATGTGCCTCCTTGTTGATCCATAACATTCTCTACTGCCAGTCTTGGCTGTGGGAAGGAGGGGCTCTGTGAGTCACACCCCTCAGCCTAACCACCAGTTCACAGAAGAGGGTCATAGGTTTGAACCACCTGTGGGTTTTCATCACACAGGCAGTGGCTGTCAGGGGGTCTCCAAGGAAGAGGGCTCTTCCTGGCGTGGTTCCCAGAGGGAGTGCTCAGTCCCCTCTGCAGAAGGGTAGTGGAAGAAACCCTCGCCCACTAGGATGCTCTAGAGGCCAGTGGATGTCTTGAGTGTGTTTAGAGACAGGCGCCCCCTGCTGGCCCAGTACCACTCAGGTAGGAGGCAGGTGGAAGAGGCACTCCAGTGCATCCTAGTGAGGGGAACAAGTGAGGAGACTCCAAATAATTCATGTAAGGGGGACTCATGAGTCATTTGTGTGTTGTAAAGACTCCAACAGGTGCCAACACAAACTGCAGGTTTAGCCAAATGAGATGGCAAGATGGGCGACAGCTGAGTAGATGGCCAACGACTTTGAGACACTCAGCAGAAAGGTCAAATATTTAGGAACTCTTTAGTCTTTATCCTTAACGACATGCAAATACTGTATCATAGTCAAGAAGATCCCAATGATTAGCAATAAATTTAGCAAAAATAAGTTAAAATGATGAGGTCCACGGCAGGGAAACAGCAACTTTACTGCTGTGGGCACATGAATTAACCCACTGGTCCTGAGGAAACCTGACCTGACAAGATGATGTATTCCTGTGTCCTGGGTTTGCTGATGTCATTCTTGAGGACAGACCTCAAGGAAACAGCTCAAGAGGAATAGCAATCAGTGAGAGAGACTCTAGGTGCCAGCCAGTTATAGGCTGGCTACTTCACAGCCTGTGCTCACAACATTCAGAAGCCACAGAGGGCACAGCTACAGGTCTAGAGCTAGAGACATGAGGGAGGTCAACCCATTTCTGCCATGTACTCGCTGTGTGATTTTGGATAAGTCACTCAGTTTCTCTAAGCCTCCATTCCCACCTGGGTAAAATAATAGATTGCTTCTTGCAGGGGTTGTGTATTAAAGGTCAGGCTGGAGATGTAGCTCAGAGGTAGAGTGCTTGCCTAGCATGTGGGAGGCCCTGGGTTTGATCTCTTGCACCACAAAAAATAAATAAACGAGGTCATGTCTACAGTGCCCTGCAGTGTCTGACCGAGGGTAGCTGTGACTGGGAGATGACCCCGGGACAGATCCTGGAGAGTTCCTGCTTGCAAAGGATGAGGCGGGAAGCCAGTCTTTTATCATGAAAAGGATCTCTGACTTCTACTTTATTTTTGTTACAAAGTCAGAAAAAGTAAAATAAAATAAAATAAACCTCTGCCACTACTACTGAAGGGTCCACCAAAACACCGAAGGAAGCTCTTTAATGGGCGTTTTCAATTCGTCCGAAGCCTAAAGGAAAATGCCAGGTGAGGCTCCCACGCTCACTCCGACGTGTGAAGCCTGGGATGTCTTCAAGGGTCTGGAACTGCACTTTTTTTTGGAGGCCTCTTCTGTGGCTGGGCTGGGATTTAGCTCAGTTGGTAGAGCGCTGCGCTGCAGTCTCTGAGGTCCCGAGTTCAATTCCCAGCACCACAAAAATGGGAGAAGGACCTGGCAATCCACTCCCAAGGCAATCCCGAAACAGTCAGCCATTGAAAACCCTATGAGGGTCACTATGAGTCGGATACCAACTCGACGGCACCTAACAACAACAACAACTTCTGTGGCTGGGGTTTTCTAATCCCGAGCTGGCAACCGTGGTCTCCGTTTTAGGGAGAGGAAACCTGCCCGGGAGTTACGCGATCCGGCGGGGCAGGGCTCCAGGCCCTGCTCATAACCACGGCACCGTACTGCCTTCAGCGCAGCCCGGGCGAGCGGAGCCCGAGGGCTGCAGGAGTGCGGGGCTGGGGATGCGCGCAGCCCGAAGGGCCGCTGGGTGCCGGCGCGCCCCGCTGCCGATTCCCCTCTCACCAGAAGGGGGCGCCAAGGAGAAGGCGGGCGGAAAGCCGTCGGCCGCGGGGCCGCTCTCGCCGCCGCTCCCAGAATCCAGACTCCAAGGTCGAGACCAGGGCTGCCGGTGGCCCCTCGGTCCGCAGCACGGGTCGAGGACCACAGCCCACGGAGACTCTGGTCCCCGCGAAAGGGCCGGCCGCGGCTCCGGCAGCCGGGTCCGCGCCCGCCCGGAAGCGCGGGGGCCGAGGGGGCGGGGCCGGGAAGCGCTTCCGGGGGCGGGGGGCGCGGGCAGGGGCGGCAGCCGGAGCGGCGGGGACGGGCCTGGCGCCGGCGGCGGCGGAGGGGGCGCCGCGGGCGGGCGATGTGAGCGCAGCGCTCTGGCAGGTGAGGCGCGGCGGCCGGGGGCGGCAGGCGGCGGGCGAGGCGCGGGCGGAGCCGGCGGGGCCGGGGGCGGCCGCGGGGCCGCTGTCCGGCTGCCTCTGGGCGCGGCGGGGCGGGCGTCTCCGTGCAGGGTCAGTCCCCGGGCCGGCCAGCAACGGGGCGGGCAGGCGGACGGGCGGCGCCGGCCGGAGCCGAGGCCCGGAGGGGTCCGGAGGCCCCGACACCTGCTCGGGCCAGGCGCGCGCCCCCGAAGGACAAGCAGTGCCCGGCTCCGGGGTCCGGTCGCCCCCGGCCGGACCTAGAGTCGCGCTGAGGCAGCTGCCTGGGGCTCCCAAGCCTCCGCCCTGGGCGTCGCGGGATCCCCAGCTTCCGGGCCGCTGGCTCCCAGGGGAGCTCCCTGTCCCGGGGGACTGTGTGATTGAGGCCCCCAGAGACCCATGTCCGTCCAGGAGATCATCCCTGCGGGGTCTGCCTAGGAGTTGCTGCCTCCCTCCGTCGCCTTTCTCCGGGTAAACAGGCGGCCGCAGCGCGGGACGCTGGCCCCGGAGGTCCTCATGGTCACTCTCGAGCTCAGTCGGGTCCTGCCATTATCGAAGGCGGGCTGGGGCTGACCCAGGGGTGTAAACAGTGCCCTGCTAGGCCAGGCGGCTGTCCTTTAGGGCGGCACCAGTCCGGGACGCTCTTCTTGAGACTTTCCCTTTTCCACGTTGGGCCTCAGTTTCCCCGTGTGAGAAATGGAGCGTTTGGATGAGCTCCCTAAACATCCTTCTCACTGTGCCATGCAGTGTATATCTGAAATTGGAAGGTCTGTCCCTGGTTCAACGTGCTGGACAGTTTCACCGAATACTTGTTTTTGCAATTGTAGACTTTTTAGCCACATAATGCACTTTGTTTCAGACAGGTTTAACATGATTCCAAGAGGCGTTTCTAAGCCTCACCTTAGTCATTCTTCACCCGTTGCTGTTGTCCCTAGTTTTAGTTAATCGCACTCCGAGGAGCTTTTGCATGCAAACATTTTGCTGTTTATATTTGCCGGCTTTCTCTTTGTTTCCCAGTCCAGGCCCTCTTTGCTTCACATCTGGATTATTGCAACAGCTTCTTAGCTGGTCTCTGACTCCAGAGGTTCCCCCCTCCCCCATCCTTCCTTTATGCTAACGCCAAACTTACTATAGGAAGTCAAAAAATAGTTGAACGCTGGCTTGCTTATTAAATGTCAAGATGCTGTCGCATGTGGTGCAGGAAAGCAGTTGAAGGCATACTCATTCTCCAAGCAGCTTTACACTGGATGCCGAGACATGACCTGTGCAAAGGTAATTTTGATGAGACAAGGCTCTGTTGCTGTAGAATTAAGAAGGAGAGATGGAGGTCACTGTAGGTGCAGTGGTCAGGGAGGGCTTAGTGGGGGGGGGGGCGGAATTGAGCGGGGTCTTAAAGGATGAGTAGGATTCAGATAGGAAAAGAGGAGTCAGGCCCAGTGATCCTGTGGAGCTGGTGACTAGACCAGCCTTCTGGCAGAGAAGGGCTCACGTGGGAGGAGGGTAGAAGGAAGGATTGGCTGGGGCTGGTTCCTGAAAGAGCTTGAACACTAGGCCAAAGTTGAAACAACTGTAAAGGTATTGGTGAACCACAGGAGACCAGGAGGGGTTCATGTGCTAGCCCAGAAGGGGTAGGCTGGAGCCCAGATCACCCTGGAGGCCATGGCAGTCAGACCACTCAGAGCCGGGTGGTCTCCCTGCCTGCCATGTATGTCCAGTCGTTACCTGCCCTTCTTTTCAAGGCTCTTCTGGGCTTGGCCCCACCCCACCCACCTGAACCTTATTCCCAGACTTTACTCCAAGTTTGAGCCCCCTCAGAGGCCAAGGTCTGACTGCCTTTTAGCTTTGCTCCTGTTGTTCCCCTCCTTTGTGCACCTTCTCCGTTTCACTTCCTTCAAGTCCCTGCTGTACTTCCTCCAGAGGGTGTTCCCTGACTGCCCTACCCCCATGCCTTTGTGCCACTCAGTTTTAGCACTGGTTACTTGGATATTGGGCTTGCTCTTGTCCGAGCTAGAGTGGGAATTTTTTAATTTTTTAATTTTTTTACTTTTAGTTTTTGAGGATGCTGTGTTTTAACTCTTCTCTCATGGCCCTTCTGGTACTTAATTCTGGAGCTAGACTTTTATAATAGGCACTTAGATACTTCCTGATTTTTGTTAGTAAACAACTATTTTTTTTTTTAATGGAGAAACTGTTAGTTATCAGCTTTCTCTGTCATGTGTGATTGAAAACTAATGCTGCCACTCAAGATGGATGTTTTCAGCTCTCATTCTTGACCTGCAGAAAACACAGGATGAATCTTGGAAACATTAAAATGTTTACTCCTGAGTGTGTGTGAGTGTGGGAAAAGAAAAAAAGTCATGTAATTCTTCAGTCAGAGGCGATGGGAAAAGAACATCAGCTTTGGAATCAGACAGACCGCAGCTTGCATGTCAGCAATGCTACTTACTATGTGAACTTAAAGCAATTCATCACATTCTCTGAGCCTTCATTTTCTAATTTGTAGTAGATGGATTAATAAAGTCCATTTCATAGAGTTGTGAGTTTTAAAATGAAAATGGCATACAAAGGAGGTAGTAAAATTTGCAGTACTGCTGGGCTTGGTGGCTCACAGCTGTAATCCCAGCAGTTCAGGAGGCAGAGGCAGGAAGATCGCAAGTTCGAGACTAGAGGCAGTCTGCATAATTTAGCGAGACCCTGTCTCAAAAAAAGTAAAAAACTGGGCTGGGGGTGCAGCTCAGTGGTCCAAAGCATGCAAGCACAAGGCCCTGGGTTCAACCTCTAGTACTGGAAAAAAAAAAAAATTGCAGTACTTAGTAACTGTTTAATACATTTTCCTTATTGTTGTAAATTTATCCAGGTGCAGGACCGTGTGTATCCACTGAGTGTGGGTTTCTGCATGTCTCTGTATCCTACTCCTGCCTTCCAGTTCAAGCACTTGTCAAAAGTGTCAGTGTCATGCATCTAGAATGCCATCATTATGTTCTAATCCCATTACTTTTCATGTTATTATAGTTGAAATTCTGCTTAATGTTTTTCTGACTTCTTAATTGTGTCCATTTAATGTTTCGTAGCTGACAAACTGCTGAATTTAGCTTAGTGAAGGTCATCAACTGAACACAGTTAAAGTTTCTAATGGTTATTTTCTGGTTGATGTTGATGGCATGGAAAACCTCATGGAAGAATGCAATTCAAGGTGAGCTTTCCTAATCCTTTTGTTGTTAGAGGCAGAACATGATGTATTTTCCAGGCTCAGTGTTCCTGAAAAGCTTGCAGTGAGCAGCTAAGATGCCACTCCTTAATATTTTTATGTGGAGTTCTTTGCCCTAAGAAATCTTATTCTTTTAGCTGAAACAGATCCTTTCGATTCATGATCAGAATTTGAACAATCTAGCTAGGCACTGTGGTGTATGGGAGGCTGAGCCGGGAGGATTGCTTGAGTGCCCAGGAGTTGGAGGCCCAGCCTGGGCTACACAGGGACACCCTGTCTCAAAAACAACAACAAAAACCCAGTCATAGTGGTACATGCCTACAATCTCAGCACTTGGGAGCCAGAGGCAGGAAGATCGCAAAGTTGAGGCCAGCCTGGGTTACAAAGCAAGTTCCACATCAGCCTCTACTACAGACTGAGACCTTGCCTCAAAAGAACAAAAATGAAAACCAAACAAACAAAAAAATTCAAACATCATCTTGCTACTTTACTGACAGAGTAAAAAGAACAGACATTTCTCAGACAAATGGTTCCAAACCATTAGAACTGTAACATGATGTGGCCCCTTAATGTGCCTGACTTTGTGTAGTACGTCCTCACTGTCTCTTCCCACTTGAAGTCGATCAGTAAGAATCCGGCACCAATAAAAAACCTTGTATCTTTCTAGTATACTTGAATTAAAATCTTTTTCTTTCTTACAGTATGTAAGAGTTCTGGCTCTGGAAACTGAAAATTTAGGTTCAGATCTTGGCCCAGCCAATCACTCGCTAAGTGACCTCAGCTACGTGTCTTCATCTCTTTGAGTTTGTTTCCTCATCTGCACCGTGGGGCCAATTGGAGCATCTGTCTCTGTCTTGTCAGGAAGATTCAGTGAGCAAGTGAAGGACTTGCTTAGCACACTGTATACAGTAGGAGCTCCTTAACTTAGTCCTTATCATTGCTGGTGAAGTAGAAGAAGCCATTCCTGTCCTGGTTGGAAAGCTCAGAAACAGCTTCTGATGCTTTGCATTGACTAAGGCAAATCACAGCCTCGCAGAATTAGTGTATCTGGGCAGACCTGGAGAATGTTATCGCCTTGGTCGGAAATGTAACAGTTTGGATAAAAATGTTCTCTCAGGCTCACATGAATTAATGCAGTAAGAACTCTAAACTTGTTTTCCTTTAAATTAGGATGAGTGCTTCATGAATATCCATCACAGAATGCCATTTTCTTTTTCTTTTTCTTTTTTCTCCCCCCCTTGCATTGGGTTTCAGTAGCACCAGAATGTTTCGTGTAGCCTTAGTGCTATTCGGATGCGGCTGCTGCTTTCCAAAGGATTAGATTGTAGCTCATGACAGCTCCATTTTCGTTTTGATCTAGACCCAGGCAGAAATATCTAGAAAAGTTATTTTTATATAGTAGTTACTTCTGTTACCATGCCTTTCGTCTCCAGTGCTTCAATCTGTGGTCTTTTTAATGACTTTTTGTGCGAGTGAAAATTAGGGATCTTCAGCATCGGATGGAGAAAGCCTCGCTCGAGCTGCGTCTCAGGTGTCAGCAAGTGAGTGAAGCCGCCAGGTGCAAATCTGGGTTTGGAATCGTGAGCATCTTGACTGAGAATAATGGCTACCTCCTGGTGCCTTAAGCAACTTCCAAATTTATAACCTTACTTGCCTTTCTTGGAAGTGTAAGTGGGTATTTTTAAAGGAAGTGTAGCGTCTTTGTGAAGCCAATTAGAGCATTTCTAGGTTAGGTGGGAATAAGCTACCTTGCTAGATTTGGCGTGCTGTCAGATCTCGTCCTACCCCTCAGGGATCTTCATCGGGAAAAGTTGAGAACCGACAGTGTGGCTTTGGTGGCCGGTGTGGGTCTTGAGTCACCTGCTTGGTTGAGGTTGCGCCAGCTGAGCCCCACTGAGAGCTTCTCTCCTCAGCCCCTGCTCAGAGCTCACTTGAGTGTGGGGAAGCTCCTAAGTGCGTGCGGCACACGGAATGAGCACAGCCTTTACTTCAGTTCCAGTTTTCATTATGGGGCCATGGCTCTCAGGCTTTCGCCAAGAATGCAGTAGAGGGGATTTCTTTTTTCTCTCTTTTGAACCCAGGGCCTCACGCATACTTTTAAGTGCTCTACCACTGGGCTGCACCCCCAGCTTATTTTTGATTTTTTACCTTGAGATGTTGTTGTTGTTGTTGTTAGGTGCTGTCGAGTCGGCGTCCGACTCATAGCGACCCTACGTACAACAGGTGAAACACTTGTCAGTGCTTCTCGCCATTCATAGGGTTTTCAATGGCAGATTGATTTTTGGGAGTGAGTTGCCAGGTCTTTCTCCCAAGCTTATAGCACCTGGTGTTCCCAGGCGGTCTCCCATCCAAGTCTAACCAGGCCAGACCCCGCTTAGCTTCCGAGATCTGACGGGTTGGACACCACAGTGGTACGGCTATAGGCATCTTGACATAGGGTTGTGCTAAGTTGTGTAGGCTGCCTCTGGCCTTGAACCTGCGATCCTCCTGCCTTTGCCTCCCGAGTCACTGGGATGACAGGTGTGAGGCGCTGGGCCCAGCTTCCCCAGCCTGTTTATTTATTATTTATTTATTTGAGACAGAGTCTTGCTAAGTTGTGCAACTTGTCTTTGGCCCTGAACTTGCAGTCCTCCTTCCTCCACCTCCCAAGTCACTGGGATGATGGGCCTGCACTACAGCACCCAGCTGTAGAGATTTCTAGGCCCATGGGAGCGTTTTGCCCAGGTGACATTTAAGAGTCCCTTCTCATCTGTAGGTTCACTGCAGCATGGCTCCGCAGTGTGAGAGGATGTTACTAGTTTTCCATTGTCCAGTTTCCTCACACTTGACAGAACGTGTGGTGCTGAATTTTACTTAGGAATACTAGTCAGCAGAAATGCTGTTTGGGGAGAGGACTAGGTGTGAATGGTGCCTCTTCCATCAGCTGCTGTGTTACAGTGCCTCTTTTGTAAGGAGTGATCACCTTTTTCTGTTCTCAGCACTCTTCTGTTTCCTCTCCATGAGTCACTTCACCTTACCATCCTCAGTAAAGTGTTTGGTCCCTCCCGTGTCAGAGTCTGTATCTCTCCCACCCTGTACTTCCCTCTCCCTTATGGACAACCTAAACTCAGTTTGGCCTGCAGCCGTAGCCCTGTGGCATCCGATCCCGTTTGATCTCGGAAGCTAAGCAGGGTCGGGCCTGGTTAGTACCTGGATGGGAGACTGCCTGGGAACACCAGAAGCTGTAGGCTTGGGAGAAGGACCTGGCAACCCCCTCCCAAAGATCAATCTGCCATTGAAAACCCTATGCACAGCAGAGAAGCACTGACAATAGTGCTTCCTGTTGTACAGAGGGTCGCTATGAGTCGGATTCCGACTCGACGGCACCTAACAACAACAACAACAAACTCAGTTTGTCCTGGTTGAACTAACCTGGCACCCAGAGTGGATGTCGTCCCTCACTCTCCTCCTGTGCACTCATGCTTACAGTGCTGCTCTCAGAGTTCCACTTGGGTTTTCTAACGGCATTCCAGGGCCTCTACACTGTGGCACTCCTGCTGTGTCTTTTCTTGTACTTGGGTGCTGGCCACTCATACAGCTCGCTGTACGCTGGGCCTCATCTGCTTGCATTCTGCTCCTGCCATTCCTTCTGTCTGGAGCATTCTTTCTGTTTCTTTTGAAGTACAAGAGCCTGTTCACAAGTATCTTCCACCATGAAGCTTTTCTTTATTCTATTTTGATTTTTAAAAAATCCTTTTGGTCAAAAGTATTCAGTCCTGTCACTGTTCCTTGTAGTTCTTTGTTTTTGCCTCTTTCATTATCTGCTTGATGTAATAATTATCCATGTGTAGCCAATCTTTCTCTAGATTCTTTGACTTAAAAAATTATATTTTTAGGTAAAAACCTGCATGTCTTTAAAAACATCTTAGCAAGAATAATACAGCTATGTGATAAAAAATTCAAATAGTTTAAAATAAAGTTTGTTTCCTTCCCTCTCCCTAGTCCTTGTTGTTGTTGATGTTGTTGTTAAGTGCCATCAAGTTGGTATCCGACTCGTATCGACCTTATGTATAACAAGTGAAACACTATTGTCAGTGCTTTTTCCTATTTGTAGGGTTATCAATGGCAGATTGATTTTTGGGAGTAGGTTGCTGGGTCCTTCTCCCAGTTGTTGATGTTAGGTGTGGTCAGATCCCTAATTTCATTCATGAATTTCCTTCGTGACTTAATCACCTCCTAAAGTCCCTACTCCTTAACACTATCTTGTTGGTGATTAAGTTTCTTATTAATCACTACATGTTTGTTAGCTGTCATTGAGATGAATCTGACTCCTAGTAATGCTATGTACAATAAAACAAAACATTTCCCAGCACTGTGCCATGCACACAGTTTTTCTGTGTTTGAACCCATTGTTGTAGCCACTGTGTTTCATTTCGAGTCATGTCACATCACCAAAAGGAGATCCCAGGAGCTTTACTCCGTTCCCATCATTAAGGTTGACTCTACTTTGAGGAGGAAACTCTTCCCCAGTTGGTTCTTGAATGCCTTTCAGGCTGGTGGGCTTATTTTCTGGCACTATATTTGACAATGCTTCTCTGCTATTCATAGCATTTTCAATGGCTAGTTGTTCTGGGAGTAGGCTGCCGGGTCCTTCTCACTAGTCTGTCTTAATCTGGAAGCTCAGCTGAAACCTGTCCCGCATGGATGGCCCTGCTGGTATCTGAGATACTGGTAGCATAGCTTTCAGCATCATGACAATGGACACGTGTGGGCCTCAGTCCTTAGTCCTTCCTGAAAGTGACCACCATTAAGAGTATCATGAGATTCCTAACAGAATAGTTACAGCAGCACATACACTTAACCCTTGAATAACATGGATTTGAATGTCCTAGGTCCATTCATACATGGATTTTTAAAAATTATTTGTGACAGTTTGAAAAACCTCAGAAACCATATACCCTAGAAACATGGATGAAAGAAAAAGATATGTCTTAAATATATAAATACATGTAGATAATAGTTTATCTTAGAACTTACTACCATAAAATATATATAATCTATTATAAAAACTGCCTGCAGCGGTAGCCCTGTGGTGTCCGATCCCGCCAGATCTCGGAAGCTAAGCAGGGTTGGGCCTGGTTAGTACCTGGATGGGAGACCGCCTGGGAACCCCAGAAGCTGTAGGCTTGGGAGAAGGACCTGGCAACCCCCTCCCAAAAATCAATCTGCCATTGAAAACCCTACGAACAGCAGAGAAGCACTGACAATAGTGGCACAGTGTGGGGTAGTGTTTCATCTGTTGTACATAGGGTCGCTATGAGTCAGACCCAACTTGATGGCGCCTAACAACAAGCCTGCAGCTGTAGCCCTGTGGCATCTGATCCCGTCAGATCTTGGAAGCTAAGCAGGGTTGGGCCTGGTTAGTACCTGGATGGGAGACCACCTGGGAATACCAGAAGCTGCAGGCTTGGGAGAAGGACTTGGCAACCCCCTCCCAAAAATCAATCTGCCATTGAAAACCCTATGAACAGCAGAGAAGCACTGACAATAGTGTTTCCCCTGTTGTACAGAGGGTCGCTATGAGTCGGATACCGACTTGACGGCACCTAACAACAACAACATTATAAAAACTATAATGTAACAAAAAATATGAGCCCAAACAGACCATATATGGGTGCCATTTGCAGTGGAAAGAAATGTAAACAATGTAATGTAATTACATTATGTAAACAATTATGTTTATGTAATTATGTAATACATTATGTAATTACAAAATGTAAACAAACATAAAGATGCAGAATTAAATCATAACTGCGTAAAATTATTGTCACACCTACTGTACTGCTGTAATAATTTTATAGCCACCTCCTATTGCTGTCGTGGTGAGCTCAAGTGTTGCAAGAATCTGCTTAAACCACCTTGTTACGCTCATCATCTCCAATCATTCCAGTAAATTGCATGTGGCAGTAAAAAGTGATCTTTCAAGATTCTTGTGTGGTTTTCACTGTATATAGTACATTGTTGTTAGGTGCCGTGAGTCTGATCCAACTCATAGCAACCCTATGTACAACAGAACTAAATGCTCCCTGACCCTGTGCCATGCACACAATCTTTTTTATGTTTAAGCCCATTATTGCAGACACTGTGTCAATCCATGTACTTGAGGCTCTTCCTTTTTTTTCCTGTAGACCCACCACACTTCCAAACATGACATCCTTCTCCAGGTATTGGTCCCTCCTGACAACGTGTCCAAAATACTCAAAATGCAATCTAGTCGTCCTTGCTTCCAAGGAGCACTCTGGTTATACTTCATCTGGGACAGATCTGTTGGTTCTTTTGGCAGCCCACGGTATATTCCAAATTCCTCTCCAGCACCATAAATCTAAAGCATCAATTCTCCTCTCGTCTCCTTTATTCAGTGGCCAGCCTTCACAAAACTATGACACAACTCAGAGTATCATGACATGAGTCAGGCTCACCTTCATCTTCAGTGTGACATCTTTACTTTTCAACACTTCAAAGAGGTCTTTTGCAACAGTTATTGCCAATGCACTGCATCTTTTGATCTCTCTCTTTTTTTTTTTTTGCGGTACTGGGGGTCGAACCCAGGGCCTCGTGCCTGCATGCTCTGCAAGTACTGGACCACTGAGCTGCACCCCAGCCCACTTTTTTACTTTTTGAGACAGGGTCTCACTAAGTTACGCAGACTGCCTCTGGTCTTGAACTTGCAATCCTCCTGCCTCTGCCTCCCCAGCCCCTGGGATTACAGGCGTGCGCCACCTCGCCCGGCATCTTTTGAGCTCTTGACTGCTGCTCCCACAGGTGTTGATTATAGAACCAAGTAAAGCAATATCTTGGGCATCCTCAATCTTGATGTATCATGACGTTTCTTATTGACGCAGTTGGGAGGATTTTTTTCTCAACGTTGAGGTGCAATCCACACTGAAGGCTGTGTCCCTTGATCTTCATCAGTAAATGTTTCAAATCTTCAGTTTAAGCAAGCAGAGTTGTGTCATCTGCATAATGCAGGTTAATGAGTCTTCCTCCAATCATGATACTTTGTTCTTGAATTATTTGCTCAGCATAGAGATTGAAGAGGTACAGTGAAAGGATACAGCCCTGACAACACACCTTTCCTGACTTTGAACTAAGCAGTGTTTCGTTGTTCTGTTCGTTCAACTGCCTCCTGGCCCATGTTCAGATTCCTCATGAATACTGTTAAGTGCTCTGGTATTCCCATTCTTTGCAATGTTATTCATAATTTATTGTGATCCACACAGTCAGATTCCTCTGCATAGTCAATAAAACATGGACATCTTTCTGGTATTCTCTGCTTTCAGCCAATTTCCATCGGACATCAGCAATGATGTCCATAGTCCCACGCCCTCTTTTGCATCCATGTTGGTTTTCTAGCCGTTCCCTGTTAATATAGTGCTTCAGTCACTTTTGAATGATCTATAAACAAAATTTTACTTGCGTGAGATACTAATGATATTGTTCAATAATTTTCACATTCAGTTGGATTCCCCTTTCTTGGGAATACACACAAATATGGATTTCTTCCAGTCAGTTGGCAAGGTAGCTATTTTCCAAATCTCTTGGCATAAACAAGTGAGTACCTCCAGTGCTGCATCTGTTTGTTGAGACATCTCAATTGGTATTCCATCAGTTTCTTCAAGGCAGCTTCCCCTTCTTGCTTCAGTACCATTGGCTCCTGATCATAGGCAACCTCTTGTAATGGTTGGTCATCCGCTGATTCTTTCTGGTATAATGACTCTGTGTATTCCTTCCATTGTCTTTTGATGTTTCCTGTGTTGTTTAATATTTTCCCTATAGAATCCTTCACTATTGCCCCTTGAGGCTTGAATTTTTCTTCAATTCTTTAAGCTTGAGAAAAACAGAACCTGTTCTTCCTTTTTGGTTTTCTGTCACTAGCTCTTTGCACATGTCATTATATTTGATTTTGTCTTCTCAAGCTGCTCTTTGAAATCTGTTTAGTTCTTTAACATCGTGTCTTCCTTTTACTTTAGCTGCTTGACGTTCAAGGGCAAGTTTCAGAGTCTCTTTTGACGTGTAATTTGCTTCTTTCTTAATATACCAAGTATGTGTCAGTTGGTTATTAATGTCATTGGTAAGGCTTTCTATCAACAGTAGGCTATTAGTTGAGTTTTGGGGGAGTCAGAAGTTACACATGGATTTGACTGTGCAGCAGGGGTAGAGGAGTCAATATCCCTAACCCCCATGTAGTTCATCTGTAGTTATTCTTATGAAAAATGTGCATGAAGGAAATTGTATATATGGATATATTGTTTTCTGTCTTGCTATTTTTAACTAAACGGGCTGGGATTTAGCTCAGTTGGTAGAGCGCTGCACTGCAGTCTCTGAGGTCCCGAGTTCAATTCCCAGCACCGCAAAAATGGGAGAAGGACGTGGCAATCCACTCCCGAGGCAATCCTGAAACAGTCAGCCATTGAAAAAACCCTATGAGGGTCGCTATGAGTTGGATACCGACTCAACGGCACCTAACAACAACATTTTTAACTAAACCTTAGAGTTCTTTCCATATCAAAGCATACAAATCTGTTTATTCTTTTTAATGGCTGCATGGTATCTCATTGTAGATTTGTTTTTGTTTTCCAGACAAAGTCTCACTTTGTTGCTCAGGCTGTCCTTATGCTCCTGGCTTCAAGTGATCCTCCTGCCTCAGCCTCCCAAGTAGATGTGACTGTGGGCGTGCTACACAGCACCTAGCTTTTATTAAAACCCATCTCCATTTGGGGTTGTTGTTCTTTTTGGGGCTGTAGTGAAAATGTTTAGTGTACATCCTTGTTACATATACCCTGACATGCTTTTCTAAGTACCATATTTTTGTAAGTTCAATTCTTAGCTTACATGTTGATCTTCAGGCATATATTTGCTAGGTCTTTGAAAATATGGACAAGTGTGATGGGTAAAAACTGCTATTTCTTGGGCATGGGCTGCAGCTCAGTGGTAGAGCCCTTGCCTAGCATACACCAGGCCCTGGGTGTGTTTCCATTATGGCAGTATCGCATTTTTTTCTTTTTGTAATTCAGATGTCTTTATTCATGAATAAAGTTAAAACATCTTTGCATGGTCTTTTTATCTTTTCTGTTTTCTCCGGGTTTTTTCTCTTAACTGTGTGTATCCTATTGTTTAGTAGACTGTTTTCATGTCAGCTGAATTTCATTTATAAATTAAAGAATTTGGAAAGTAGCCTCTCTCAAGTATGCATGCGTTTTCCTCAGCATGTCATTTATCTTGTGGCTTTGGGGGAGGTGTTTTTTGTCATAAACTTTTATGTTGTCAAGTACATTTGTCTATCTTTGCCTTTGTGACTTCTGAAAACTGTGTCATGCTTGGAAAGGCCTTTATGTTGACATAAATGAGTTCACCCTGTTCTCTAATTTTTTGTGATATGCAGATCTTTTCAGAATGCTGGTATAAGAATATAAGGGCATTAGATGAAAAGCAGTGAGTTTTTCAGTTCCCTGGTCATTTTTAGGACTGGTAAAATGCAGCTGCCAGGAAAACTCAGGAGCTGTGTTTTCTGTTGATTGGGCATTTTAGGTTATGTGACCCTGCAGTGTCAACATGCATAAGGAGAGTCATGGCCTTTTTGTGTCCTTTGTTCAAATGCAATGGGAGGAGCAGGGTGAGGAAAGAGCGGGGTTCTCATCATTGGTGTCCCTTTTCAGTCCAGCCGTGTCTGTTGGGTTATCATCATCTGGTTTCCCTGTAGCTGCAAAGGGCCTTTCTGTTCCAAAGCTCCTCAGGTAAAATGTGGTTTCCTCTTAGGGAGCCTTGAACCCAGCTTAGGGCGTGACATTTCCTTGTCCATTGAGTTTCAGAACAGCAGCTTGACACACGGGCCTGGGGATGTGTCCTGTAGCTTTTTTTGGTGGCACCTTATTAAGATTTCAGGCAGCTTTACTTATCAAGCCTGCTGCCATATGGTCTTGCTTCCGCGCCTGTTTTCTTTTCTTTCACCCTCTCCTTCAGGTTGGTGGGAGGCACTCTGGGCTCGCTCATGCAGTCACCGACAGGCCAGTTCCACATTCCCTGTGGCTGCGTCCACACTTCCACGCTGTGTGAGTGGCCTCCTTCCTCATGGGGCCCAGTCTGCCCCAGCTCCACCTCGTATGTGTCCATTTCCTCCTCATAGCTGTTCGTCTTCCCCTGAGGTCACCTTGGCAAGTTGTCTTCCCGCCTGCTGTCCCCTGGCACCCTCAGACTTGGCTTCCTCACTGCTTGCTCACAGTTTGCTCTTGCTTTTTGAACTCCAGGCCCTGCTGCTTCGAATTCCTTTGAACTTGGGCTGAACCCTGTGTCTTCTTGGCAGCATCTGCTCTCTAGGACTTCTACCTTGAAGCACCAAAGGACCAGTCATTTGTGCCTTACCTGAGCTCTGTGGTTTCTAATTTGTTGAGGCTTTATCGTGTAAAGATGGGTACTTTTTTTTTTTTTTTTTTTTTTTTGGCGGTACTGGGGGTTGAACCCAGGGCCTCTTGCTTGCATGCTTTGCAAGTGCTGTACCACAGAGCTGCACCCCCAGCTCCCCTCAGCCCATTTTTTTAAGTTTTTAAGACAGGGTCTTGCTAAATTATGCAGACTGCCTCTGGTCTCAAACCTGCCTCCGCCTTCCGAGTTGCTGGGATTCCAGGTCTGCACCACTGTGCCCGGCTGTAAAGATGGCTTCTTAACGCAGGCAAAATGAGCAGAGAAAAGGGTCTGGGGAGGGCAAGAGAAAGCTGGGCCGATGGATGGTATAATGCACTCCAGCAGGACCCACCTGGAGTGCTTTCCTGCTCCTAGCTCTTACCTCCACAGGGAATGATTTTTATTTTGAGAGAGGGTCTGTCTGTATAGCCTAGGCTGGCCTCAAACTGGCAACCCTCCTGCCTCTGCCTCCAAGTGCTAGGATTACGGTGTGTGTCACCACACCCAGCCTCAACAGGTGATTTTGATCCAGAAAGAGGGTACTGGAGTTAATTCCCGGAGCTGAGACTGTACGGTCACAGGGGATGTGTGTTTGTAATTTTGATGGCTGTTATTAAAATGTCCTCGTCTGCCCTCCTCTGTCCAAGGCAGCAGTAGGAGAGTGTTCGCCACTCGTCCTGTCCCCTCCCTTCACCTCCCTGGAGCCAGAGTGTACCATAAGGCAGGCATTCTTTTCTTCTGCCTGTTACTCCGCTCCCTTTCCCTCTCTCCACTAGCCCTGCTGTTCTCGCTGGGCAAAAAATAAAGCAGGATGGAGGGTTATCACGGAGGTGGGCGTCTGGATGGCAGACTTCGGAACAGTCTGGGAAAGTCAGCCTCTCAGAGTCTCAGTTTCTTCACGTCCAAAAGAGGGTGGTCGCGCCTGCCTCATGGGGGGAGCGCAACAGCCGGGTAAAACAATGCTCAGGAAGCCTTGTGTCATGTCAGCGAGTGTCAGGCTTTCAGTGCCTGCTGGTGGCTGGCGATGCTGCTGGGGAAGAACTGTCCCAGGACTGGGGAAGGCTAAGGGGTGTGGCTGGAGGTGGCACTCACCCCCTTTACGGTTCCTGAGGCTGGTGTGGGGGTGCTGTCCATGTGGAAACGGGAGAATATTGGACTGCCCACATCAGCGGGGGTCCTTCCCAGAGCCCACCCTGAGACCAGTGAAGGCCTTATGTGGCCACGGCAGAGGCTGTATGAGAGGTGAAAGCTATTTCCACGGGTGTGACATGCTGCTTTTTCTGGGTAGAAGAGTAGGAATTCTGGCTGGTAGTGCACTTACCTAGCATGCACAAGCCACTCAGAAGAAAAAACATTTTTCTTTCTTTTGCCGTACTAGGGATTGAACCCAGGGCCTCCCGCTTGCATGCTCTGCAAGTGCTGGACCACTGAGCTGCACCCCAGCCCATATTTTTACTTTTTGACACAGGGTCTTGCTAAATTATGCAGACTGCCTCTGGTCTCAAACTTGCGATCCTCCCGCCTCTGCCTCCTGAGTCACTGGGATTATAGGCATGTGCCACTGTACCCGGCCAGAAGGAATTCTAAAGTAAGAAATTAAGTTGAAAGAGCAGGAAAATTGTCTCCTCATTGGCTGAATGAGTAGAATAGGTCTGTGTGTATCTTTTGAAAGAAGTGTTTCATGTTCTTATCCACATTATAGTTTTTACAAACAGAAATAAGTATTGTTAAAGTATTAAAGGTATTGCAGAAAAACATACCATTTATGTGTGCTTACTTTAAAAATTAAAATCTAGCAATATAAGTGTCTAGTTTGGACATGGCGTTTTACCTAATGTAATGGAAAGACCTATGATTAATCTGCTAAATTCAAGAATATGGATCCTGATGCTTTTAGTGAGTGGAATAATCATATTCATTATTGTTTTCTGGAACATCTGCAAACTTAATCTAAATGAAAAACTAATATAAATCACTACTCTGCATTATAAAGAATGAATTCCATTCCCATAGCTCTCTTGAATTGGGAGGAATCTGCATTAAACCTGTGTCAAACTACAAGACGGGGACTTTGATTCATGTTCGTATTCCCTCTGGTTTTGTATATATAGGAGATTGATGTTGAGTATTTCCTATAAATGTGGAAAAAATATCTGAATCCCTAGTTAGTATGCCATTTAGTGATGGCAATTAAATCTTCTACTTCGCTACATATGACAAAAGCCTAATTTCCTTAATTTGCAAAGAGCTCTGACAATTCAACAAAAAGGCAAAATATGGGCAGTTCAGAGACAAACTTAGATTGCCATTAAACATGAGAAAAGATATCGGCCTCATTTATAAATGAACACATGCTTCTCAGTGCAGTACCATGTTTCTCCTGTCCATTTGGCAAAGGTGAAGCAGTTGTAATACTCATGCTGGCAGTTGTGGGGGAGCAGTCTCTTCCCTGTGCTCTGCCAGCTTCTCAGAGGGTAACTTGGCATTACTGATTGAAATGAAAAGCCTCATAATTCCTCCGAGAGAAGTTACAAAAGAAAGCTAAGATTTATATAACATGTATGTCACCATTCCGAGTTTGTAATGGCCGTTTAAATTGTTTCCTGTTTTTGGTATCAGTTAGGACTGGTTAAATATGTTGTGACACAGCCGTCCATGGAATGCTATGAAGTTGAGGAAAAAATGAAGTTGATGAATATGGGTTGTTATAAGAAGGTTTTAAGGTATATTATATACATTTCTTAAGACCAGGGGACAGAACAGTTTATGCTAATATGTGTTTAAAATTTCTTGGAAAGCCAGGAGCTATGAGGTGAGCCTGTAATTCTAGTGACTCAGGAGGCTGAAAGCAGGCTCCAGGCAATTTAGCAAGGCCTTGACACAGAAATAAAGGCAAGACGGTCCTGAGGGTGCAGTTCAGTGGTAGAGCACTTGCTTAGCATGTGCAAGTCCCTAGGTTCAATCCACAGTCCAAGATAGAATTAACTAAAAAGTTGACCTAACATAGACGTAGCCCACCGACACTCCATACAAGGGAGAAATCAGAACTTACTGGAAGGTGGTGTGTAGGCCCTTGGGGAACTGCCAGTTCAGAGGAGTGGAAGATCAGGTTTGAACTTGATGTCCCTAAAAAAGATTCTGACCTCTTTTATCCTGAGCCCTCTGGACCTGGTAAATGTGGTCATGGGGTGTAGGAACGGGTAGTAATCATGCTTTTTGCTCTCCTTTGCCTGGTGATGTGCCCAGAACTGTACATTCTCTCTGCCAGTCTTTCAGAAGCTTCTGACCCAAGAGCGTTGCTTGTTAGCAGCTCTAGGGAGGAGTCCTTGAATCTCATTGTCACTCCCGGAAGGAAGTGTTAATGTAAAGGAGAGGAGAGCAAAGCCTTTCCTTTCTCATTTTGCAGAAAAATGGAATCCCTCTTAGGTGTTAATCATGGCGTTCAGTTTTTCTTCTCAGTGATTTTCCTTCAAGTTTGGTTCTCTGCTTTTCTTCTGAGAAGCTAAAAAGCCACTCACAGGAGAGGGGGCCTCATTGTGAACCTGTTCTCAAGTTTTATGTTCTATTTCAGAAATCCTTTCTCTCCTGGTTTTCGCCCATACTTTTGAAAAGCCCAAACCCACCTTCCTTTCATTCTTTGATTCCACAATTGACCGTTTAACCACCTTATTTCTGAAAATACTGTAACAAGCCTGTAACATCTGACCTCTTAGGTGCCAGGTGGGTTGCAGTTTTGCCAGTTTGAGAAAGAAGAATTGTGTCTCGTGTTAATTTTTCTTTGTTTACTGGTGAAATGGCTAAGCAGTTTTTTCTCTGTGTTTAAAAGGCTATTTTTATTTCTTTTAAAAAGCACTTGTTAAGCCAGGTGCTATGGCACATGCCTATAATCCTAACAACTTGGGACACTAAGGCAGGAAGATCATGAGTTAGAAGCCAGAGGTAGCCCGAGAAACTCAGCAAGACCCTGTCTCAAAATAAAACATAGGGAAGGGGTTGGGAGTGCAGCTCAGTGGTGGAGCACTTGCCTACCATGTGTGAGGCCCTGGGTTCAACGCCCCTGCCCTCGGTGGGGGGAACACCTCTTCATATTATTTGCCGAGTTTTCAATTATTATTTTTGAGCTTTTATTGTTTATGAGTCTTATACTTCTTTGCTATGTATGTTGTGTTTTTTGCAATTTGTTTTCTGTCTTTTTGGCAAAGGATTTTTTAGGTATATAAGAGTTTTACTCCTTCTAGTTAAGCCTCCATTATCTGTCTTCTCATACCTGGAAATGCCTTCTCTAGAGGTTGTTTTGGGCTGTGCTGTAAAGAAGAGGGCTAATTATTATTTATTCAAATTCCCTAAGCAACATCTGTCTAATAATTACCTCTTTTTGAACTGATTTGAAATGGCCCATGAGGCCATCCCAGTCTGCTTTCTACCAACATTGACAGCCTCATGTGACTTCTGCCTCTCCCCTCGTGCCTTGTCCCCGCTGTGCCAGCGCGCTTCCAGCAGGTTCTTCTTTCCCAACTCAGGCTTTTCCCTCTCTGCATATGAGATTCCTTCCATCCGGAAGGTCCCGGGCAGCACACCTGCAGCCTCGCAGATCTCACTAACCTGTAGTTACCTTTTTGGTCTCATTTGGAATAGCACTGTTTCGAGTGACCTTCTTTGACCACTGCTCCATTATAGAAGATTTCATAGCTCTTATGATGGAATTACAGTTCCGCTGGGTCCCTCGTGCCTGGCACACAGAAGAGACTCAGGACATATTTACCCAATGAATTATAGCCTAATCATACTTTAAGTTGGGCTGGGCTGTATTTTTCTAAAATTTCTTTCATATTCTTCTAGATCTACACTGTCCATTTTGATAGTCATATGTGGCTCTTGAGCAATTGAAATGCAGTTAGTCCAAATTGAGACATGTTGTATACAAAACACACCTTAGATTTCAAAGACAGAATGGAAAAAAGAATGTAAAATGTCTCATGCCTTTCTAATCAAATATTTATTACATGGTGCAATAATGCCTTTGATACATTGGGTTAAATAAAATACACTATGAAAACTTTTTTTAACTTAAAAAAATATATAACTACCATGTGGGCTAGGATGTAGCTTAGTGGTGGAGTGCTTGCCTAGCACTTGCCTGGCATGCAAGAGGCCCTGGGTTCAATCCCTATCACTGCCAAAAAAAAAAAAAAGTAACTACTAGAAAACACCCCAATGTGTCGTTAAGCTTGTGCTGTGGGAGCTTATGTGTTGCTGTGGTGCTGAAAGCTATGCCACCAGTATTTCAGATACCAGCAGGGCCACCCACGGTGGACAGGTTTCAGCTAAGCTTCCACACTAAGACAGACTAGGGAGAAGGACCCAGCAGCCTACTCCTGAAACAATTAACCATTGAAAACCTTATGAATAGCAGAGAAGCACTGTCAAATATAGTGCCAGAAAATGAACCCCCGTAGGTTGTAGGGCATTCAAAAGAGGACTGGGGAAGAGTTGCCTCCTCAAAGTAGAGTCAACCTTAATAATGGGAATGGAGTAAAGTCCCTGGGACCTCCATTTGCAGGTGTGGCCCAACTCAAAATGAGAAGAAACACAGTGGCAGTAACAAAGGGCTCGAACATAATGATTGTGTGCCTGGCACAGTGTTGGATGGTGTTTCATTCTGTTGTTCATAGGATCTCTATGAGTAGGACCCAACTCAGTGGCACCTAACAACAAGCTAGAAAACTGTACACAGGTGACACACTTCTATTAGACATAAATATTCTTGATGAATTTTAAAATTGTTTTGTTAAGTTTCTAAGAAAATATTCCATTGGCCTGCATTATATTTATAAATTCATCTTAGAAGAAAGTGTCCATCTTTATTAATGTTCTAGATGAATTTTAAAATTGTTTTGTTAAGTTTCTAAGAAAATATTCCATTGGCCTGCATTATATTTATAAATTCATCTTAGAAGAGTGTCCATCTTTATAGCATTGAATCTTCCTGCCAGAAGCATGTTATATTTCTTCATCTACGCGTTTTTATCCTTACCAAGGTAGGGCTGCATTTTTCTTCTTGTTGACTCTATATTTGTTTATCCTCCCCTGGTATTTTATAGTTCCTCTTGCTATATGGTTGGTTGTCACTTGTCGTTGTCTTACTTGTTTTTAAGTCCTCCATTTAGATCCTGATTCTGACACATATTGCAAATGATTTGCTTGTGTTCTCTATGTAATAGTTATATCTGCATGTAACAGTAATTTTGTCTCCTCTTTTTAAATGTCTTTGTGCCTCAATTTTCCCTTCTTGCTTTGCCTGGAGATTCCAGAACAATGTTAAGTAAGAGTGGTGATGGTAGAAAACCTTGTCCATGTTCCAGGCCCTGATGGGAATGCCTTTACTGCAGTGTTTACCAGAATGTGCCCCTGGGAACACTAACTCTTTGTAATATTAATGTATGTATCTTGAGAGAAGAGTTCCATAGTTAATTGAGGTTGCAAACTGCTGAGTTAAACAGAGTGCTTGTCTACTGGACTTCTAAATGGTTTATTATGCTAATGTGTTTTTAGTCCCTAGGAGGTAAGGATACTGAGGCTAGCTCATGGGCTTGTGTTCTATTGAATACATTTTGGGAAAGATGGTGTTTCTTTTTAAGGATGATGCTTCCATTGCTTTGTTATTGTTAGGGACTCATTGAAACCCTCATAAGGTGTTTTTTTGTTTTTGTTTGTTTGGGGGTACTGGGGGTTGAACCCAGGGCCTTGCACTTGTATGCTTTGCAAGTGCTGGACCACTGAGCTGTACCTCCAACCCATTTTTTTTTTTTTTAACTTTTTGAAACAGGGTCTCGCTAAGTTACACAGACAGCCTCTGGTCTTGAACTTGCGATCCTCCTGCCTCCGCCTCCTGAGCCTCTGGGATTACAGGTGTGTGCCACCGTACCTGGCCCTCATAAGGTTTTTAATAGCTGATTGTTTTGGCATTATTTTGGGAGTGGGTTGCCAGATCCTTCTCCTATTTTGGTGGTGCTGGAGATCAAACCTAGGGCCTCATACAACCCCGAGCAGCATTCTACCAATTGACTTAAACCCCAGCTCCCCCAGATGGCTGACTGCTGTTTTTGGGAGTGGGCTGCCAGATCCTTCTCCCAAGCCTGCCGCACTTGATGTTCCCAGGCAGTCTCCTAACCAAATACTAACCAGGCCTGCCCCTGCTTAGCTTCTGAGATCCCACAAGATCAGATGCCAGGGTGATAGGCTACAGGCTTACTTTGTAACACATGTTGTTGTTGTTGTTAGGTGCCGTCGAGTCGGTATCCAACTCATAGCGACCCTCTGTACAACAGGGGAAACACTATTGTCAGTGCTTCTCTGCTGTTCATAGGGTTTTCAATGGCAGATTGATTTTTCGGAGGGGGTTGACAGGTCCTCCCAATTGTAACACATAGTGTTTATTATATTAAGAAAGTATTGTTCTGTGTTAGCTTATTGAGAGCTTTTTTCTTAATCTGAAAGGGCATTTAACATCCTCAAATGCATTTTGGCATAGTATTGATTTGGTCCTATGGATTTTTCTCTTTTGACTTTTTTTTTTTTTTTTTTTTTTTTTTGCGGTACTGGGGGTTGAACCCAGGGCCTCATGCCTACATGCTTTCCAAGTGCTGGACCACTGAGCTGTGCCCCCAGCCCTTTCTTTTTTATTTTTTTATTTTTATTTTTTTTCACTTTTTGAGACAGGGTCTCGTTAAGTTACGCAGACTGCCTCTAGTCTCGAACTTGGCATCCTCCCACCTCTACCTCCCAAGCCGCTGGGATCACAGGCGTGTGCCCCACCCGGCAACTTTCTGGTATTATAGATTATGTTAGTATATTTCCTAGCATGTATCCATCGTTACATTTGTGAAGTAGTGTGCTTGGTCATAATATATTTTTCTTTTGATAGGTTATATTTCCTAGTATTTCCATTATGACTTTAAAATCCACTTAGATAAAATAGACCCTGTTCTTTTTTATGCTGTTTGTCATTTTCTGGTATCCGATTTGTGCCAGATGAACTGAGCTGCTTTAAATGTTTCTACATGTGTCTAGAGCAGTGTGAATGGACTGAAGATCATTTGTGCCTTGGCACTTCTGTTTCTTTTTTATTTAGTTCTGCCAATTTATGTTATCCTAAAAATATGCCCATTCCATACAGATTTCAGATTGATTTCAATCATAAGTCTAGGATAAATAAAGGCACAATATTCCTCTATGACTAAAGTGTTTTAACTCAAAGTTTGACATGATTAAAAAAGAATTCTGATGTGATCTAGTCACACTAACTGATACTTTCCTGCAAGAATTGTAGATTTAGACTTGTCTTAAATTTTTAGTTTTTCTCGGTGATTATACGCTATTTTTCTGCATCAGTAATTTTCTTTCTTTCCTTGGGTTTAATTTGTTGTTCCTTTTCTGATCTCCTGAGTTGAGTCATTTTGCTTGTTTTTAGTACTTGTTTAATGATAATGATTAAAACTTTTAAGACACTGACTTTCCCTCTTGCACTTTTTTTGTTGGTGTTGATGTTTTCTAAGGCCCAGCAATTCATTATGAAAAATTTCAAACATGCAGAGAAGTTGAGAGAGTTTTACACTGAACACCCAGACACTCACTGTCTAAATTGTCCGGTTGTTAACATTGCACCATGTTTGCCTCATCACCCATCTGTCCATCTGTTTTTGGAGATACAGTCTCAAGTAAGTTGAAGACATCGGTAGACTTCACTCCTGAAGCCTTTTTGCTACAGATTTTATGTGTTTTCTTATTTTCTGCGTATATTCCATTTTTTTTCCCTGATTCAGTACTTATTAAGGAAGTGCTTAAATTTCTGTTAATTGGATTTTTAAACCTCAAGTATAATTGTTTGATCCAGTCTTGCGTTTTGGTAAGAGAATGGAGCCTGGGCTCTGCATATTCCAGCAGTTTTGAGTGAGCCAGCGCTGCAGATTCCAGGCCATGGGGAGCAGAGCTGTCCCAGGTGTGCCAGCACCCTGGGCACTGGTGGAGAGCAATGCACTTTTGGTATATCCATCATTCTTGCCTCTACTACCTAAAAATAACTTCACTGGGAGGGACTGAGCATTGCTTGGTCAGGCAAAGCTGAAGGGGGAAAGTGCAAATCAAGATCCTACTGAAAGTGCCGGGTGCAGTAGCACACGTCTGTAATCCCAGCGGCTTGGGAGGTGGAGGCAGGAGGATCACAAGTTTGAGACCAGAGGCAGTCTGTGTAACTTAGCAAGACCTTGTCTCAAAAAGTAAAAAAATGGGCTGGGGGGTGCAGCTCAGTGGTCCAGCACTTGCAGAGCATGCAAGTGTGAGACCCTGGGTCCAACCCTCAGTACCACCAAAAAAAAAAAGAAAAAAATCGTACTGAAAAGGGGTTAGCTCTGTTCATCGTGTCTACAGTGCCGTATACTTGAAAAGTGCCCATTAGAAAAATACAAGTAAGGCAGGATATCTTTAGTTGAGCTTAAGTCGTTTTTACAGAGTCCTTCAAATCCTCAAAAGTTTGTGAAACAACATTTTTCCTAAAAGGATGCCACTTTCTCACCCAGAACTGAAACAACCTGACTATGTGTGCGGTATTTTAATTTTAATAAGATTAATGTTGGGCAGTAATGACATTAGGCTAACTGTTCGTTCAGTTATGTGGCTTCAGGTGAATTAACCAAAGGTTGAAAGAGTGAAAAATAGGCAAGAGGAAGAAGGATCAGGCAGACCGTAGGAGGTACAATAGCTAGCGTGCTGTGAATGGGGTAAGCTCGTGTTTATGCCAGCTGTTCTTCATGAGGAGTCCTTGGTGAATTACGAAACTCTCTCTCTCCGCAGATTACGCTTCATGTCAGTAGAAATGGACAGCAGCAGTTTTATTCAGTTTGATGTGCCCGAGTACAGCAGCACCGTCCTGAGCCAGCTAAACGAACTCCGCCTGCAAGGGAAACTATGTGACATCATCGTCCACATTCAGGGTCAGCCATTCCGAGCCCACAAAGCAGTCCTGGCTGCCAGCTCCCCGTATTTCCGAGATCATTCGGCATTAAGTACCATGAGTGGCTTGTCGATATCGGTGATTAAAAACCCCAACGTGTTTGAGCAGTTGCTCTCCTTTTGTTACACTGGAAGAATGTCCTTGCAGCTGAAGGATGTTGTCAGTTTTCTGACGGCAGCCAGCTTTCTTCAGATGCAGTGCGTCATTGACAAGTGCACGCAGATCCTAGAGAGCATCCACTCAAAGATCAGCGTTGGCGATGTCGACTCCGTCACCGTCGGTGCCGAAGAGAACCCCGAGAGCCGGAACGGAGTGAAAGACAATAGCTTCTTCGCCAACCCCGTTGAGATTTCCCCTCCGTACTGCCCTCAGGTCCGGCAGCCCACCACCGGCAGTGACCTCCGGATGGAGACGACCCCCAGCAAAGCTTTGAGGAGCCGCCTGCAGGAGGAGGGGCACTCAGACCGGGGGAGCAGCGGGAGCGTGTCTGAGTACGAGATTCAGATCGAGGGGGACCACGAGCAGGGGGACCTGTTGGTGAGGGAGAGCCAGATCACCGAGGTGAAAGTGAAGATGGAGAAGTCCGACCGGCCCAGCTGTTCCGACAGCTCCTCTCTGGGTGACGACGGGTACCACACTGAGATGGTGGACGGGGAGCAAGTCGTGGCAGTGAACGTGGGCTCCTACGGCTCTGTGCTCCAGCACGCGTACTCCTACTCCCAGGCCGCGTCCCAGCCGCCCAGTGTTTCGGAGGCTTTTGGAAGCCTGAGCAATTCCAGCCCATCCAGGTCCCTGCTGAGCTGTTTCCGAGGAGGGCGTGCCCGCCAGAAGCGGGCTCTGTCTGTCCACCTGCACAGTGACCTGCAGGGTGTGGTGCCGGGGTCTGACAGCGAAGCCATGATGAGCAACCCTGGGTATGAGAGCAGCCCCCGGGAGCGGAGTGCGAGAGGTCACTGGTACCCATACAACGAGAGGCTGATCTGCATCTACTGCGGGAAGTCCTTCAACCAGAAAGGAAGCCTGGACAGGCACATGCGTCTCCATATGGGCATCACCCCCTTTGTGTGCAAGTTCTGTGGGAAGAAGTACACACGCAAGGACCAACTGGAGTACCACATCCGGGGCCACACCGATGACAAACCATTCCGCTGTGAGATCTGTGGGAAGTGCTTTCCATTCCAGGGTACCCTCAACCAGCACCTGAGGAAAAACCACCCGGGTGTCGCCGAGGTCAGGAGTCGCATTGAGTCCCCTGAGAGAACAGACGTGTACATGGAACAGAAACTAGAAAACGATGTGTCGGCCTCAGAGATGGCCCTAGATTCCCGCATGGAAATTCACACAGTGTCTGATGCTCCTGATTAAGATGGTAAAGAAGTGCACCCAAACAAAGCACATTAATCAATGCATATTCGTGATTTGCTTTGTTATAATCTTTGGTTTTCCCAACCATCTGGAAATCTCTTGGTCTCTTGGCAGTTTTTCTAAAGTTTCTGGATGGAGCACTTCATTGTGTTTGTCCTTCCCCGTCCCTCCCCCAAGGAGCTCAAAGCATGAAGGGCACTGTATCCAGGGAAAACACAAGCTGACAGTATTCCTCTTTGGCTGAACTCTTAAACCCAAATCTGCCAGTGATTTAGTGCTGCCAACTGGTTGACCCTACATCCTCTGCCAAGAGGCATACTCTCTCTCATCATGGGCACTGGCACGGTGCATTTCCATGGAGAGAGACTAGGATGCCGTCAGCTGATAAGAATGGGTAACCTTTTCTAATTTAAAATGACTTTTAGGGGTTAGTTAGACAATTTATATATATATATATAATAAAGCAGTTATTATATATATAGTATATATACATTCTCAAATTTAAGTTTATTCTGGTTGAGGTGAATGTAAGAGGAATATATAATTTAATACAATGTGAACAGAGGTTTTGACTCTGTCTCATTCCTACCTAATATGTTAGTTTTGCCCCTTCATTTCCCCCACAGAAGAATGTCAGTAGGTTTTCATATATATTAATTGTTATGTCCAAAAGCAAGCAAAGCAAATCACAGTGTTCATAGCTCTGCTTCATAACAAATACATAAACCAAATGCCATAAATCTCTTTAACTCTAGTTGGAAACCGTTTAGAATTTTTGTTTGTTGTCCAGCAGGTAAGCTGGACGACCTGTGGTGCTGACCTTTTTACATAGTGTAGTGTTATATTAGCCAACCCCAAAGGAGCAGTGGTTTTCAAGGTTTTTACCGGACTACAAATCTACCTTCATTCCGTACTGTAGAAACATACATACCAGGTAACTAAATTGAATCACTCTCTACCATGAGTTAGTACTCGTACTAAAGGAAAGGAATTTGTAGTTCTGTCTACAAAATTCTCCAAGCAGTGTTGTGGTTGTTTTCTGTTTTGTTTTCTTTTGTTTTTTTACCTGTTTTCTTTTATCTTTTCAAACAGCCAGTTCAGGTGCACAGCAACTTTTTCTACATGCAGTTCCCAGGGAAACTGCAGAACTTGGAATTTGTACTTTTTGTAAAGCTATACTCTACGGGAATTGCAAGCAATATATCTATCTTAATATTGTGTGTGCTAACGAGAGCCTCCGTGGCTCCCCCACTCTGTGTTTCCTGCTTAAAGAAACCAACAGTTACAAGCCCTCTAAGATACTCTGTGTGTCACCAAATATGTGTGTGTGTGTGTGTGTGTGTGTGTGTGTGTGTGTGTGTGTCACCATATTTTTGGTCATGTGGTGCTATTTTTATGTTATGTACCTTTTAGGTCAGTATAATTGTAGAAAATGTGAAATCTAATGGTAATAGTGAATTACAGTTGTTTTCCTTTCTTGAGTTCTTACCTTGAAAAGAGACCTCAAAAGCACGTGCTGGCAAACATGATGACTACGGTATATGAAAATGTACCCGGGTACTGTCTGAAGAATGTTTTGTCAGTACTTTAGGAAACGTCTTCAGTTCGCTCTTGTGTTCACATACACGAACAGGCTTTACAAGATCGCTTTGGTAGTGTAGACTCTGGGAGAGAGCAGCTTTGGAAGCAGTTTCGTGGTGTGTCTCGCCTCGGGCCACCTGTGGGATGTTGGCACTCCAGTTTCTCTGCCTGAGAACCTGGGCTCTGAGACCCACACCCAGCACGTCTCCCCAGGAGAACAGTGCAGGCACTTGAAAGAAAAAAATAGAAATGAAAGGCAAGCCTCACTTGCTCGGAGTGAAGGAATACAGAAGTAGATGTTTGCTGGTTTCCTATGCTTTTTTTTGGCTCTTAAAATACCAAGAATGGTGGGATTTTTTTTTTTTTCTTTTTTTTTTTAAGAAAAAAAGTCATTCAAGCCCATCGCGCATAATGGCCCCCGGGTGGCGGCTGTGCAGTAGCCTCTTTAGCACACAGGATCTGTTCACGTGTGAACTGCTCGCTACACCTCAGTGTTAACTCTGCGGAGGTTACACTCTAATCCCGCTGCTCCTGAGGAGCAGCTCTAGCTAATCGGGTATATCGTATGCCTTTTCCTCGTCAGACTGCCTACGTCGGGGTTCGTTCTCTCCCTGAAGCACTTGCTCAGCTCCCAATAAAGCCGTGTGCCTCAAGGGGAGGCCAGGCCCCAAGTGTTTACCCACTTAAATATGTTCTGGGGTTTCAGGTAAATGTTTGTGATTTTTTTTTTCCTTACATAAATGAGTTTTTGATTTTTTTTTTCTTTTAAAGAATTAAATGCAAAAAAATTTGTGTTGTGATAAAAATTACGTTTGTGACAAGAAAGACCCAAATCCAAGGACGAGAGAGGTCAAGCTCAGGGAAGGAACCTTCTTTTCACTCAGGCTGGAGGCCGTCGGCGAGGCCTCCCGAGCGTTCTGTGGGGTGTGGGAATGCGAGACAAGTGAGGAGGGGAAAGCACTTGGGGCAGCACCTCCGCGTCCTGGCTCTTGTCACTGTGTCCGTCTGAACCTTATTTACATGGAGTCCTCGTGTTCGTCCACTTGTGTAGCTGGTTTGAGTTTACCAAAGAGTGACTTATCCAAAATTGTCTTTGACAAAAGTATACATTGCTTTGATTGTACAGTTCAGGTTCAAACATTGTAATGGGACTGTTAAGGGGCAGCCAATCGATTGAGTTTCTCTCTAACAAGAACGATTCCACGTTTCGCAAGTTCCACTTGCTCCCATTCGTGTTGCTAACACTCTCCCCTCTCCACTGCTAGCAATGCTAGGAATGAATTCTCAAGCCATAACACAGTACTGTAAAGTTCCGCAGGGCTTCAGGGGAGGCAGCGCGCAGGCCGGCACGGCACTGTGGAGCCTCGGAGTGCTCCCCCTGTCACGCTGCCCCGTGGGCGTGACGGGCGAGTCACTCCCCGCAGACGGGGCAGCAGCAGTCCATTGTGCCTTGCCGCGCGAGGATGTGCCAGGAGGATTACCATGACCACAGAGCAGAACCCTTCCCTCCCTGCAGTTCACTCCACGTCTCCACAGACGAAGTACGCTGTGTAACTAACTCCTTAGAGCAACTCTTTTTGGAAAGCAAAGTCCCTATTTCTGTACAGTTTTAGTTAGGTGTTTCCTTTATAACAAATGCAGAAATCAACTAAGATAAAGTGATATGTGAAGAAATCTTTTACGGTAAAATATATCCTGAATCCATATAGGCTTTGTTCATAATTGAGTCTCTTCTTGAGCTACCTTTTCGATATTAGACAATGTGAAGACAGTGACAGCGTCCTTTTCTATCAATGTTTAACCTGTTATTACAAACTGTGAAGACAAGAAATTTTATACTTTTGCTAATGGTGATTTTAAACGGTTATTTTCATTCTAATCAGTTCTCTACCCTCTAATTTCTACTAAAGCTGTAAATACAATAAGAAATTATATTTGTAAATACAGTATATGAAGACAAGTTAATTTTTTGGTCAGTGGAAAAGCCTCCAAGCTAATTGGCTCTGCTTTGGCAGTTGTTTGGTTTTTTGGGGGGGGTTTATTGTTTTTCATTTTAGTTCTTTTTCTTCTTTTTTAAATAGCAGAAAGGATACTGTCAGTTCACTGTTAAGCAGAATATACTGTAGAACTGAATTGATCATTTTTAAATCTTCCAGAGCATGAGCATACGTCTCTTCTAATAATAGCAATTATAACCAAGTCTTTGTTTTTCCCTTAGCCTAGACCATAGGCCTGCATATTTTTGTGTGATTTTGTTTTTATTTTTGTTTTAACAGCCTAGATTCTAGGAAGAATTTGCAGGAACACAAAACAAGGGCTGGGGGAATCATCTATGTGAATGAGCTTTACTTTCAAGAAATCAATGTGTTTTATTTTAACAACTTTTCCTATTCGTTACTGTGATATTTTTGTTGTTGTCATGGTTGTTATTGTTGAATTCTATAATGGTTTCCTGTGAAGCCTCCACTGAAAGGGACTCAAATATGCAACACCTAAACTATTTTCCAAGGGCACACGCCCCTTGAATGGTGCTTCTAGACTGGTCAGGGTTATTTATTAAATTTTATATATGAAAGTATTGGGGAATTATGTAAATTCTTTATATGAAACTAGTTCATAAATCATAGATTTCATATTACTCAGTGCAACTGAACGGAAAGTTCAGCAAAGTCATTCACATTGTTCCAAATTTGTAACGGTTGTCACATGTCACAGGCGTCCTTTTCAGTAAGTGCCAGAGTGTTCTCACTGTTTCTGCCCCAGCACTTGACTTCCCAGCCCAGAAGAGAACCTGTTCCCTCTGGTTCCCTCCCCGGGGCTGGCACAGACAGGGCTGCTGTAGTTCTTGACCAGGTCCCGGCGTTGGCCTTGCGTGGTGCTCTGTGGAGCAGATCCAGTACACAGACCTCTTGCTGCCCCTCAGTGACAATATGCTGTGAATTCAACCCTTGGACTTGCAAGCCAAGTCTCCGGTTGCTGCCCTGACTAGAGCAGGAGGCAAACTCCCCCGGTTTGTTTGAGAACGACCATTTTCCTAATGTGAAAACCACCTCTCTCACCACTTTATTAGTAGGGCTAACATTGTTTCCGTTATAAATGGTTGAGCAATTTGAATGACTTAACACAGTGTCATTTTCTTGCAATATAAACTGGTAACCTCACAACTCCACACTTCATCACCATGTGAAGTAAATGAAGCTAGCTAAGCGGATGCTCTATCAACTAGTAACTTGCCATTAAGGATTATTTTATAGCATGGATTTAAGACTATTTATTCAAATGATATTTTACTCCTCGTATTCATTTTGTTTTAGATTTGTGACATGAATATTTCAGTGCTGCTTAATTTTGTTCTGAATTCTTGTTTCTTGCTTGTAAATGGCTTTTTTATGGTATAAAGTCAATGGAAATTGCTGTTTGTAAATAAAAATGCTGCTAGAGCAACTGCGCTGTGGTCACCCTCTGTACGCGCCCTCACATCCTGCGTGAGTTTCCCCCGTTCTGACAGAAATCTGCTGTGTCATCGTTTCTGTAACCAGTGTTTTTTGAAAGCCTATGGTGTCTGCAGCCATAGCCCTGTGGCATCCGATCCCGTCAGATCTCGGAAGCTAAGCAGGGTCAGGCCTGGTTAGTACCTGGATGGGAGACCGCCTGGGAACACCAGAAGCTGTAGGCTTGGGAGAAGGACCTGGCAACCCCCTCCCAAAAATCAATCTGCCATTGAAAACCCTATGAACAGCAGAGAAGCACTGAAAATAGTGTTTCCCCTGTTGTACAGAGGGTGGCTATGAGTCAGATACCCACTCAATGGCACCTAACAACAACAACATGGTGTCATAGGGCTCGGATTTAGCTCAGTTGGTAGAGTGCTGCTCTGCAGTCTCTGAGGTCCTGAGTTCGATTCCCAGCACTGCAAAAATGGGAGAAGGATGTGGCAATTTACTCCCAAGGCAATCCCGAAACAGCCTTTGAAAACCCTAGGAGAGTCGCTGAGTCAGACATGACTTTATGGCACCTAACAACAACAGTCTATATAATAATTGATATTCTAAGATGTTAGATGTTTAGTGAAATATAATTCTACCTTTGGGAGAAGGACCTGGCAACCCACTCCCCCAAAAAATCAATCTGCCATTGAAAACCTTATGAACAGCAGAGAAGCACTGACAACAGTGTTTCCCCTGTTGTATGTAGGGTCACTATGACTTGACGGCACCTAACAACAACAACAACAACAACATGGTGTCATAAGAAGCTCTGGTGGCTCGATTGTACTGTGGAGAAAGTGTATTTCTGACATTTCTCTCATGCAGCCAGGATGGGAGTGTCAGGGTCCTGGTCTGCACCTAGCCTTGCCCAGAATAAACTGTGCCAAGTCCTCTATCTTCCTGCCTGCAGCAGTTCCCCCCGCTACCCCCATCCCTGGGGAAGTCCTGCCATGGAGCTTGCAGCTGCCCCAGCTGTATCTCTGGTCTTCACTGTCCTCTCCCTCTCCGCCTCCGGGTTGCAGCCCTGGGGCCCTTCTTCCCTTCAGCAGCCCTTCCAGCCAGGCCCCTTTGTGACAGACTTGTGTTGAGCTGTCTTCCCATCCTGCAGAGCACTTCCGCTTGTGAACTGGACACTCGTTAGGGAGATTATTCCGTTCATGCCCCACCCCCACAGTAGCCCGTCAGCTCCAGGCCACAGGGATCCAAGACGCTCACCTGTGTGTCCTCAGCACAGGCCCTGGCGCCACAGCAAGTGCTCAGGTGTTTGTTGAGTGAGCGAGCAGACTCATGTCTCCAGAGGGTCAGACGGGGTGCGCTGGGAAGCCAGTGAGGATTCGGCTGCCACGGGGCTGCCCTGCCAGGGGCTGCCCTGCCACAGGGCTGCCCTGAGCTGACTTGCTGACTTACTACTTGCTTCTGAGTCAGGGTTTCAGGGTTGTTGCAAAACAACCTCTGTGCTCTCTCTCTTCCCTCTTTCTCTCTCCCCCTCGCTTGCTCTCTCCCTCTCTCCCTCTCCCCCCCCTATTTTTCCTCCAGTACTGGGGGCTGAACCCAGGGCCTTGGACATACTGTGCAAGCACTCTGCCACTGAGCTGCACCCCCAGGCCCCCTCTCTTTTATTTTTGAAATAGAAACAAGGTCTCATTAAGTTACTCAGACTATCTCTGGCCTTAAACCTGTGATCCTCCTGCCTCTGCCTCCCGAGTCACTGGGCTCACAGGCACCTCTGCACCCAGCTTCTCTGCCTTCTCTCCAGGGCTCCTTCACGGTCAAGTGATAGGGTGCATGATGTGCTTGGTCTGTGGGGGAACTGGCTTCCCCTTGCTAACTGGGACCCAGGATTCCTATAGGACAAGCACAAGAAGATGGTGGAGAAAGTGCATTGACTTGCCTGACTGTGACCTTAAGCAAGTCAACCCCTTTGGTCCCGGTGTGACTCACACCTCAGATGCGTTGCACCACCGACTTCAAATAGGTTTGCTTATTCCCTCAGGCTGGAAAAGTAGCCCAACCTCAGGAATCCGGCAAGTCTCCCCTCCCATGAGGTTAGAGAAGTGTCCTGAGGGGGTGGGGACCTGGAGGCGGGAGCATGGACAGGAACAGACACACCGAGTCAGAGCACACGTGTAGGCCATAGTGTTGGCAATAATGCAGGCTGCGTTGCTGGCAAAGGCAATTGGCTTTCGCTTTGTCCTGAAGTCAGATCTATCTTAACTTTGATTTCTTCTAGTTGGAATCCATCCAGTTGTTGGCCAATCCTGTGTGGCTTCAGGGACGTGTATGATGTCCTTTCTAACATCAGAGGCTGGCCGCCAGTCCCTAATTGCCTGCCGGTGGGTGATGTTTGCCTTTGGATTTTTACAGCAGGCCTAGCTCATGCATCTTTTGTCAGCAAACAGGGCTCAAAACGTCAGAGTAGAGCCGGGCATGGTGGCGCACGCCTGTAATCCCAGCGGCTTGGGAGGCAGAGGCAGGAGGATCGCAAGTTCGAGACCAGAGGCAGTCTGCGTAATTTAGCGAGACCTTGTCTCAAAAAAAAAAAAAAGGGCTGGGCGTGCAGCTTAGTGGTCCAACACTTGCAAAGCATGCAAGCGTGAGGCCCTGGGTTCAACCCCCAGTACTGCAAAAAAAAAAAAAAAAAAAAAAGTCAGAGTACAAAAATGGCAGAAAGGGGCCACCACACAGGAAAGGTTAGACAGCATGGCAATGGGCAGTGCCAGGCAAAGGTGGGCAGTGTGGCTCGCTCTCACAGCTCTCCTTGGCTGAGGATGTACCACTGCTCTAAGGCGGGAGGCGTGTGTGCATGTTAGAGTGGATTGTCACACAGACTCCCCCACAGGACAACCTGCCAGAGCTGGCAAGGACACGGATGCCTCCCTCTCCGTCCGGAGAGTGAGTAGGTCCCAGACCTTGTCGCTGGGACTGATGGTGTACTGAGGCTCCTTCAGTTTTGCCTCTGCCCTAGGGGAACTTGGGTCTTGGGTCTTCTCGGGGTGGGGTGTGGCTGAGCCTTGGTAGCTCCCTCCCCATGGGAACGTGAGGTGTGGCATGCGCTGCCCACTCCTGCCCAGGGCAAGCCCACTTCAGCTTTGCTGAGAGGATAGCCACGCAGGGAGGGTTCTTCATCCCTCGTAGGCTTGGCCTTGGCACCGTAATTTACCCAGGCACTCTCCTTTTTGTCCCCACCCAAGATTTGTTTCTGCTGGGCTCCTCTGCGCCGCCCTGTGACTGCCTGGCTCAAGCCTCGGTCTCCCAGCAAAAATGGATTCTGCAGGTTTATTCTGACTGCCTGTAGGTGTGGTGTGTGCTTGTGTGTGTGTATGTGCACACTTGTGCTTTGAAGTGGATAAATAAGAGGCTAAGTCATTTTGCATTCTGTTCCCTTCCCTAGAGCATGGGCAATGGAAGGAAAGAGCCTGCACTTTCATATGGGAAAGGAACGCCACCATCTATGCCCACCTGGGGGCCCCTGCAGTTCCTCACATACGTCATCTCCAGTTTCTGCTTATGGAAACCACTGCTTCCCAAGGGGCTCTGCAAATCCGATAGCTTTGGCTGACACAAAGTCCCTCCTCATCCTGAGTCCCAAATCCATCTCCCTGGGGCCTGCACCCTGAGCTCTGTAGTCCTCCATAGGGTCACTCTGGTTTGAAATATTCTGTGTCAACCTTCCCATCTCCTGCTAACCCTCTCTGGGCTAACGCATGCCAAATGTGACTCTGGGCTGTTGTCCTTCCTCTAGAGTCTAGGCCATGGGGACATACTTCCCCTTTCTGTCTGCCCACTCCTGCCCTCCGATTCAGGGTTTGTTTTGCTTTTTGCGGTACTGGGGGTTGAACCCAGGCCCTCAAGCTTGCATGCTCTGCAAGTGCTGGACCACTGAGCTGCACCCCAGCCCTTTTTTTTTTTTTTTTTTTTTTTTTACTTTTTGAGACAGGGTCTCGCTAAGTTACACAGACTGCCTCTGGTCTCGAGCTTGCGATCCTCCTGCCTCTACCTCCCGAGCTGCTGGGATTACAGGCGTGCGCCACCGCGCCCAGCTCACTTCAGCGTTTTAACCAGTTTCACTATGGGGCCCATTTCTGACAGAATCCTGTTGGAACTGAGGTGCTGGGACCCATAACTTGGAGGGATACTTCTTTGGCAACTAAGTTACTCTTCTGTGACAGTTTCTTTAATTACCCTGTGGCCTCCAGGTGATCTACTCACACACCTGGGGATCTGGGGCTGTCTTCAGGGGCCGGTTCTAGATGATTTTTTTCTTCTTCAGCACCTTCCCTTTCTTCTAAGTATGAATGTGAGAATCAAAAGCCAGCCATCATCTAGGCTTTGAGAGGTCTGGACCCTGAGCCTGGCTTCCAGCATCTGAATTTCCCTGAGCCCTCACCAGATCCCTTCAAGTGCCTCCTCGCCTTTGAACCCTGGTTCTTCTTGCTCTCCAGGGTGCCCTGACTTCGCAAGGACCAAGGCCTCCTGTGCTGCCCCAGCTGGGAAAAAAGTTTCCTGTCTGTCTTGTGTGTGGCTTTGCACAAGGGGCACAGCCTAGCCTGTTGCTGGTTTTGCTCATGTCCTCTTTCCCCTTCAATCCCCACTGCTTCTCCAGGCTAGGCCTCTGTCATTCCCTCTTGCCAGCTGCGCCCTGGCTGGGTTGCTGGGGGTACGGGAATGCTGTTAAGTTTCAGTCACTGAACTACCCATTCCCGTCTTTCCCTCCATGGCATCGCCCATGCGCTGGTGCCCCAACCGGGCCTCCTGCCACCAGGCTCTATTGAAAGGCTCCACTTGTGACTATGGTCAGGGATGACCAGCTACAGGCCCTGGGAGATCAAAGCCTTCCACCCTGCAGGGAAGCCCTGCAGCTCTCTGCCTTCTGTTGGAAATGTTCCCAAACTGCACCCTTGTAAATGGCCAGGCGATACCTGGTTGCAATTAGTCTCGCCCAGGTGGAAGGACTGGACGGTTTCCTTCCTGGGGGCTCTGCAGGGATAGGTAAGGCACAGAGAGTCTCACCGGGTCCCTCAGAGGCCTGGCACCAGGGCCTGACAACCCTGAGGACTCCCAGGAGGCAGAGGACCCAGACTCACGGTGTTCTTCCCTTGGACAGCCCTGGCCCTAAGAAAGCCACACTCCCAGATCCAGGAAGGCAAAACTCAGGAGGAGCCAGGGGCACAGCCTGTCAGTGGAGGCTCAGCCCTAGGGTTCCAACTATCTGGGGCTAGCTTCCGGGTCCCTTAAAAACCTATGTTCTGCGAGAAGGAGGAGGGACCAGAAGAGACCTAGTCCGAGGGAGGAGGCTCAGCTAGGTGAAGCAAAGGCAAGGGCATCAAACAGAATTCAGGTGAACTGACTGTTTAACTATAGAAATTGAAACCATGAACAAATTTCAAAAAGAAAGAAGGGAGTGAAGACTAACTTGACTTAAAAAGAAGAAATTGTGCTGGGCGTGGTGGTGCATACCTGTAATCCAGGGACTCAGAAGGCTGAGGCAGCTTTTGTAACTTAGAGACACCGTGTCTCAAAATAAAATGCAAACATTGGGCTGAGGATGTGGCTCAGCGGTAGAGCACTTGCGAAGTATGTGCGAGGCTCTGGGTTCAATCCCCCCAGTACCATAAGATGAAAAAGAAGAAGGAGCCAGTTACAGTTGCACACGCCTGTCATCCCAGCGGCTTGGGAAGCAGAGGCGGGAGGATCGCAAGTTCGAGACCAGAGGCAATCTTCATAACTTAGGGAGACTCTGTCTCAAAAAGTAAAGAAAATGGGCTGGGGATGCAGCTCAGTGGTCCAGCACTTGCAGAGCATACAGGTGGGAGGTCCTGGGTTCAACCCCCAGTACCGCACAAAAAAAAAAAAAAAAAAAAAAAAAAAAAAAAAAAAAAAAAAAAAAAAAAAAAAAAAAAAAAAAAAAAAAAAAAAAAAAAGAAGAAGAAGGAGAAGGAGAAAACTAAGGGGAAAACATAGATTTGACTATATATAATGTAAAATGTGTTAAGTGAAAGCAAAACAAAATCCATAAAAATGGAAAAGTACAGATTTAGGGAAAATACAGCCTCGCAACATATAGAACAAAAGCTTTTAAAATGAAGAAGGAAAAGATGAATACTGCAATTTAAGAAGGGGAACACAAGCAACCCACTCGAGGCTACTAAATACAGAGTGAAGACATTTTACCTCACAAGAAAGTAATTAAAACAATAACCAGAGACCGTGTTCCTACAATACCCCTCCTTGATGAGGACAGGGGAAATAGGACATTCCTAACTTACTGTTGGGCTGGGATTTAGCTCAGTGGGTAAAGCACTGCTCTGCAGTATCTGAGGTCCCAGGTTCAATTCCCAGCACTGCAAAAGTGGGGGAAGGATGTGGCAATCCACTCCCAAGACAATCCTAAAACAATCAACCATTGAAAACCCATATGAGGGTTGCTATGAGTTTGGACAGTTAACAACAACAACACCTTGCTGTTAGAATGTAAGCTGGTGTGAGATCTCTGAAAGGGAGCTTGGTATTACATTTCAAATTTTCAGATGCCTATTCTCCTTGATGGGCTGGGATTTAGCTCAGTTGGTAGAGCGCTGCGCTGCAGTCCCTGAGGTCCTGAGTTCAATTCCCAGCACCGCAAAAATGGGAGAAGGGCCTGGCAATCCACTCCCAAGGCAATCCTGAAATAGTCAGCCATTGAAAACCCTATGAGGGTTGCTATGAGTCGGATACCAACTTGACGGCACCTAACAACAACAACAATTCCCCTTGATACAATGGTATTACTTTTAAGAATTCAATTTAGGAAGACACTTAAACAAGTAACAGAATATGTACGATTTCTCCATCCCAGTGTTGGTTATGTGTGTTGAACAGAGGGAGCAGGGTGTGGTGGTGTACCTCTGTAATCCTAGCACTTGGAGACTAAGGCAGGAGGATCATGAGTTCAAGGCCAACATGGGCTACATAGCAAGACCCTATTTCAAAAAAAGAGAAAAGAAAAAAGGGGAATAAAATCATTGGAAGCCACCACCATAATGTCTATCAATAAATCTGCTACATACCTTCAGTGCTATACCAGGGAGTCATTTAAAATGATGTTACAAATATGTAAATAAAACTCTATGGCATAGTGAGCTATCCATGACATGCTGCCAAGGATGGAAAGCAACTTACAACAGAATACATGTCATGTGAGACTAGGTTAAAGTATACATATGTTTATATGACATACGATATTACATCGTGTAATATATATAATGTCATATACATATTTAATAAACATACATATGTAATGTCTGTTGTGGTTAGATCCCATTGAGTTGGGTATGACTCACAGTGACATTATGTCACTCCCTGACCCTGTGCCATGCCCGGCACTATTGTCAGTGCTTCTCTGCTGTTCATAGGGAATTCAATGACAGATTGTTTCAGGAGTGGGTTGTCGGGTCCTTCTCTCTATCCTGCAGCACCTGGTATTTCCAGGGCGTCTCCCATCCAAGGACTAACCAGACCAACCCTGCTTAGATCAGGTGGGATCGGATGCCAAGGTGCTATGGCTGCAGACATTTAATGCCTAGAGATATCTGTTTTCATTGAATAAGATAATGTAGCAAATGAGCTAAAATGTAAATACTTCTAAATGCTGGCAGTTAAGTAGTAAGGATAGGTAGGGTGGTTGGAACCACATGTTGAGGTACAGTGTACTTTATTTCACCTTGGCTTTTACCCTGTGGCCATGGGGAGGCAGTAGAACTCAATTCACTGAACACTTAAGAAGCATCTACTATGGAAACTTCAAAAAAGACTTTTTCATAGAGAATATTGCTGCAGAGAGTGAAGCTTATATCAAGCAAAGGTCAGCAAGTTGCCCGCCCTGCCCCCCCAGGTAGATTGCCCTGGGAACTTCACCAGGTCTGGGGTCAGCCCTCAGCCTTATAGACATAGAAACCTAGCTGTGAAACACAGGTAAATGCAATCTAAATCTGTCACTGAGGACAGTCCCTAAGTGTAAAAAGTGACAGGTTAGAATGTGACCATGTTAAATTTTAATGAGACATAAATGGAATGCTAAAATGTGATGTTTCGCACATTAATTTTAAGCTACTGTTACTGGGAGCACTAACAATGATGGTTGCCACCTACTAAAAAACATTTAACAGGTGCCAGGCAATATCTTAAGTGCTTTCATGCATTCTTTCCTGGTATCCTCAAAACAACCCTGTGAGGTAGTGCCAGGGTTTGGGTGTTGAGTAGCCCTAAAAATCCATGTGTTAAACACTTGGCACCCAGGGTGGTGGCATGGTGAGGTGCTATGGACTTTTAAATGGTGGGTCCTAATGGGAGGTCCTTAGGTTATTAGGAGCATATCCTCCATAGGGATTGGGAGACCCCACCTGTCCTCTTCCCTATCTCTGCTCCAGCTTGAGATGTGACTGTTTTCTCCTACACACAGACCTGCCGTGATGTGCCCCATCACCACCAGAGGTCAAACCAATAGGGCCACCCAGTCTTGGACTTGACCCTCCAAAAAGGTGAGCTAAATAAACCTGTTCTCCTTATAAAGTTATCTGCCTCAGATATTTCATGGTAGTAACATAAAACCGACTAATTCAGATAGATGCTATTGTTGTCACCATTTTATAGACTTCCAGAGGGTAAATAAATTAGTAAGTCATATAACACTGAGGTGGTGTGAGTGGAGTATGACCTTATAGCTGGCCTTAGTTTAGATAGTGAGTGTCAGTTATATGCCAAACCCATGCTAGGCATTGGGGACATAATAGCAAGCAAAGCAGACACAGCCTCCGTCCCCACGGAGGCTTAGAGTTTAGAAGTGTCAGTCACATGGTCACAATAGAATATAATCAAAGCTCAGTGAAGAAGAAAACATAAAGAGAACTACGAGAGGGAAGGCAAGGGCACCTGGCCTCGTGGAGGCTGAGAGAAGTGACACTGGAGGGAAATCTGATGGTGAGCTGGAGTTAACTAGCTGAGACAGAAAAGGGAAGGAAAGAGCATTTCAGAAAGAGGGAACAGCCTGTGCTGAGACCTCGAGGTTGGAGGAACATTGGCATGTACGTGGAGATGAAAAGGCCAAGGTGGATGAAGCCCAGGAGAGTGGTCTGCGATGAGGCACATGGAAGGCATGGTCCTGGTGTTCGCCTTTGATGAGAACCTTGGTGACTGCAGTTGTCACACTTTCTCCTTGCTGTGACCAAACATCTGACAGAGATCACATAAGGGAGGAGGGATTTCTTTTGGGTCATGGTTTCAGAGGGGTCAGTCCTTCACAGTAGAAAGGGCATTGCAGAGCAGAGCATGGTAGCCAGGAAGCGCAGAAAAGACAACTTACATCATGGAGGGCAGGAAGCAGAGCAGAGAGCAGGAAAGGGCTAGAGCAAGATATAGCCCCAAAGGACACGCCCCCAGTAGCCTACTTCCTCCAACCAGGCAGGAAGTTCCACCACCTTCCAGTAATCTATTCAAAGTTTGAATCCATCAATGGGCAGAGCCCTCCTGAGCTAATCATCTCTGGAAATTCCCTCACGGACACACCGAGAGGCCTGCTTTACCAATCTCCCAGTAAGCCAACAATCGATATTAACCACAATAGTGATCAAGCAGCCTGCCTTCTGATGGCTCCATTCCTTCTTTAGACTGATTAACCTTTTCTTTTTATGGGATAGCCAACTTTCCTTGGGCTGTGGGTTGACCTGTCTCTTTAAGGTGTCTGCATATCTTAGCTCTTACTTCCTCCACTTGGGTTGAAAGTGGAAGTTCCAGAAAACAGTCTTATTTCCCCAGTAATTGTGTTTCCAGAAGGTGCTCACTCTGAATGCACTTGTAATACAATGGTGCTGTGTGAGGCACTGGACCACAGAGGGGAAGTCTTCATGGTTCCTATACACTCATAGCTTGTGTGGACTCTAGGTTGAAAAATTCATCAAGCTGATCATCTAAAACTCATCAAACTCGTCACCTAAAACAAGGGACATTTTGTTTTATGTGAAACATGTCCTAAAAAAGTTGATTTTAAAAGAAAAAAGTTTGATAATATCCAAAATGCAGGGATAGAAATATAATCCATTCTTCCCAGTACTAAATTGGGCCCCTCTTCTAAACTTCTAGATGCGAGAAATGGCAGGCTGGGAACCCACAGTGGGCAGGAGCATCATGATTGAGTAAATGCTCATCTGCAGTTGGTTTTGATGAAATGCCTACCACAGCACTGTCTCAGGACACCGTGTGGCCACTGCCTTGAACATTAAGGTACGAATGATCACTTCAGGGGCTGAGGATGGTTGGCTATTCCTGAGAGTGCTGAAGCACACAAAGAAGATTCTTGACACTCGAGTCATGGGCAGAGAATCAAAGAACTTGTTTGATGGGCCACAAAGAATCTCTTCATTCTTGAGTCATGGAGTGTTGTTGAGAGAAACACAAAGAGGTTAAATCAAAGCAAAATCAAGTTTTATGTGGGAATAGCATTGCCATGGGAAAACCAGGGCATTACAATGGGATTCACATGCCATAGTAAACTGTGGGGCGTATTCAAGGAGGTTGAGGCAAGAGGAAGTTTTTAAAGGCAAAAATGGGGAGGATTACACAAGCTATTTCAAAACAATAGTCTTTGGTCATAGTGTTTAATGCCAAGGGTGACATCAGCCCAAGGTTGAACAGAGAGTAGCTGGGCAGATGTCCTTGCAGAGTACTTTTTGTATAAGGTTAAAGTAGCCTCTGTGCAAGTTTGTGGATCTGATAGAGTTTTTTGTAATAGTTACTGTCGAGTAATTATGCATAAGAACCTTTCTTTCATAACCTCCTGGCTTGCTTGCTTGCTTGCTTTCTTCTTGTTAATGTGGGGCACATGCCTCCCGGTCCGGCCTGGAGGTTCGGACGGGCTGCGCTGCCTCGCACACAGATACTAAACACAATTCACTCGGGACACTCAGGTGAGAGGCACAGACTCCTGCGGCCCTCGGGACCCTGGCAGAGACGGGAGAAAGGAAAAGCCTCAGGCGCTTTTGCCTTCCAGGGGCAAACACCTGTGTTGGTCGTCTAAGTGGTCAGGAGGAGACAGCTGTTGCTTCGTCGGTGATCAGACGGAGAGCAACGGGAGAGCATTCTCTCCTCACCAAAGGTCCAGGGCAGAGCAGCAGGAGAGGTGCTTCCTCATCGGTGGTCCGGGCAGGAACAGGTGAGAAAGCGCAGAAAGGGGTGCCAAAAAGCCTAAAAGGGCCTAAAAATCTGTGCCAAAAGGGTCGAGCTCCTGCAGCACAGCTCTTTATGTAGCTTGCCCATGGAATGGCCTGAGCCAATCAGCTTTCAGTCCAATTGTCCAATCAGGAAGGGTTTTGTACAAACGTGCAACCAAGTTACTTTCATTTTCCCTAGATTTCTAACTTACAAACCAGATATTCAAACGCCATTTTCCCAGTTTGGGAGTTTTTGCCAACTTCCTCCCAATTTTTCCCTACAGTTAAGATTGACACAAGTGAATGCATTTTGATTATGGTCACTTTCACAGAAGTTAACTTCAGTAAAGATCAGACCAAAATTTAATTTTGTAGGTGGCAGAATTAAAGTGTTAGTGGAAGTGACAAACTGTCCATGTTTCTCATGAAAAAAGTTAGGCCATTGATTCAGAAAGGGAACACTGAGGCTCTGAGTGAGGCACATCCACACAGACTCAAATAAATTTGAGAATCTTGAACCCCTGAGAATCTCTGAGCCCTTCTTCTCTTTCATGGGGTAGGGAAGAGTAGCTTGCCCTTCCATGTCTGAGAGGAAAAGCATTTCCTTGTTGAAGATGTAATGATATCATCTGGGACAGTTGCCTTGTCAAGGGGATTCTCTTGGAGACCCATTCCAACCACCACTTCATCATCTCTAGGACCATGTCTAGAGTCAAATTTCAGCATGCTTCAGAACACAAAGTGTGGCCTGGAGAGAGATACTACTTGCAACTGATACCAACAAAAACCTGGACAATGTGTTTGGCAGTGGATAGACTGGGCAGGGCTGAGTCTGTGGACGTGGGTGCCCTTGCCATCGAGTCTGGGTGTGTTGTGTTGGCTCATACAGCCAGAAGGGGCACTGTTTACTTGGTGGTTGGCCAACACTTGAACTCAGTGAGGATGATGGGATCTCAGAATGCCCATGAGCAGCAAGGACAAAATGGTAATCAGAATGTTGTGACCCATATGAAACTTCAGATGTGGTTAATTGATCATGGAATCTCTAGGGATGAAAAAGGCAGCCTACTAAAAACATTTGACATTGCTTGATTCATCATTATAATAAAAAATGTTTATGGTGGCCCCAAACCCAACTTGAGTCTCCATAATGAAAAGTCATGGCTATTTATTTATGTATTTTGGTGCCCAAGATGGAACCCAGGGTTTGCATATACTAAAGACATGCTCTGCCACTGAGCTCTACCTCCAGTTCCAAAGTCACAACTTTTTACCCACCTCTAGACCTAAGCCAGTTTGTACCCCTAAAGACCCATGGTGGCAGAGAGGGCAGGATTTTCTTGAGAAAGCATGCTGTAGCATTGGCAGAAAATGCTATAACTCCTCTTACCAACCTTCCTGAAGTGACTTGCAACTACTTACTACAGTGACAGTGCACCTTTTGAGGAATATTAGATCTTGGCTGCATCTTAGTGGGTTCATACTGCTATAATAAAATGCCACAGACTGGGCGGCTTATCAATAAGAATTTATTTATCATAATTCTGGAGGCTAATAAGTCCAAGATCAAGGCACTGGCAGATTTGGTATCTGGCACGGACCTGTTTCCAACAGACAGTCATCTTCTAACTATAAGCTCACATAGTTAGAGGGACAAGGGATCTCTCTGGAGTTTTATCCTCAAGTGGTAATAGTGAAGGATTTTACAGGGAAAATATTAAATGATCCAGGAAACATCAAAAGAAGGTAGAAGGAATACACAGAGTCATTATACCAAAAAGAATTGATATATGACCAACCATATCAAGAGGTTGCATATGATCGGGAACCAATGGTACCGAAGGATGAAATGGAAGCTTCCTTGAAGGAACTGTAAAAACACAAGTCTACAAGAATTAATGGAATACCAATAAAGATGTTTCAACAAACAGATGCAGCACTGGAGGTGTTCTCTTGTTTATGCCAAGAGATTTGGAAAACAGTTACCTGGCCAACTGACTGGAAGAGACCCATATTTGGGCCTACTCCCAAGAAAGGGGATTAAACCAAATGTGGAAACTATCGAATGATATTGTTACTATCACATTCAAACAAAATTTTGCTAAAGATAATTGAGAAACAACTGCAGCAGTATATAGACAGAACTCCCAGACAATCAAGCCAGATTCAGAAGAGGATGTAGAACCAGAGACATCATTGCTGATGTCAGATGAGTATTAGCTGAAAGCAGAGAATACCAGAAGGATGTCTATGTTTTATTGATGATGCAAAGGCATTGGACTGTGTGGATAATAATTATGGATAACATTGAGAAGAACAGGAATACTAAAGCACCTAATTGTACTCACAAGGAATCTACGTGGACTAGGAAGCAGTTGCTCAAACAGAACAAGGAAACACTGCCTAGTTTAAAGTCAAGAAAGATATGTGTCAGGGCTGTATCCTTTCATTGTACCTCTTCAATCTCTATGCTGAACAAATAATCAGAGAAGTTGGACTTTATGAAGAAGAATACAGCATCATGATTGGAGGAAGACTCATTAACCTGTATTATGCAGATGACACAACTTTGCTTGCTAAAAATGGAGAGAATTTGAAACATTTGCTGATAAAGATCAAAGAACACAGCCTTCAGTATGGGTTGCACCTGAACGTCAATAAAATAAGAATCCTTACAACTGGGTCAGTACACAACTTCATGATAAATGGAGAAAAGATTGAGGTTGTCCAAGATTTTGCTTGGTTCTATAGTCAGCACCCATGGAAGCAGCAGTCAAGAACTCAAAAGATGCATTGCATTGGGAAAAGCTATTGACAAAAGACCTCTTTAAAGTGCTGAAAAGTAGAGATGTCACACTGAAGACGAAGGTACACCTGACTCATGCCATGATATTTTCAGTTGCATCATATGATTATGAAAGCTGGACAGTGAATAAAGGAGACAGGAGAACCGATGCTTTAGAATTATGGTGCTGGAGACAAATATTGAATATGCCATGGACTATCAAAAGAACCAACAAATCTGTCCTAGAAGAAGTACAACCAGAGTGTTTCTTGGTAGCAAGGATGGCTAGGCTGTGTCTTACATACTTTAGACACATATTCAGGAGGGACCAATCGCCTGGAGAAAGACATCATGTTTGGGAGAGCGGCATCTCAATAAATAAAAGGAAGACCCTCAACTAGATGGACTGAAACAGTGTCTACAACAATGGGCTTAAACATAAAAAAGATCTGTGCCTGGCACAGAATCAGGGAGTATTTCATTCTGTTATACATAGGGTCACTATGAGTTGGATCCAACTTGACAGCATATAACTATATATATAAATTTCTTTCTTCCTCCCTTCCTCTCTTCCTTCCTTCCTTCCTCCCTTCCTCCCTCTCTTTTTTCCTTTCTATTCTTCTCTCCTCTTCTCTGTTCTTTCCTTTCCTTTCCTTTTCTTTCTTTCTTGTATTACTGGGGAGCTGACTCCAGAGCCTCACACATACTTTGTAAGTACTCTACTACTGAGGTGTACCCTCAGCCCCTCTTTTTTATTTTTTGTCTTAAAATAGGGTCTCACTAAGTTACACAGGCTGCCTTTGGCCTCGAACTTGTGATCCTCCTGCTTCTGCCTCCTGAGTTGCAGGGATTATAGGTGTGCCCATACTGTGCCTGGTCAGTGGCACTAGTCTCTTTCAAGGGGGCTCTCTTTTCATGAACTAATCACTTCCCAAAGGTGAACCCCATCTCCAAATGCCATCACATTGGGGAGTAGGATTTCAGCATATGAATTTATAGGGAGGGGGACATAAATATTTTGTCCCCTTGTATGCTCTAAATAGATGTTGATTTCTGACCCACCCCAAACTAAGACCTATGGTGAGCAAGTTAAAAAAAATGGAATTTTGGCTAAAGTCTGTCTCATTGCGGGTACAGTAGGTTCACAGTTCAGGTTATGGTCATTCCCCCAACTCTTGGAATAGACATGGTCAACAACTGGCAAAATTCCCACATTGGCTCCCCTACTTGTACAGTGAGGATTATGGTGGATAAAGCCGAGCAAAAGCCCCTGGTACTTCTCTTCCTTACTAGGATACTCAACCCAAAGTAATACTGCATCCTAGAGTGAGGGAACTGCAGAAAACAGCACCATCAATGTTTTGAAGGATACAAGGTTCATGATTCCTGTCTCATCCCTGTTTAATTAGCCTGTTTGGTTTATGCTGAGGCAGTCTTGAAGAATTGTTGTTGTTAGGTGCCGTCGAAGTGGTATCTGACTCATAGCAACCCTATATACAATAGGCAAAGCACTATTGTCAGTGCTTCTCTGCTATTCATAGGGTTTTCAATAGCGGATTGATTTTTGGGAGTGAATTGCCAGGTCCTTCTCCCAAGCCTACAGCGCCTGGTGTTCCCAGGTGGTCTCCCATCCAAGTACTAGCCAGGCTAGACCCTGCTTAGCTTCGGAGATCTGACGGGATCTGATGCCACAGGGCTATGGCTGCAGGCTAGTCTTGAAGAATAGCTGTGAATAAATGTACTATAGTCTATTTCTACTCACACTTCTAACACCAAATGTGTTGTTGATGTTGTTACGTGCCGTGAGTCAGTGTCTGATCCGACTCATAGGGACTCTATGTCCAACAGGTGAAACACTATTGTCTGTGCTTCTCTGCTATTCATAGGGCTTTCAATGGCAGATTGATTTTGGTGAGTGGATTGCCAGGTCCTTCTCCCAAGCCTACAGTATCTGGTGTTCTCAGGTGATCTCCCACCCAAGTACTAACCAGGCCCGACCCTGCTTAGCTTCCAAGATCTGACGGGATCAGATGCCACAGGGCTATGGCTTCAGGCAACACCAAAGTGTAAAGGTTTATTTCTACAACAACAACCATTTTCCCAATTTTTGGACATCAACTGGGTGTCCAACAACTCTATTCAATTCCTTTTTCTCTGTTTTTCAGTACTAGGGATCTGAACCTAGGGCCTCATGTATACTTTGAAAATACCCTGCCACTGAGCTGCACCCCAAACCCCTTTCTTATTTCTTGAGACAGGGTCTTGCTAAATTACGTAGGCTGCCTCTGACCTCAAACCTGTAATCCTCCTGCCTCTGCCTCCAAGTTGCTGGGACTATGGTCATGTGCCACCACATCCAACAATTCTATTCAATTCTGACACTACCTACCTGGAGTTAGTGCAGGCAGATTAAGGGGTCAGTCCCTCAAGACTACCTCCACTTCAGATGCTAACCACAGCCCCAGACCTCTTTACTTTTGGCCAACTAGGTATAAATCCCCCCATGTGTCTGTCAGCTTGTCATGCTGTGGGGGCTTATGTGTTGCTGTGATGCTGAAGGCTATTCTACTGGTATCTCAGATACCAGCAAGTCCACCCATGGTAGACAAGTTTCAGCGGAGCTTCCAGACTCAGACAGACTAGGGAGAAGGCTCCAGCTGCCCACTCCCAAAACAATTGTTGTTGTTAAATGTTGTTGAGTCGGGTCCAACTTATACTGACCCTCATATGGTTTCCAATGGCTTATTGTTCTGGGATTATTTTGGGAGTGGACTGCCACATCCTTCTCCCATTTTTGTGGTTCTGGGGCTTGAACCTGGGTCCTCAGAAGTTCAGAGCAGGATTCTACCAACTGAGCTAAAACCCCATTAAAATCTCTATGAGTAGCAGAGAAGCACTGTCGAGTATAGTGCCAGAAAATGAGCCCCCCTCAGGCTGGAAGACATTCAAGAAATGACTGGGAAAGAGTTGCCTCCTTAAAGTAGAGTCAACCTTAATGATGGGAATGGAATGAAGCAACTAGGGCCTCACGTAAGTCCTCCTGCCTCAGCCTCCCAAGTGCTGTGATTACAGGTGTGGGTGAGGTCAAATATATACTTCTTGTTATTTCACAGTCTCACAGGATGGTTATTCCAATTGCAGCTACTATTACAGATATAACATCTCTATTGCAGCAAATCAACACTGATTTAAGGGGAAAAAAATCCCTTTTCTCTGCAAAATTGCAGGGGACCACACATAATTTGCTTTCCTCTGATGGGGTCAACCGTACACCATTTTGGTCTTGCTTTGGGGGCCGTCTCAACTGTCTTGTTGTCTTCCATAATCTCATCCACAGAGATCTTGGTTGTCTTAAAGTCCCCTACTAAGCCGGGTTTGGTGGCACATGCCTGTAACTTGGGAGGCAGAGGCAGGAGGATCTCATGTTCGAAGCCAGAGGGAGCCTGTGTAATTTAGCAAGACCCTGTCTCAATTTAAAAACATAAAAAAGGGGCTGGAGGTGCAGCTTAGTGGCAGAGCACTTGCAAAGAATGTGCGAGGCCCTGGGTTCAGCTCTCCAATCCTGCCAAAAAATTAAAAAAATTAAAAGATAAAATAAATTAAAAAAGATAAAATCCCCTTCTAGTCCACCAATCTGATAAATCATGTATTGGTGTCAAGCATACATAATAAAGTAAGGCCAGGGGCAAGGCTTGACTGGTGACCTGTAAGATTACAAGACACTTTCAGATTCAGTTTAAAACTTAGACAGCAAAAGGAATAGTAGCCAAAGGTACTGGCTCCCTTTGTCCTTTTCTCACATCCCAAAAAAGAACCACACTAAAACAAAAGAGGCCAGCGATTGCAGGAGCCTCCCTGCGGTCCTCGTTGCTAAGGAGCTGATTTTAGACTGTGGTTATGCAGTTTGCTGAACAGATTCCTTAGCTCTGTTCTCAGGGGGTTAACCTAGGAAGTCTCATACCTCATCAGAACTGGGGAGGTGAGAATAGATTATCCCATGACAGCTCCTAGGGGAGATAGGGAGAAAAATGGGAGATGGTTTCAAGATAGGTCCATAAACCCACATTGTTTTGTGCTCCAGAAGAATTACAAGGCAATTTTCCATGTTACAGATAAGCTGCCCCTCAAGGTTTGGCTGTCTGGCCTCTATGGACCCATGCAAGTTGTCAGGGAGACGGAGGTGCCATTGTCTTACAATTGTCTTGTTTAGCAAGAAGTAGCAAGTGCCTTAGATGCGTTAGAAAGACACATGCAAGCTAGGGAGTGGAAAGTGGGCTCTACAGAGTTTCAGGACCACTTCCTCCCTCCCCCCAAAACACACTTCAGCGAAGTTTCTGAGGGTCCAGAGGTCTGGGAGAATGTTGAGCGATCCTTTCCAATGTGAAAGAGAAATGTTTCACCTTATACTGTTGTTGGTGTTAGGTGCCGTCGAGTCGGTATCCGACTCATAGCGACCCTCTGTACAACACGGGAAACACTATTGTCAGTGTTTCTCTGCTGTTCATAGGGTTTTCAATGGCAGATTGATTTTTGGGAGGGGGTTGCCAGGTCCTTCTCCCAAGCTTACAGCTTCTGGTGTTCCCAGGCGGTCTCCCATCCAGGTACTAACCAGGCCTGACCCTTCTTAGCTTCTGAGATCTGATGGGATCGGATGCCACAGGGCTACAGCTGCAGGCTCACCTTATACTACTTATCATTAAAAAGGGACCCAATGCTTGGTGAGATTTTTGGATTTTGGAAGCAACATGTTATGTTTGAGTGGGCTGCCATGACCCAATTACCAAGTAACCTCTTGAGCTGTTGGTTTTAAGTGGGACCTAGAGCAAGAAAAAGGTCTGAAGGGATCTGGGCTGCAGTGCAAAGTGCTCTGCTTTTGGCTCTAAAGATTCTACGATACTCCAAGTGCAGATGGCTAATAGGAGTGTTCTGTGGAGTCTCTGCCAAACCCCCCTAGGAGAATCACAATGTAAACCTCTGTGAAGGTATGCCCTCTCCTCTAGGTAAGTTTCTTTTTTTGAGAGATAGCTCATGTTTTGCTGCTGAACCCTTGTTCAATCTGAGCATCTAACATTGGACCATTGAATGACCAGGCGATCAAAGAGCTCATCATGACTCAACCATTATCTTATCCTTCAAGTTATAAGGCTGGATATGGGTAGCAGCAATCCATTATTGAGTAGAAATGGTATAGAAGAGAATGGACTTAAGAATGTCTAGACAATCTGGGTGTGTTGGTACACGCCTGTAATACCAGTGACTCCGGAGGCAGAGGCAGGAGGATCACAGGTTCGAGACTAGAGACAGTCTGTGTAATTTAGTGAGACCCTGTATCAAAAAGTAAAAAAATGGGCTGGGGGTGCAGCTCAGTGGTCCAGCACTTGCAAAGCATGTAGGTGCAAGGCCCTGGGTTCAACCCCCAGTACCAGAAAAAAAAAAAAGAATGTCTAGAAGATACTCGTGTTGGTTATCTGTTGCTATGTAATAGACTGTCCCTAAAGTTACTGGTTGAAACAATTCTGTTTCATTTTCTCATGATTCTGTGGATCAGCAATTTGAGTTGGGCTCAGCTGATGGGTTCTGGATTCATTCACGCAGCTATAGTCATCCAGTGGTTTAACTAGAGCTGGGTGATCTGTGATTATGTCTGGCAGTCGGTGCTGGCTATTGGCTGGCCACGTGCCCTAGCAAGCTAGTTTGGGCTTCTTCACAAGGTAGTAGAAGAGGTCCAAGAGGGCAAATGTAAAAGCTACAAGGCCTCTCCAAGTCTGTGTTTAGACACCCCACAATGTTACTTCCCACAGTTCTACTTGGCAAACAAGTCATAAGGCCAACCCAGATTCCAGAGGTAGGAAAGATTCCACCTCTTGGTGAGAGGAATGTCAGAGTGACATTTCAGAAAGTTCTACATTCAGGGATGGAAGGAATGATTTTGGGCATTTTCTAAATAATCTACAATATTAATGCCCTATGTGAAGGTTCCCTAAAGGGTATTGTTGCAGAGGAAGTTCCAATAACCATCTGGATAAGATGAAATGTTTTAAGTCAATCAGTCTTTCCCAGCTAGCCTCATCCTTGCCCAATGGACATATGTAAAAATTGTCTTGGTGGCAGGGATGGAGGCTGTGCATTGACTCCACAATATGGACTTACTTTACCAAAGCCAAACTGGTTATAGCCACTGCTGAGGGCCTAACCTAACAATATGGCCTTATTCCCCAGGGAGAACTTTTTGCTACCTGGTATTACAATGATTTTCCATCATGGAAGAAAAAGTGGTTTGCCCTCATTAATAAAGAGTACTGTCATAAATGTTTTCATCCGCCTTCTCTGCAATGCTTATGCTAGCACCACTGTCTGTGATGAATAGCAGAGAAGCATTAACAATAGTGCCCGGCAAAGGCAGTGTCGGGGAGTATTTCAACTGTTGGGTGTAGGGTCGCTATGAGTTGGACCTGACTTGATGGCGCCTAACAACAAATGCTGTTCATAGGGTGATCAATGGCTAATTGTTTTTTGGAAGTGGGCTGTCAGGTCCTTCTCCCAATCCTACAGCATCTGGTATTCCCAGGTAGTTTCCCTTCCATATACTTACCAGGCCTGACCCTACTTAGATTCCAAGATCTGATGGGATCAGATGCCAGGGTAGTACAGCTGCAGGCATCTGTTTGCTTATAGAGTACTTTATTCATAATCATCTTATCCTATACAATATTGCTTCTGCCCTAGGAATTAATTTCATAGGCCAAAAATAAAACTCAAAAATAAAAATACAACTGGGCAATAGATTTATGCATATGGAATTTAATGGTCTTCTATGGGCTGGGACTTAGCTCAGTTGGTAGAGTGCTGCGCTGCAGTCTCTGAGGTCCCGAGTTCAATTCCCAGCACCGCAAAAATGGGAGAAGGACCTGGCAATCCACTCCCAAGGCAATCCCGAAACAGTCAGCCATTGAAAACCCTATGAGGGTCGCTATGAGTAAGATACCGACTCGACAGCACCTAACAACAACAATGTACTCCAACAACAATGCACCTCTCCGAAGCAGTTGGCCTGATAAAATGATACAATGGCCAATTGATGACTTGGTTGTTATTATTATTATTTATTTATTTATTTATTTATTTATTTTGGTGTGTGTGTGTGTGTGTGTGTGTGTGGTAAAGAAGGTTGAACCCATGGCCTCGCACTTGCATGCTTTGTAAGTGCTGGACCACTGAACTACACCCTCAGCCTTTTTTTTTTTTTTTTTTTTTTTTTTTTTTTTTTTTTTTTTTTTTTTTTTTTTTTTTTTTTTTTTTTTTTTACTTTTTTGAGACATGGTCTTGCTAAATTATGCAAACTGCCTCTGGTCTTGAACTTGCCATCCTCCTGCCTCCACCTCCTAAACTGCTGGGATTACCGGTGTGCCACTGTACCCAGCTTCGACTTGGTTATTTTTAACATAAGATTGATGAAGGTGGCTTACAATTAATTCTGTTTTTTTCTTTTTATGACACTGAGGATAAAACATATGGTCTCATGCATGCTAGGCAAGTGCTCTGCCACTTCACAGATTATGAATATTCAACCTGTGACTGATTAAGAGGACCAATTATTATCACTCAGAAATATTTGCCATGAATTTTTCTCAGAGATGGTAACGATGACATTTGTAACTTTTTCTTTTCTTTTAGGGGAAAGTATGAAAGTATCTTTGTTTCTATAAAAACAGTAGCTTTTTTTTTTTTTTTTTTTGCAGTGTTGGGGATTGAGCCCAATGCTTAGTGCATGCTAGACAAGAGCTCTACTATTGAGCTACATCCCAGCCTCAAAACTGTCTGTAAAATTACAATGTGGACATACAGATGTGCATAGAATGGGATGTGCATAGTAACCACAAAGGATGGGCTATGTTAGTTATTAAGCTACTGACTCTAAATGCCAAAACCCACTTCCTACTTCTGTTTTGTGAGGCTGGAGGGACTCTGAAAACCGCACAGGTCCTCTGCCAGCCTTTCCTTTGTTGTTGTGTTAGGTGCCATCGAGTCGGCACCCAACTCATAGCGACCCTCATAGGGTTTTCAATGGCTGACTGTTTCAGGATTGCCTTGGAAGTGGATTGCCAGACCCTTCTCCCATTTTTGCGGTGCTGGGAATTGAACTCGGGTCCTCAGAGACTGCAGCACAGCGCAGCGCTCTATCAAATGAGCTAAATCCCTTTCCTTAGGATCTGCCAATAGTAAGTACCAGAGAGAGTAAGAAGTAGGAAGAGGGCGCAGGGGCTTCTCCTGCTTGCTTGCTATTTCCCCCCAGCCTCACCAGCAGGTGGATCTATACTCCAGCGGCAGGGGTTGTTTCCAGCTTCCCATTTCTCTGAACACTTTCAGAACCAAACTTATCATCTCCCTTCTGAGGTACCAACACCATCTGCGCTGTGCCCGCTTTTCCAATCCCCCTTGTCATGGTGCTTCTTTCCTGAACTTCTAGGTTCTGAGGACCCAGATGCTTTCCTTTGTGCCTTCAACCCTAGAAACACGACTGCTTCCTTCAGTTATTGCACATTTTTGCAGGTAATGAGGTTCTTAGGCGCCATATGAAATAGTATATTAATTGAAAGTAGACTCTGATTATTAAAGATATATATTTTAGGGGCTGGTTGGGAGTGTAACTCAGTGGTAGAGTTTAGCATGCGTGAATCCCAGGGCTTGATCCCTAGCAACAACCCCCCCCCAAAAAAAGATCTTATAAACCCTAGTACAACCATTAATTTTTTTTTTGTGTGTGTGTGTGTGTGTGTGTGTGTGTGTGTGTGTGTGGTACTGGGGTTTGAACACAGGGCCTCGCGCTTGCATGCTTTGCAAGTGCTGGACCACTGAGCTGCACCCTTCGCCCATTTTTCATTTTTTTTTTTTTTTTTACTTTTTTTGGGACAGGGTCTCACTAAGTTACAGACTGCCTCTGGTCTCAAACTTGTGATCCTCCTGCCTCCACCTCCTGAGCTGCTGGGATTAGAGGCGCACACCCAGCCATTAAAATTTCTTTCAAAGCATCAAAAGGTTTCATCTGCTACACTGGATTGTCTGGCAGCACTTAGCACCACTTCCCTCTTTCATGCTGTTTCATGTAGTGCAGGATTTGGAAGTGGTTTTTGCTGTTGTTGTTATACTGTGGGGGCTGTACATAGGGTCACTGTACATAGGGTTGCTATGAATTGGACTTGAATTTATGACACCTAACAACAACAACAATAGTGGGGGCTGAACCCAGAGCCCACACACATACTTTGCAGGTGCTCTGCCATTAAGCTGTACCCCCAATCCCTTTTTTATTTTATAAATTGAGACAGTGTCTCCCTAAATTATACAGGCTGCCTCTAGCCTTGAACCTGTGATCCTCCTGCCTCAACCTCCCAAGTCACTGGGATTACCTGCATATGCCACCACGCTGGGTGTGAGTTTGGAAGCTTGGGAACTACATTTTCCAGCATTCCTTGCAGAGAGATGACTAGATTATACCCGTGAGAAGTACAGTAGCTTCTCATTGTATGCAGTAGTTACCTGCTGTAAAGTCATTGTGAACATTAATTATGCAAATACTGAACTATTGCTCTTAGAGGAAATATAGGGGAGCTTCCTGTGAGCCTCTGGTCACAACAATTTTGTTAACTAATCAATATACTGTATACTTTTATTTTATTTTATGTGTGGTTTTGTTTAAAGCCATCTTACTTGATATATGTTGTTGTTGTTAGGTGCCGTCGAGTCAGTATCCGACTCATAGCGACCCTGCGTACAACAAGCGAAACACTATTGTCAGTGTTTCTCTGCTGTTCATAGGGTTTTCAGTGGTGGATTGTTTTTTGGGAGTGGGTTGCCGGGTCTGTCTCCCAAGCCTACAGAAGCTGGAGTTCCCAGGTGGTCTCCCATCCAATTACTAACCAGGTCCGACCCTGGTTAGCTTCCAAGATCTGGTGGGATTGGATGCCACAGGGCTACAGCTGCAGGCACTTGATATATATTGTTGATTTATTAACATTGAACTCAACCAAGAGCACTATAGTGCACGCTCAAAAGAAGCTTCTTTTAACCCATGTATTTTCTCGGTAAGGCACATCACAGCCTACTTGTGCGTGGGAATACTACACAGCATTTCAGCCCTATGCCTTGGGGCTGTTTTAAACAGTGAAGTCACCAGGAAAGCAGAAAAATGCAAAAAAAAAAAAAAAAATCACTGAAAGAGAAAGAACAGTTGTTTATAGTAAGAGAGCTGAAGCAAGAACACAGAGCATTGTTCTTTTTGGCTTCAGCTGGAAACTTACACTTCCACTGACTTGAATTTTTCATCATTCTGTGCATGTATGCAAATGACTATGGATGTGCTGCACATTTCCATTTTGGGGTTACAAGTAAATTTTTTTCTGACTAGACTAATTCACAAATATGAAATTGGACTCCATGAGTAAAGAGGGTCGCCTGTATGTTCTTTACAGCATATTCATTTCTACTATCTGCCAGGGTAGAGGAAAGATGGTGAATTTTCATGTCACTGAGAATTGGCCACTGTTTTTTTCCAGGCTCTGAGAGCCACCGCCTGCAGCTGTACCACTGTGGCATCCAATCCCGTCAGATCTCAGAAGCTAAGCAGGGTTGAACCTGGGTTAGTACTTGGATGGGAGACCACCTGGGAATACCAGGTGCTGTAGGCTTTGGAGAAGGACCTGGCAACCCACTCCCAAAGAACAATCAGCCATGGAAAACCCTATGAATAGCAGAGAAGCACTAACAATATTGTTTCATCTGTTGTATGTAGGGTCACTATGAGTCAGACACTGACTTGATGGCACTGAACAACAAGAGCCACCAGAATTTCTGGAATCTTTACTACAGTATTAAATCCCATGCCCTGAGAAAGTGTCCCTAAATCAATGATTTCTTGCTTATCCAGTCCTACATTCTAGCTTCCTTGATGAAGCACCCTGAAAATCTACTCCTGGGGCACTCCCCTGGATTCCGCCAGTGCATATGGGCTAATTCTTGCAGTTTAGGTATATATTTTCCCCCTTGATTAGCCTAGGGTATCTCCACTGAAGTTACTCTGGAATTTAATCCTAGTTGCCACCCAGACACCCAGGACCTCGAGGAAGTAGAGGCAGTACTAAGGGGCCATCTGTTGTCAAGAGTAGGGGTGGAGGGGTGAAGGGGGCAGGAGTGGGGCTCACTACAGCACATTCAAGCACAATGATAGTTCCAGCTCTATTACAAAACTAATGCCATTTGTTGTTGTTGTTAGGCGCTGTGGAGTCGGTGTCCAACTCATAGTGCATAGTGTGTGCAATGGACTATCATCAGTGCTTCTCTGCTATTCATAGGGTTTTCAATGGCTGATTGTTTTTTGGGAGTGGGTTGCCAGGTCCTTCTCCCAAGCCTACAGCACCTGGTGTTCCCAAGTGGTCCCCCTTCCAAGTACTAACCAGGTCTGACCCTGCTCAGCTTCAGAGATCTGATGGGATCAGATGCCACAGTGGTACAGCTGCAGGCACGTGCCGTTTAGCAAGCATGTATTGCAAACACATGCTGAACTTCCATGCTTGCTGGAGGTCACACAGGTGAATATAATAGTGGTGGTTGTTGTTGTCAGGTGCCATAGAGTCAGTATCCAATTCATAGTGACCCTATATGCAACAGGCGAAACACTATTGTCAGTGCTTCTCTGCTATTCATAGGGTTTTCAATGGAGGATTGATTTTTGGGAGTGGGTTGCTGGGTCCTTCTCCCAAATATAATGGTAGCTAATGTTTATTGAGCTCCTGTTAGCTGTGGGGCCCTTTTCCACATATCCTTGTATTTCATCCTCCCAACAGCCTGTCTGAAGAGGGTGCCACTTTTATCACATTCATTTTTCAATAAACAAAACCCCCAAGACACAGAGAAGTAACTTGCTCATGTGCACACAGCTTACTGCTGTCGGAACTAGGCCTTGGACACAGGTAGTGGGTAGCTCCAGCTTTTGCACTCAGCTCCCACCTTGTACATTTCTGAATCTAGAGTCTATGAGCAGAACCATTGCTCCATTGCATGATGCATCTCTTGTTCTCTTTAATGAAAATAGTTAAGAATTCTTTGATGAAGCCGGGTGCAGTGGCACAGGCCTGTAATCCCAGCGACTCTGGAGGTGGAGGCAGGAGGATTGCAAGTTCGAGACTAGAGGCAGTCTGTGTAATTTAGCGAGACCCTGTCTCAAAAAAGTAAAAAAAAGGGCAGAGGGTGAAGCTCAGTGGTACAGCACTTGCAAAGCATGCAAGCACCAGGCCCTGGGTTCAACCCCCAGTACAGAAAAAAAAAAAAAAAAAAAAAAAAAAAAAAGATATTCTTTGATGATTACTGTTTTCTCAACACAAAATAGAAGTTTCTCTCAGAGATTCCTGCCAAGACTTAGAAATGCTTTAATTTCTACAGACTCTAGTTCTCTTTTTTGTTTCTTTCTTGCACAATAACCAAATCTTTCCATACTCTGATGTAACTGCACAAAGAATCTGAAAATTGTCAAATAATGTTCTATTTGTCTACCTGTCCAAGAAGCCTTTGGAAGAGGGCAGGACTCCTACCTCCTTTCTGTGAGAGGCAGAAGAGAATTTCGCTGTGGTTCCAGACTTCAGGCCTTTATAGTCGCCGGCCTCGATGGTCTGTGTTAACTTACCATCTCTGTGACTTTCTGCAAATGACCTAACTTTCATGCTCACCGCATGGAGCCTGGCACACAGTAAAGGATCTGGGTGCAGGCAGACAGGACCCAGGCTCATTCTCCAGCTTTGCACTTGCATGGGCTTGGGCAACAACACCTTTCATCTCATTAGGCCTAACTCTAACCAGCTGTAAAAGAAATGGGTTGGATCCGCGGTTTTCCGAGATGTCTTCTGGCTCTGACATTCAGTGCTCTGTGCGTACCTCAGAGTCCTAAAGAAGAGGCACGTAAGGTGATATCTCGCTTACAAAACCTTTTTTTTGTTGTTGTTGTTAAAAACGATAAATCCTAGGTAGGGATTTAAGGGGGAAGTTGGGTGAGGCCTGAAAGGATGCGCAGGGAATGAGGTGCAAGGCTACTTCTAGGCAGGCGATGGGCGTGGCAGGGCGTCCAGCGGGCTGTGCAGACAGCGGAGCATCCTTGCAGGCAGAGCCGGCGTCAGCGGGGGAGCGCACAGGCCGAGGCCAGCGAGGACCACGGCTGCAGCGGCTGCGCACTGGCACAACCAGCCGGCCGATTTGCGTGTCTCCGCCCCTGCGACGAGCTGGTTGGGGGGGACGGCCTGACGGCGCGCGCCGATTGGCTGTGCCGCCCGCCGCTCAGGCCCAGAGCGGACGGTTCCTACTGCGGCTGGGCACCCTGTCGGCTCCCGCGTCGGCCCGCGCTCCAGTTGCGCCCGCCCGGCCCCGGCCCCGGCCCGGCTCGGCCCGGCCTCGGCCTCCGAGCGAAGACGCTGCTGCCACTGGGCCTCTCTCAAGGCCATGAGGAGGCGGCGGCAGCCACTGTGGCCCGCGTCAAGGTGACCGGCCGGGACTGCGGTGGCGGCGGCGGTGGCGAGAGCGGCGGTGAGAGGAGCGGCCGGCGGGGCGGGGCCCTGAGGGCCGGCTGGAGAGAGCTGCAGGTGCGGGGGGCGGGGCCCAGAGGGCCGCTGGTGCGGGGAGGGCGGGGCCTCGGGGCGGGAGGCGGGGCCGGGGGTCGGGGGCTTTATAGGCGAGCTGGGGAAGCGCAGTCGGACCGGGCCGGGGCCCTGAGGTGCCTCGGTCCCGAGGGACGTGGAGGACGGCGCGGGTGGGGCTGTCGGCGTGGAAAGGCGCAGGTGCAGGGGGTGGGGCCAGAGGAGGCAGTTGGGCGGGGCCGAGGGGCTGCAGGTGCCGGGGGCGGGGCCAGGAGCGGCCGCGGGTGTGACCGGGGGAGGCGGCTGAGAGGTGGGGCCAAAGCCGCCGGTGAACCAGGGCCTGGGGGAAACCTCAGGTGCAAGGGGTGGCGCTGGAGAGACCTGCAGGGGTGGGGGGCGGGGCTTCGACTGGTTGCAGGTCCGGAAGCGGGGCCACAGGTGAGGAACTGGCGGAGGGTGAGTGGCTGTGGTAGAAGGGGAGGCTGCGCTGCCTGCGGTCCAGGAGGGTTGGTGTGCAATGCGGAGCTTTGGGCTCTCTGCGGATTTTGGAGGGATCCACCAGGCGGTCCAGGCCTGTCTGTGCCTCTGCTGATCCGGAGTTGGATCTCAGCTGCCCTGGTTACTAGGCCGGCTGCTTCCTGTATGGCACGCCGTGCTCTAAGTGGGGCGCGCTGTTTTCCCCTGTTGCTGTTAGAGGGGCATGCCTAATTGGGGGGCGGGGAGCGTTGGATTTCATTGGCTGATCGGGTGTTGGAAAATGTGTCTTGATTGAAGAGTGGTTCTTGCGATGCTTGGAAAGGTCCTAGATTGTCGGCTCCTGGTACCAGATGCTGCTGCAAATCTTCACCGCACTAGTCTCAAAAAGACCGAAATGGCAGCCTGGTGAGGAGGAAGACCAGGAATGTAAATTCAGAAGCTTCTGACTTTGTGTTACCTGGCAGTCTTTTGCCTTTTCCAGATTCGTTTTCTCTTTTGCAAGATGAGCAATCCTGGTGCCTGCCTGTGTGCCCGTCAGGGCCTTCTGAGAATAGGATGGACAGCGCTTACTGAGCAAATCGTTGGGGAAAGTTCCGCCTCCCTCTTCTTGTGCCAGTGGGCAGGCTGAGTTTGGGACCTAGGAGTCCAAATAAGAGGAGATTACTTGTCAAGAGGCGAGATTAGGCCACTTTCTTGTTAGCATTTGGGATGAGGTTTGTGGAGCCGGTAAAAGACTAGCGGTGTTTGGGGTCATGCCTTCTCCCTGTGAGGCCTCTGAAGGACGTGCTGCAACACAGGGAGCCATGGCACATGGAGAGCAGAGGAACAGTTTGTTGTTTGCTGACCTTTAGACCCCAGCTCCAGTGAGAATTCTGAGCTGCTGCATGATGTTTATCCTGGGGCCCTGTGGAGTTTCCCCACCCCAATCCAAGCTCAGCCCCCGACTTTTCCACATTCCAGAAGGAAGACATCAAAAAGAAGGGCATGGGAGGCCTTCAGTAGGTTCCTACAGGCGCAGAGAGAAGGGAATGAGATGGCAGAGTTCCCTCTGGGCTTCAGAAGAGTGTCCTTTACTCTGTGTGTGTGTCTGTGTGTGTGTGACCTATTGATGCCCAGTGATGCCAGAGAGCCTCAGCGCTCTCACTACCATTGGTGTGCCATGGCATTGTGGGGGATGGCATCTCAGGGACAGGCTCTTACTGGGGCAGCACTTGTGTGGCAGGTGCCCAGGTCTAGAAGCATCATGTATGAATTATCCCACTCTGTTCTGGTGGAAACCATGTAAATGCCTCTCAGAGACACTGTCCTCTGGGTGACTGTCATGTTCTGTGGGTTAAAAGGAGGCCCACACTTGGTGGCAGTCAAGAACTAGAACACGTGCTGGATAATGAGATGATAGGCTTTCTGGTTTGTTATTAAGGGAGTGACAACATTCAAAGTTGAGAGAAAATTTTCATTAATAGGAAAATATCACCTCTGAGGCTCTCTGTGATGTGTGCCCAGTCTGCCTTTTAAATGGAGTTTCCTTTCAGCTTGGCAGGTGATGGCTCCAAAGTGGTAATAAGACAGATCTGCATTTGACGCTTCCTATCACTCCTGCTGTGTGACCCAGCACAAGTGTCTTAGCTTGTCAGAGCTTTGATTTCCTTATTTGTTAAACAAGGATAACCCTGGATGCCTAGTCAGGCTGTTGTGAAGAATAAACCAGGCAAGATATTTGAAAGCACCTCACCCATTTGGTGCTCAATGTTAGGGTCCTCTCTTCCCTTGCCCTGGCCCCCACCTGCCCATTGTTCCTCATTGGCTACTTGGAACAGCAGACAGCATGTAAGGGGAGCAGACCTGGGACTTCTGAGGCCTTCACTTTTTATGTAACCTTGAACAATCTCCGCCCTCCCCAGACCTCAGTGTTCTGAGCCAAGTAAGAGGTGTTAGACTGCAATCCTCAGGAGTTCTTATAACTCTAGCTTCTGATTAGCATGCTGTTCTGTCTTCTGGAAAAGTATGAAGAAGGCTAATGACCTGTGGTTTAGTTCTGCTTTTAAAAATATCTGTCTGGCACCTTGCTTGGCACATAGTAGGTGCTCATTAAATACTCGTTGAAGGAACAGATGAAGGACTTTCACTAGGAAGAGGGTGTGCAGCTCATATATATATATATATATATATATATATATATACTTTATATATACTGCATCTGTACCTTCAACATGCATTTTATTTCTTGCACAAAAATACTATCATAACATTAGTGGATCTAGTGAGTCTCACTATGAAAGACAAAAGTTATTCCACAGTCCTATCTCACCAGGGCTGGGATTTAGCTCACTTGGTAGAGTGCTGCTCTGTGCTTTCTGAGGCCCTGGATTTGATCCCCAGCACCACAAAAATGGGAGAAGGACCTGGCAGCCGTCTCCTGAAACAATCTGCCTTTGAAAACCCTATGAATAGCAAAGAGGCACTGACATAGTGCTGGGCCTGGCGCAGTGTCCGGGGAGTGTTTCGTTCTGTTGTATATAGCGTTGCTATGAGTCGGGCCTGATTTGACAGCACCTAACAACACGGGGGCTGGAATTTGGCTCAGTTGGTAGAGCGCTGCGCTGCAGTCTCTGAAGTCCTGAGTTCAATTCCCAGCACTGCACAAATGGGAGAAGGACCTGGCAATCCACTCCCAAGGCAATCCTGAAACAGTCAGCCATTGAAAACCCTATGAGGGTCACTATGAGTGGGATACCGACTTGATGGCACCTAACAACAACAACAACAATAGTTTCAGCACACATTAAGGTCACCCAGTTTTTGATCACAAACATACATAACTTTGCATGGTCACAGCATGTATTTGTGAGCAGTTAGGAAGGGCTTTAGGATAAATAGATTCTTTAAATAGTGTTTTTATTTTTTTAAGAAGAAAATCACACAGGCATTGTTTTTAAGGCAAGCGGGGGAACCAGTTGTGAAGTGTCTTTCTTGCTTTAATCTGCCAGTTCCCAGTCTTTCTCCCTAGTGGTGACTGCTATTCCTAGTTTCTTGTTTATTGTATATTCTTTCTCTGGCACAAAGAGTAGCATTCTATATGTACTCTTTGATCCTTCACTTATTTACTTAATCTATTTTGGAAATTGTTCTAACATTGGAAATTATTCCATTAGGCACATATTGTTCCCCTATTATAAATGTTTCTGACTGATATTGTAAGCCCAGTTATGTAGGTCCAACCCTTGCCCGTGACGATTACTCAGTACTGGCTAGCAGTCACTGTTTAGAAGACTAACAAGAGACCTCCCTTGTTATCCTCTACAAAAGAAGTGGCTTTGGTCCCAGTGAACAGTAGGTTAAGGGCAGCCCCTGTTTCTGGATACAAGGGAGAGAAATGAAAGAGAAAGGAAAAAGGATTTGTTTGCTGGTAATTGAAAACCAGTTTTCCATTTAGTCTGTGATTCAAAGTCTTGCTCTGTCACTTACTGGCTGTATGACTTAGGACAATTTACCTAATCCCTCAGCATCTCAGTTTCCTTATCTGTAAAATAGATGATGATAATAGGATCTGGCTTTGGGAGTTTCTGTGCAGAGGGGATGAGATTGTGCATGCAAATTATATGCCACAATACCAGGTTATGTAGCTGCTTGAAAGGGCAAGTGGCTGTGGTTTAATAACCTTAGATAGACTCTCTGCTCCTTATCAGCAGACACTCACTGGGCCGTAAGGGTGAGCATGGAGAATGCCTACGGTCACTGCCTTTGAGATGCCACGGGCTACAGAGCAGCATGGTGGGTCTGCCGGTGGGAGGTGAGCAGTGTGTGTGGTTCCAGAAGCAGGGAACAGTTAACTTCTCCCTTGGGGATTTTGGGAGAGCTCCTCAGCTCCAGTTTCCGTTCTTGTGAACCTCATCAGTTCAGGGTCAAGTGAATTCTCTCCCACTTGTGCTCCCATGACTGTCACTGTGCGCACATCTTGATCCGAGCTCGTGTTGTGTTATTGCAGGCATAGCTTTATGCTGGTGTCTCCTCCCTGCACAGAGAGCATTTCCCACTTGCTTTGCTGCTGGGTCCCCAGGGATCTACCGGGGTGGGCTTATGGGGAGCAAGTAGATGGGCCTCTGCTCACACGAGTCATGCTTCTAAGCATTGCTCATGGCTTTTTATAAGTCAGTAGGTTCTATGCACCCAGGCTCTGGACTCTGTTCCTTCACTCCCCAAATAGCTGCATATTGGCTCGGAGACGGCCATGTGCTGTGCTATACACCAGCCACAGGCTTTAGGTTCGGCTGGTGCTTCTGGTCCTGCAGAGTCTTTGGAATGGGAGATGAAAGAACTATTTCCTCCAGTGTGCCAGGTCCAGGTGGAGATGGAGCAGAAAGGACGGGCCCCAAGGATGGGCCACTCAGGCTTGCTGAAGAGCGCCTTTCCTCACCCTTTCCTTAGGCCTTGTCAGGGAGAGGCCAAGGGAGCTGGGTAGGGGGTCTGCAGATCTTGACCAGGGGCCAGAGAGTTGGTTGGCTTGGCTTCTGTGAGGGGCATTGCCTGTCATTGTGTCACTCCTTGATCTTAGTGAGGATGCATCACTTTGTCCAGGTAGATGTTCCCTCACCTGCCCTGCTGGCTCCTGCTTTGGGCCACACCTTCTACTGGATGCTGGACACCTTGGAGATGAAGGAGCTTCGACCTGTCCTTCGGGAGTCCAAAGGGTGGAGAAGTCACATATGAATGAGAATTGACGAAAGGTGATTCACTGTAACAGAGGACCTCGAATAAAGTGGCCAAGCAGACTTGGCCTCTGGAGCAAGCAGTCTTGTGTTCACATTCTAGTTTTGCAACAGGCAACCTGTGCAGCCTTGAACAAATGTCTTCTCTGCCTTGTCAAATGGGGTTGCCGTGTTCCCTAACCTGGGGCTATTGAAGAGTCAGTGTAGTGGGATGGTCGGCAGGTACCTGGCAGGAAGCTCATGCTTGCAGAGTGCTCACAGTGGGGGCACCAAGAAGCACGTCTTGGGCTGTTTCCTCTGCTCCTAGCAGAGTGGCAGTGGTGCTAGTTGGATGGCCAAGGCGTCTGAGAAGCAGGCTGGGAAGTCACAGCGAGTCCTCAGAATGTTCCTCCTGGGCCTGTGAGCTCATGCACAGTGTTCCCTCCCCACTGGAGCCCTGGCTCTTCTCAAAGGAGAGGTGCAGCCCAGCACCATTGTGAGCACTGTGTAGATGGAGTCCCTGAGCCTTCCCTGGGCAGGTGTGGATAGGGCTCATCTCACCCGCACTTACCAAGAAGAGCAGAGACCATGAAGACACAGGGCGGCAAAATTGTTCTACTGCTTTTCTGCAGAGCTTTTGATCCATTCTGCTCTTTGTGGGAGATCTGTCTCCCAGGCGTCAGAAGGGCGGACAGGGCACAGACTGAAAGCACAGGCTGCACCACTCTCGAGCCTTGTGGCTTCCAGTAAGTGACCACACTGTTTCCCGTGGAATACAAGAGCTGTGACAGTACCTACCTGTGCACAGTCCTCACAGCGTTTCCAGGGGATGACGGGGACCAGCACTTAGCAGAGTGCTTGCACATCAGGAGCTCAGCGATTGGCAGCTAGGACGAGGTTCTCTTCTCATCCGGTTGCAGGGGTCAGAGGATCCTTTTCAGAGGGCATTGATTCATTGCTTAAGGCAATTATGGGAATTATTGCACAAGGAATAACTCAGATGAGCTTAGCCCAGTAGGGGCAGGCAGAACTTGGCCTACATTGACATCGCAGATGCACGTCTCAGTCCCACTAGGCCAGTAGGGCTGGGGAGGGAGAGATACAGACACCTGAGGGCCAGCCCCTTTCTCAGGCCTGTCCAAGAGTGGGAGCTGGCTTCCCTAGTCCTTCCTTTCTCATCGTTCTGTGATTCCATGTAAATAATGGATCTTATATATGAACCAAGGGAACATTTCTGTACATTTCTGAATTAAATATTTATGGAAAACAAGGTAACAAATCTGGGGGACTTTGTTTTCTCTTTTTGTTCAACAATCAAATCTGTTAAGTGGAAGTAGCAACTCCCACTGTGTTAAGATATTTCTTACCTTGTGCCCTCTCTGGAGCTGTCTTTTTCTTCTGTAGACAACATATCTCTGACTCTTCAGTCTGGTAGCATTTACAGATTGCCCTGCATGGGGCTCCCACAGTTCTTTGCCCTGCTGTGGCTTGCAAAGACACTGCGCGATCACTAACAACTTCCTTGTGACTCCCCCACTTTGTAGCCCCAGGGCTAGCACAGGGCAACCAGAATGATTTGAATGTGTCATTTGCTTTGCTTCAATCTTTCAGTGGCTTCTGATTTCCCATAGAAAAAAAATAGAGTCATTCATATGGCTGTGAAGTGTGAGGATATGCTCTTGAGAGTAATTTTTGGGTATGTCTTTGTCCCCAGTACAGTGTACTGCAGTCTCATCAGATCATGGACTGTGGCCGTTTTGCTCACTAAAACATTTGTGGCATTTGGCACTTAGTAAGTGCCCCATAAATGTTTGTGGAATGAACAGATGAAATAAATGATGCCCAGGACTGATTTGAATCTGTAAAACACAAAGGTTATTGGATTGGGGTTCCTTCCATTGTATGATATGTCAACGGCTCAAAACACTCAGAAAGTCTCTCTAGACCTGTTATCTCAGCCTCATATTGATTTGACAGGGTTGGCAGAGAAGGTGTGATGTTTGAAAGAGAAAATGGACACTCAGAAAGGTTAATTGACCAGATGTCGCTATGGGAGAGCTGAGGGCTCTTGTGCCTCCTCAAGTCCCTCCTTTCACATCCCAGGTGCCTCAAGGTGTGTGGCTGAAGCACATGTTGTAGGCATCACAGGTGAGGTAGGGAATCAGGGCTGCACAGGGAAAAGGTGTTGGAATAGTTTCACTTGGCTTTAGATATTTTAATTTCCTGATCGTTGCATTTGAGGGAGTTGAGCTAAATTTGGGTTGATGGATTTAAAGTCCTGCTTCATACCAGGGACCAAGGAATCCTGACCTTTCCTATAAATAGCTTAAGTGTAGTAATTATTGATATATGTGATGGTTGATTGATAACTAGAGTTAGAATTTGTATTCTTTTGGGGAAGATTTTTGATGATTAGAAGTCATTTACTGCTTGTTATGTAGCATTCTTGTTAATCTCAAAAGATGCTGGGTATCTAAGTTTATTTCTGTAATTTATCTCTGGGCACCTTTGCATTGAGTACCCTGTGGCCTTTGTGCTCATCATGTGTAGTATCAGTCTGTCCTGAAGGTTAGAGATCCTTGCGTCCATTCTTGCCAGGGTTTCATACTCGGCCGTCCTGGTTCTCCACCTATGGACTTGGGCACATCTATTTGCATATGGCAGTCACTCAAAAGCTGCCTGCAGGTCATGTACCATTACTAATAAATCATATCTGTGGTAAAGCATTTATCTCAGATTACAATCTCTGCTTCAGGGTCATTTGTTGACTCTATGGTGTGATTGCATGGGAACAGGGACTTAGTGTCCAGTGCTGCTATCTAGTCTGGTGATGGCTAGCTAAGAAAAGACAGCGCTTTTGTGGTCTCTAAGCACCATTATGATTTTTCGGGGCTGATTAGGCCTGGGAGATTCTTGCAACCTAGTTTTATCAACATAGCAAACAGTACTCCTAGACAGAAATGCACAGCTAAGTATTGTAGAAAGACTGATGGATATGGAGCCAGAATGTCCACCATGTTAGTGTGCTTTGAAGCATTTGTTTTCCAGGGAAACAGGAGTGTTTCCTGTGTGTGTGTCCTTTCTCCAGTACAAAAGCCTCAGATTTAAGGTCTGCGAGCGCCTTGTGAGGGCCGAGTCAGAGGGAAGGGAGCTGGAGGAAGTAAAGGACCACACCAGCAACTGAAGGCAGCTTCTTCCTCCCCCGCCCCTGTCCTGTCAGACCTGTGTGCCTGCCCATGCATCTGCTCGTCCATCCGTCCCATTCTTGTTTGGGTCACACGGAGTGCCAGCCCTATGCTGAGTGTGGTACCCTAGCCCTGGAAAACAACAAGCCCAGTCCCCACTCCCTTTTGACTTACAGTCTAGTAGCAGTGTTAAATAAGTGCAAAACCAATACCAAGTGTTTACACAGAAAATTAATTGGAGCGCTGCTAGTAGCTAAAGTAGGGGAGTCCAAGGTGCCAAGAGACCCTAATTGAATGCTTTTATCTGCTAGGAGGGTCAGAGGCCCAGAGGAAGGGGCCTTCAAGCTGCCACATGAAGGATGAGCTGGAGTGAGCTGGGTGCAGGGGTGGCAGCTGCACGTGCGTTGGTCCCAGTAAGGGAAAGAGCATGGTGAGTCCAAGAAGTAGCAGGACGCCAGTGGGTGTAAGCATCGAGAGCAGGAAGGAGATTAGTGTTTGCACTCCAGGCACAGTGTTGCTCTTGAAGTGTGCTAGAAACCATGCCACATTACGCCCTAGCTGCTGATTCTTCTTTTCCAGGACTCCCCAGCTGTCTCCAAAAGCCTGCCCTTGCTTCCAGGAGAGCAGTTGGCCTTATTTCTATTGCCTTGAAGATTGGCTGCCTCCTTTGCTTCTTGAGGGTATGGAAGGACACCTCGATCTCATTAGCAGTTTTTAATCATTAAGTACAAATCCACCGAGCATGTAACTGGGCTTAACACTGTCGCTGCCCTTGGAGCCCACAGACTTGACAGGTAGGAGACAATAAATGAGGGTGATGCAGTGTCTGGAGTGGTAGAGCAGTGAGTGTAGAAACTCGTGGGACTGCACAAGACTCGAACTTAAAGAAAGTGAAGCTTTGCAGGTGCAGGGGTACAGGCCAGGGCAGCGTTGGGCAGTGGCACAGAATAGGGCGAGCTGCTGCGTTGGCTGGGGGGCCATGTGTCCTGCTGGAGTGTGAGGCTCGGGTGCGAAGGCAGGGGAGGAGTTAGCAGGAGATGCGCTGGAAAGGGGGCTTCAGGTGGTTCCCAGAGGGGCTGCAGAGGCATGCAGGAGTCTGGATGCTGGTCTGTGGCCAATGGAGCATTCACTAGAGGAGAGAGATGCCATCACTTCTAATCTTAGTGGCAATGTGGAGGACAGTCGTGTGGGAGGAGGGTGGGAATCAGAAGGTGACTGGGGGCTGTTCCTGGAGGCTGGATGCCAGGTGGTGGGCCCTGAACCTGGCCGTGGGGTCGGGGGAAGGCTGGTTCCATGGAAGCCCAGGCAGTGGCCTTTCTTTGTGGTGATGCAGTAGATGGGAGGGATGGTGACATCAGAGTCTCTCGCTTTGGTGACGTGACATGATGGGGACAGTCACTGAGAAATGGAACATGAAAGGAGTACTGGGCGGGGAGGAGGGATATAGTGAATTGGGTTTTGGTCCTTCTGAGTCTGGGAGCCTTGGGACAGCTCAGGGGAACTGTCCGGTGGTGACTGGCCTGCTCGCCCGGCACTCAGAGGTCCAGGCTGGTGGCTCACCTGGAACACCAGCATCCTCTGTGGCCTGGGTGAAGGGGTGGCCACCTTCACAGGGCGTTCTGTGGGCCCTGGCTGGGAGGGCCACCAGCTCATCCTGGAGTAGACGGCCCCTGAGGTCATGTTGTAGGGAGAAGGGTGCGGGGTGAGCGGAGCGTCGTGCCTGCACTGCTGGGGAGTGGCAGCACGAGAGACGCTGTGGGACACAGTGGAAGGACCAGGGGCTGGGCAGAGGAGGAGTGGCCAGCTGGGAAGGAGGACCACGGCTCGGGCACCAGTTCCCCTCCTGCCCTCAGGGCCTCGCCATCTCTGCAGCCGGGACCTCTTGTGTCCACGGGTGTCATAGCCAGCCTCGTACACGGTCTCAGCGGTCGTTAGCCTGTCCATCACATCCTGATTCTTTCCAGAGACGGTGCCTGTGCAGAAGACCCAGGAAGGCTCTGCTGCAGCCATCTCTCAGCAGACCTCCCGCCATTCACTGGCGCCTCCATTGCCACCCCGCTGTACTGAAGGCTCTGCTCCTGAGCAGGAGAGTTGGCCTCCATCCAGCATTCTGGGGTTCAGGGTGGATCTGCAGCTCCAGTGGGAGAAGTGCATGTCTAAACCTAGGAAAAGCAGCTGGTCAGAACTGTCGCAGAGGGATCTGGGAAGATGATAAAGATGTTTAGATTGGACTAATGTAGCCAGACAGGCTGGGATTTAGCTCAGTTGGTAGAGCGCCGCTCTGCAGTCTCTGAGGTCCTGAGTTCGATTCCCAGCACCACAGAAATGGGAGAAGGACATGGCAACCCACTCCTGAGGCAATCCCAAAACAATCAACCATTGAAAACCCTATAAGGGTCTCTATGAGTTGATGGCACCTAACAATAACAACAACAACAATGTGGCCAGGGGGTGTGGGGGGTCGGGGGGAGCCCTGTGACTTAGTGGTGCATTCTTGGCCACCTGTGTATCCTGAGCTTGAGCAGCAGAGAGAAGCCTACCGTAGAGTTTTTGGAGCCTATGGGTGGGGTCTTAGAGTGAGAGCGTGTGAGATCTACCTAGATTGCTGGTGGGGGCTGGAGGGAAGTCCAAAATTGGCGAAAGTGGAAGTCTGCCCCCCTGGTAAACCTAAGTTCCTGACTGAGATCAGCTTACAGCAGGGATCCCCAACCACCAGGCCATGGACCAGTACCATCTGGATTGACAGCTGTGCTCATAGCCTCCCACATGGCTTGCATTTCCACCTGAGCCCTGCCTACTGTCGGATCAACAGCCCATCTCCTGGTCCGTGGAAAAATTGTCTTTTTTTTTTTTTTTTGCGGTACTGGGGTTGAACCCAGGGCCTTGCGCTTGCATGCTGTACAAGTGCTGGACCACTGAGCTGCACCCCCAGCCCATTTTTTTACTTTTTGAAATAGGGTCTCGCTAAGTTACACAGACTGCCTCTGGTCTCGAACTTGGGATCCTCCCGCCTCCACCTCCCGAACCACTGGGATTACAGGTGTGCGCCACCATGCCTGGCGAAAATTTGTCTTTTATGAAACCAGTCCACAGTGGCAAGAAGGTTAGGGACTGCTGGATTACAGAACCTGGTGATGAGCCTTTCATCTGAGAGAGCCAGTGGAAAACTGATCGGTGACCACCTGTGTCTTTTTTTTTTTTTTTTTTTAGTACTGGAGGTTGAACCCAGGGTCTCACACATGCTTTGCAAGCCCTGTGCCACTGAATTGCATCCCCAACCCATTTTTTACATTTGTTTTGAGACAGGTCTCACTAAGTCACACAGGCTGCAACCGCTGCCCTTGGACTTGCCATCCTCCCGCCTCAGCCCCCCTCCCAACTCCAATTCACTGGGATTATTGGCGTATGCCACTGCACCCAGCCATCTGAACCCCGAGGCCCTGGAGTGTAGGCAGAGGCACTGGCCCTGGTGGTGGAAGCCATAGCTCAGGTGAGACAGCATCAGAGGTAACTTGAGGGAAGCGGCTGTCCTGAACACCAGAGCCGACCACCCCGGGGAAGCCTTTTGTCCCTTAGCAAAGGAAGACGGAAAGTGGGAACATTGGTTGAGTGAGAATCTCAAGTACTTGGGCAAAGAGAAGGGGACAGCTTGGTAGAAAGCGGGACAGGCTGATGGGAGCACAGGTATCAGTAGAGAACATAAAATGTTATTTGGCTCTTGTGGGGCAGGACATGAAGAATGGTTCAGAATGGGGGCAGGTCTGAACTGGGTTCACATCCTGCCTTTGTGCAGATACTACCAGAGAGGACACTCGCACTGGCTGTGGGTTCTCGGATAAGTTACCTTGCTGCTTTGGGCCTGTTCCCTCATTTGTAAAAGTTAATTGTTTAATTAATTTCATTTATTATGTTATTATTATTGTATACATTTTTTGTTTGTTTTTTGAGGTGGGGTCTCGCTTTGTAGCCCAGGGTGGGCCTGAGACTTACTGTGTAGTCTAGGTTGGCTTCAAACTCAGGTCAATCTTCCTGCCTCAGCCTCCTGAGTCCTGGGATTATGGTGTGAGCCACCATGCCAGGCTTTGTTTTCTCATCTTAAAGAAATACTGCAACAGTACCCACCTTCGAGAATTATTGTAAGGATTCATTGGTGTGCTGTGTGGGTAAGGTGCTTAGCAAAGGGTCTGTCACAGAGTAATGGCTCAAAACGTGGTGGTGGTGGCGATGGTAGTGGTGATGGTACCATTTCGCGAGTACCTCTGTGGGTATCATCACTGGATTAAATCCCACCAGCACAACAAGGGTGTAAAATAAAGGACTTCAACACTGTCAAGCCCAGCTGTGAGAGCGTCAGTATATGGGAGGGAAACCAGATCTGCTGGCAAAAAGCAGAGCTGGAAGACTATGGGTATGAGGGGAGAGTCCCGGAAACATGGAGCCTTGGTCAGAGGGTCTGATTGGCCGTGAAGGAGAGAGGCAGGGATTCTGCATCCACACCTGGGTAATAAGGACAAAGTGGGTGGTCCTTACTGCTAACAGACACTCTCTGTCCTCTTTCTGCCTCCCTGGGTCTCTCAGTTGACAGGCATTGAGGAGAAGTGGCATTAGGAAGTATTTACTAATGCTTATTTATCTTTTAACCCTAAAGCCTCATTTTAAAACTAGGCTTATTTTTCTAAGTAGCCTTTTATTAAATAGATGTTGAATGGATAGGATGAAGTAGACCAGTTTCTGGCTCTTTCCAGAGAAGTTTAAATGCAGTAATAGTGACAATAATGTATCTTCAAATGTTGATAAAGATTTAATGTAGTTTTAGTGAGGTATTTTATAAAACATGACAAACAGTGATACTCATCTGGAAAAATAATTTAGTTAAAAAAGTTATTATTTTTTTTGTGGGGGGGAATTGGTGCTTGGGATTGAACGTAGGGCCTTGTACATGCTAGGCAAGCTCTCTACCACTGAGCGGCACCCTCAGCACCTCCTTTTAAAGTTATTTTTATTTTGAGACAGGGTCTTGCTATATTGTGCAGGCTGCCTCTGGCCTCAACCTCGCAGTCCTCCTGCTTCAGCCTTCCAAGTTGCTGGGATTACATGTGTTCACCATGGCACCTGCCTCAAAAAGTTAATTTTTTAAAGCTATGGAATCACCTTTATTCTTCCAGATTCCTGTTCATTTCAACAGATGCTTGACTTGCCTATTATTTGTAGAAAACAGTGCTAGAGCCTTTGTTGAATGAGTACAAAAATAGGTTGTGCTCCATTGCATCATTTAACTCTTATCAGTCTCCTGAGAGAGCTGTTCTTTCAGTTGGACTACGAGTGACAGAAAACTCACAATAGCAAAGACATGAATAAGGTAGAAGTTTCTTTCCCATGTCTGAGAAGTCAGGAGGGAATCAGCTCAGAGTAGGAATGGAGCCTGAATGATCAGAGACCCAGGTTCCTTCTAGTCTGAGGTCACTTCATGGCCTGAAATGGCTGCTGGAGCTCTAGCTTTTCCATCTGAATTCCAACTTTTGAGGGCTACTTTCCCAAGATTCTGCATGGTGCTTATTCCCTCTTATTGGACTAATTTTGGTCTTGGGACCAGACCTGGCAGTAAGAGAATCTGGTAAATATAATCTGTGTTCAAGGGAAGCTATGTGTGTGCCTAAACACCAGAAAATATATTACTAATGAAGAAAGGGAGGAGTGAGGTGTGGTAGTGCACACCTGTAGTATCAGCATTTGGGAGGATGAGGCAGGAGGATCACAAGTTCAAGGCCAGTGAGACTCTGTCTCAGAAGAGGAAGAAGAAGAAGAAGGAGAAGGAGAAGAAAAAGGAGAAGGAGAAGAAGGAGAGGGAAGAGGGAAGAGGAGGAGTTAAGAAGAAAGGGAAGGTGGATTCCAATTCCCAGGGCCAGGCTTACCATTACTGGCCCCATTTAACATATATGGAGCCTGAGAGTGGTAAAGATTAGCCTGTCATTATGTGGGTTACCAATGGTTGAGCCTTCAAAGCTTATTATAGAGCAGTAATTCATTGATCTTGTATGATGCTTGGGTAAAAGCAGGGAAGTAGATGAATGGAACAGAGTGATTTGCCTAACTTGTGCAGGGGCTCAATTTGGGAGACACCAGGTGTCACTCAGCCAACAAGGGTAGGAAGGATTGTTTATTATGTTGTTGGGCAGATGAATTTCAATGCTGAAAATAATGGATGCGTTTAACTACATTCTGCAGTGGATTCCAAGTGGGTTTAAGTTGAAGGACAAAAACAGAGTTAAGAATAGGAGGTGTATGCTATACTCTATATTGGATCTCAGGTGGGTTATGGGACTCAAGGGGTAGGGTACCAGGGGGAAGACGTTCCTTGTCTCCCTTGCATATCTTTGTGTGGGTCTCATTATGATCTGTCCATATATGCATTTCATTATACATTGTTCATGTTCACTGTCTCCTATTACCCTCATATTATGTCCCTCCCCACTCCCCACCAATGGTCCCCCTTTTACTTGCATGTCTTGTTTGTATGTGTATCTATCTGTCTATGTGTCTATCTATTTACATCCCAATTTTGCATTAAGGGCAACATATGTGATGTTTTATTTCCTTTCTCCCATTATCCTTTCTTCTTGCCTTCTCTTCCTTTTCTTTAGTCCATTATCTTTCCATATGTGGCCCCTTCTACTTTCATGCCCTATATGTTTTGATATTGCATGTATATCAAAGTCTAACAGCCACATATGAGAGAAAACATTATGTTTGTCTTTCCGGGTCTGGCTGATTTTCCCTTAAAATGATGATATCTAGTTCCATCCATTTTCCAGCAAATGCCATAATTTTGTCCTCCTTTATGGCTTTGTATATACCACAATTTCCTTATCCATTCATCTGTTAAATGGACACCTAGGTTGACTTCATATGTTGGCTATCATGAATAATGCCACAGTAAACATGGATGAGCAAGTAGGTATCTTTGGGGTGTACTGACTTAAGTTCTTTTGGAGTGGTATAGCTGGGTCATATGGAAGTTCTTCTTTTAGTTTTTTGAGGAACCTTCAAACTGATTTCTGTAGTGGCTGGATCAACCTGCATTCCCACCAGCAGTGTAATAGGGTTCCTTTCTCCCTGCATCCTTGCCCGCATCTGTTGTTTGATTTGTTGGTGCTAGCCATTCTGACTGGGGTGAGATGGTATCTCAGTGTAATTTTGATTTGCATTCCCCTGGTGGCTAAGGATGTTGAACATTTTTTCACATGATTTTTGGCAATTTGTATTTCTTCTTTTGAGAAGCCTCTGGATACCCTTGTCTTGTTCCTGATTTCAGGGGAAATGCTTTCAGTTTTTCCCCATTTAGTATGATGTTGGCTTTTTTGTATTGCCTTTATTATGTTGGCCTGCAGCCTCAGCCCTGTGGCATCCGATCCTGTCAGATCTCAGAAGCTAAGCAGGGTCCAGCCTGGTTAGTACTTGGATGGGAGACCGCCTGGGAACACCAGGTGCTGTAGGCTTGGGAGAAGGACCTGGCAACCTACTCCCAAAAATCAATCCACTGTTGAAAACCCTATGAACAGCAGAGAAGCACTGACAATAGTGTTTTGCCTGTTGTATGCAGGGTCGCTATGACAGCACCTAACAACAACACACTTATTATGTTGAGGTATGTTCCATCAATTCCTTGTTTCTTCAAGGCTTTTATCATAAAAGGATGTTGAATTTTGTTGAAGGCTTTTTCTGTATCTGTTGGTAGGATCATGTGATTTCTGTTTCTGAGTTTGTTTACATACTATATTACATTTACTGTCTTGTGTATGTTGAACAAGCCTTGTGTACCTGGAATGAAACCAACTTGATCATATGTTGTTGAAGTTGATTTGCAAGTATTTTATTAAGGATTTTTGTATCTAGGTTCTTCAGGAAAATTGGTCTGTAGTTTTCTTTTTTGATATACCCTTATCTGCTAGTGGTACCAGGGTAATACTGACTTCGTAGAATGAGTGTGGCAGTATTCCTTCCATTTGCATTTTATGGAATAGTTTTAGGAGCATTGGTGTTAATTTTTATTTAAAGGTTTTGTAGAATTCAACAGTGAATCCATCCAGTCCTGGGCTTTTTTTTTTTTTTTTTTTTTTTTTTTTTTTTTTTTTTTTTTTTACTGCTTTGTTCTTGCTGGTCATTACAGGTTTGTTTAAGTTATTTATATCCTCGATTTAGTTTTGGCAGGTCATGTATGTCTAGGAATTTATCCATGTCATCTAAGTTTTACAGTGTTTTGGAATATAATTTTTCAAAGTATTACCTAATGATTCTCTGGATTTCATTGGTACCTGTTGTAATGTCCCCTTTTTCATCTTTAATTTTCTTAATTTGAGTCTTCTCTCTCTTTCCTTTGCTTAGTTTGGCTAAGGGTTTGTTGGTCTTGTTTATCTTTTCAAAAACCAGATCTTTGTTTCATCAATTTTTATTGTTCTTTCAGTCTCCATTTCATTAATTTATGTTCTGATTTTTATTTCTTTCTACTGGTTTTTGCTTTTGTTTGTTCTTCATTTTCTAGAACTATGAGGCACATCATCAAATTATTTGTTTGAGTCTGCTCTATTTTTTAATGTAGGCACTCATAGCTATAAACTTCCCTCATAGAACTGCCTTTGCAGTATCCCAAAGGTTCTGATACTTTGTGTTTTCATTTTCATTTGATTCTAAGAATTTTTAAATTTTCTCTCTAATTTCTTCAAGTACCCACTGATCATTCAAGAATGTGTTATTTATTCTCCATATATTTATATATTTTCTGTGATTTCTCTTGTTCATTTTTAGTTTTATTCCATTGTGGTCTGATAAGATGCATAAAATTATTTCAATTTGCCTGCATTTATTGAGATTGGATTTATGACCTAAAATATGATTTATTTTAGAGAAAGTTCCATGGGCTGCTGAGAAGAATGTGTATTCTGTAGCTTTTGGGTGGAATATTCTGTAGGTATCTATTAAGTCCATTTGATCTATTGTAGTGTTTAACTCTGAAGTTTCTTTTTTGTCTGCATGTTCTGTTAATGAGAATGAGGTTTTGAAGTCACCACGGTTCTTGTATCTGGACCTATCTGTCCTTTTAAGTCCAGTAGTGTTTTTTTTTGTTTGTTTGCTTGTTTTTTAAATGAAGTTGTATGTACCATGTTTGGTGCATATATATTTACAATTGTTATACCTTCTTGATCAATTCTTCCCTTTATTAATATGTAGAGATCGTCTTTGTCTCTTTGGACTAGTTTTAACTTCAAGTCTGCTTTGTCTGATATAAGGATGGCTACTCCTCCTTTTTTTGACTTCCACTTGCTTGATATATCAATTTCCATCCTTCCACTCTCAGTCTGTGTATGTCCTTGCCAGTGAGATGTGTTTCTTGCAAACAAATTGTTGGATCTTGTTTTGTAATCCAGCCTGCTAATCTATGTCTTTTAATTAGAGAATTAAGACCATTTATATTAGAATTATTATTGAAAGGGGTTTGCTGGTTCTTATAATTGTGTTGGATTATATATTATTCATTCTTTTCTTTCTCTTGTATTTATATTTATGGTTTACTTATCTTTTGAGTTAGACATGAGTGATTCTTTCCTAGTTCTCTTTAGTTTGTTTCTGCCATGAAATTTATTCTTTCCTGTACTCTCATGATGGAGACTGTCTTCCTCCTGTGTGTATAGGATTCCTCTAAGTATCTTCTGCAATGCTGGCTTGGCAGTCATGTGTTGCTTTAGTGTGTGCTTGTCTTGGAATATCTTTATTTCTCCATCAATTTTAGATGATACATTTGATGGATATAATAATCTTGGTTACCAGTTATTTACTTTCAGGGCATGAAATATATCATTTCAACCTTTCTGAGGTTTAAGGGTTTGTGCTGAGAGGTCTGATGTAATTCTGATGGGTTTTCCTTTGTAAATGAGTTGGTGTTTTTCTCTTGCGGCTTTTAATATTGTTTCTTTGTTCTGTAATCTTATTTTAATTATTATGTGCATGGGGAAGTTCTTTTTGGGTCATGTATATTTGGTGTTCTAAGTGCCTCTTGTGGTTAGATGTCCATTTCTTTTCCCAGATTTGGAAAAATTTCAGCAATAATTTCACTCAATAAGTTTCCATACCTTTCCTTTTTACCTCATGGATTCCTTTACCCCGTGGATTCTTAGGTTTGGTTTCTTGATCATGTCCCAAAATTCTTGAAAATTGTGGCCATATTCTTTTATTCTTTTTTCATTGCTGATCTCTGAATATAGTATTTCTTCTACTTTATCTTCCATTCCTGGTATTCTATCTTCTGCTTCATGTAGTCTACCAGTGATGCTTAACACTATGATTTTTATTTGGTTTATTAATTTCATTTTCAATATTTCTGTTTGGCTGGTTTTCTTTCTTTTTTTCTTTTTCTTTTTGCAGTACTGAGGGTTGAACCCAGGGCCCTGTGCTTGCATGCTTTGCAAGTGCTGTACCACTGAGCTGCACCCCCAGCCGTTTTTTTTTTTTTTTAACTTTTTGAGACAGGGTCTTGCTAAATTATGCATACTGCCTCTGGTCTCGAGCTTGCCATCCTCCTGTCTCTGCCTCCTAAACTGGTGGGATTATAGGTGTGTGCCACTGTGCCTGGCTTGATTTTTTTTTTCCCAAAATCTCAGCTTGCTTGCCAAATTTCTCATCCATTTTGCTGACTTTGTCTTGTACATTGGTGACTTTCTGACCTAGCTCCTGTATTGATTCCCTTACTGCATTCATTTGCTTGTTTGTGTCCTCTTTGAATCATTGTTTGTTTTTACCAGCAGACTTTTAATTCTTTGTCTGACATTTCAACTATTTTAATATCTTTGGATTCAGTGTTAAAGAATCATGATCTTTTGGAGGAGATGCATTTCCTTGCTTTTTCATATTTCTTGTGTTTCTGATTTGTGATTTGTGTATCGGTAGGGGTATCACTTCATGTTCTATTTGGGGGTCTTCTTAGTGAGCAGCTTTCTCCTGACATCTCAATCTCCAGCGTCACTCCCAGGGAGGAAGAGAAACCACCATGACAGGTACAATACCCAACCAAACCAAATTGATATATCAGTTTCCATCCTTCCACTCTCAGTCTGTGCATGTCCTTGCCTGTGAGATGTGTTTCTTGCAGACAAATTGTTGGATCTTGTTTTGTGATCCAGTCTGCTAGTCTATGTCTTTTAATTAGAGAATTAAGACCATTTATTTAGAAATACACTTAAAATCACTTAAAGCCAACTGCTGCGCCACCAAAGCACATAGAAAAAAGAATGTCAATAATAATAAAGAATAAGTTATGAAGTTACAAAATATTTAGGGTGGAGGTATAAATAGTATTAGCCTAAAGTAAGAAGGGAGGGCAGATAAAGGGGTGATAGAAGGATGTCTCAGCCATGAAGTAAACAAAAGGAAAAAGAAGATCCATGAATCTTAAGAAAAGGGAGCAAAAGGGACAACAGATAAAAAAGATAGCACAAGGAAAAAAGGTATATAAGCAGAATTCAGTAAATAATAAGCAGAACAATAGGAAGTAGTAAGCCTAAGAAACTTAATGTATAAACAGAAAAAGAGGTATACACAGGCAGGAAAATATTAGAAAAAAGATAAAAGTTACATTAGAAAAAAAGATAAATGAGGAAATGAAAATTAATGATGAAAAGAGAAGAGTAGAAAAAGGGAAAAATAGGAAAAGCAAGAAAGAAAGAAAAAAAGAGCCAGACATCGACTTGCCCCCCTGCATCCCTAACATTTCTAGGAGCTTGGGCAAGAGAATCTTGAGCCCCAAGCCAGAGGCAGCCTGTACAATTCAATGTGATCCCATCTCCAAGCAAAAATAAGAAGACTGGAGGTACTGCACAGTGGCACAGCACTTAACCCCAGGCACAGTCCTAGGTTCAATCCCCAGCACAACAGGAAGAAAGAAAAAAAGAAGAGGAAGCAAGAAAAAAAAAAATTAAGGGACTTCTTTCTGTGACCTGTAATAATATTGGAGTCTGTTAGGTGGAGGTGGTGGTCAGTTGAGGATGGAGTCTTTTCGTCTGACCATGGCTCAGAGTTGACAGTCTCCAAAATTCCTGTCTGGAGATGGAGTTGGCTCATCTCCCTGAGGGATGGAGCTCGCTTCTGAGCCTCTTTCCCAAGCCTTTTGCTGCCTGAACCTGTTACATGTCAGCATCCTGTCTTCCCCACTCACCGTAACTGCCTGCTCATGTTGTGTTGCACACTGGGGTTGTGGCCGGTCACCCCCAGGCTCTCCACAGGGGATAATTCTTTGTTTTCAGGCCCCTGGCATAGCTCAGTCTCATACAGCAGATTGTCTCTCAAGATGCCACAGGCCCTCGGAGACAGGGAGCAGGGGAAAGCGAATCACTTCTCTAGTGTTGAACCCCCCAGTCCAGAAGAGCCATTGGCTCACCAAATCCCCTGAAGAGTCCAAGGGCTTCAAGGACTGTGGGCTAGTCCTATGGGACTGCCAGTCTGATGGCCAGGGTGTCTGGCTTACCTCTTAGGATGAGGGCTCTGTTTCCCTACCCCGTAGGGGAGCCGCAGCTGGAGATGTGTCCTGCTCACTCTGCAACGTGGGGCCATTTCACAATCTCCTCTGTGACTTCCTAGTTTTTTTTAAGAAGAGTAGACGGAGGCATGAGAAGTCAGGAAGTTTGTTCACAAGTGGTCACAGTGGGTGAGTGATGGACATGGTGCTGGACCTTGGCCCCTGTCTCTGTCCAGGAACCTTTAAATCCATCCAAGTAAATAGAGGGGGCACCAGACGGAACCCACCTGCACTTCTTTGGGACACATATCATCAGGCCAGGGCACATATGTCCTCATTCAAGAATGGACAGCTGGAAAAACTAATGGAAGACAGATGCTCTGAAAAGATCCAGTCTAGGAAGGAAGATGAACAAGGCATGTAGGAAATCGAGGAAGAGCTTGCTTTTGGAAGAAAGTTTACCTCAGTAACCTGAGGCAGGTTTCACATGATCGCTTTGACCTCTCAGAGAGGTTAGAGATGCTGTGAAAGATGAGACAACAGACTGGAATGAGAGAAGAGCTTGTTGCCTTTCAGAACACTGGAAAGTAAATCATGTCACATCAGCATCGAAATGAGCAGCGATGCAGACAGCCCTGAGGCTGGGAGGAGGGCCAGTTGGACAAGAGCAGGAGAGTGGCAGGGGAGCCAGTTGGGATCGGGTGGGGGAGAGAGGCAAGTGTGGGGCCACAAAGCTAGCTTCGTAGGTGGAGGCTGGGATGGATAGGTTAGAAGGGATCTTCACTTTTCCTGAACTGGAGAAGTACCCAGATCTGCAAATTATAGGGGATCCTCATGAACCAGACAAAACTAGCAAAAATGAACTAACACTTGAAGTGTCCAGGTGAAGTTTTAAAATTTCAGAGTACAGAGCAGATACCATTTGCTTCCAGGTAGAAGAACCCTTTTAAAGAAGGAACATGGAGCCGGGCACGGTGGCACATTCCTGTAACCCCAGCAACTCAGGAGGCAGAGGCAGGGGGATCGCAAGTTTGAGACCAGAGGCAGTCTGTAATTTTTCAAGACCCTGTCTCAAAAAAGTAAAAACAAAATGGGCTGGGGGTTGCAGCTCCGTGGTCCAGCACTTGCAAAGCATGCAAGCGCGAGGCCCTGGGTTCAACCCCCAGTACCATGGGGGTGGAGGGAGAAGGAACATGAGGCCACACTCAGCCTTGTCCAGAGTCTAGGTGCCAGCAGGCAGTGAAGCAGTGCCCACCGAGGTGTGTGGAGAAAGGGTTGTAACCCTAAACTTTTATATCCAGCAAATTTTAGTTCACAATTGATGGTAGCAATAATGCCAGGAGGACACACCTTGTGTGTAGCTTTTGCTACACCCACACACCATTTCTGCGGAAGAATTTGCTAGAAGACATGCACCAGCAGCTGAGAGGTGAACCAAAGGACGCATGTGTGGACAAGTCAGAGCAAAAGGATTGTCAGTGAGAGTGAAAGCGCTCCAGTATAAAAGGCTTTTTTCTATTTATCCTTTGTGTGTGTGTATGTGTGTGTGTGTGTGTGTGTGTGTGTGTGTGTGTGGTACTAGGGGGCTGAACCTAGTGCCTTGCACATACTTTGCAAGTGCTCCATCACTGGGCTGGACCTCTAGCCTATTTTTTCTTTTTTATCGTGAGATAGGACCTAAATTACACAGACTGCCTCTGGCCTGAAACTTAGGATCCTTTTGCCTCACCTCCTGAGTTGCTGGGATTACAGGCATGAGTCACTATGCCAGGCTGTATAAAATTATTGCTAAGTAATTGTGACTATGATTATAAAATAGAATGCAAAAAAATACTTATCAAAAGACGATACAATGTTAAATCATAATTAATAGTAAAGGCAGGAACAAAATTCCAGTTTACACCAGAGTTTGTACATGCGAACACACTCCGTTTTCTAAAGAACTATATAAAAGTGAGTGACTAAGAGTTGAAAGCCTTCTCCGGGCTCTCCCATAGGTCTGGGCATGTGTCTTCTAGGTAATAAAATGATGCACACGTATTATTGGGGCTTGGATCTGTTTGGGGCTACTTTTATGGCAATTTCTTGAGGCACCATTTTTTAAACTATCCAGAAGTTTACTTGGCACCTTCTTTCTGCAGGGTTGCATTTTCCTCATGGAAATATAAAACGGTACAGCTTCTTTGGAAAATAATTCACCAATTCCTCAAAAAGTTAAACATTAAGTTACCATATTGTATATCCAAGAGACCTGTGTCCAGACAAAAAACTGGACATGGATGCTCAAAGCAACATTATTCTTAATAGCCAAAATTTTAACAATCCAAATGTCTATCAGTTGACGAATGGATAAACAAAATGTCCAGTGTATGGTCCCCTGTTGTTGTTGTTGTTAGGTGCCGTCAAGTCGGTATCTGACTCATAGTGACCCTCATAGGGTTTTTTTTGTGTGTGTGGTACTGGGGGTTGAACCCAGGGCCTCGCACCTGCATGCTCTATAAGTGCTGGACCACTGAGCTGCGCCCCCAGCCCATTTTTTAACTTTATGAGACAGGGTCTTGCTAAGTTACGCAGACTGCCTCTGGTCTTGAACTTGCGATCCTCCCACCTCCGCCTCCCAAGCCGCTGGGATTACAGGTGTGCGCCACTGCACCTGGCCCCCTCATAGGGTTTTCAATGGCTGACTGTTTCCGGATTGCCTTGGGAGTAGATTGCCAGGCCCTTCTCCCATTTTTGCAGTGCTGGGAATTGAACTTGGGACCTCAGAGACTGCAGCACAGTGCTCTACCAACTGAGCTAAATCCCAGCCCCAATGGTCCCCTAGAGCTCTGTATAATGGAGTATTATTCAGCCCAAAAAAAAAAAAAATACATTCACAGTATAACATGGATGAACTTGAAACATTCTAAGTGAAAGAAATCAGACATGAAAGTCCATATTCTGCATGATTCTGTTTGTACGGAGTGTGTAGAAGACACAAGACCATAGAGACAGAAAGTAGATCAAGGACTGCAGGGGCTGCGGGAGAGAGAACTGGGGAGGATCTGCCAATGGGTTTGAGGTAGGGCTTTTAGGGGTGACAAAAATGTACTGGATTTACACAGTGATGGTGGTTGGACAACTTAGTGAATACACTAAAACCCACCAAATTCTACAGTTTAAGAGAGTGAATTTTAGGGTATATAAATTATATCTCAGTTTTTAAAATAGCCTTTTGTTGTTATTAAGTGTTAATTATAGAAAAATAGTGGGCTGGAGTTTAGCTCAATTGGTAGAGTGCCGCTCTGCGCTCCGAGTCCCTGGGTTCAATCCCCAGCACTGCAAAAACGGGAGGAGGATGTGGCAGCTCACTCCCAAACAATCCCGAACAATAGTCAGCTCACTGAAAAATCCTGTGAGGGTCACTATGAGTTGGGCATGATTCGACAATACCCAACAACAACATCGAAAAATAAGAAAATAAAGATAGAAAACAAAAAAGTAGCCATTGTCCCGTTGTTAATACTTGATGTGCTTATGTCAGACTTTCTTCTGTGTGTGTCTCTCTTAGAGTTGGACTGAGACACCATTTTATTCTGCCTTCCTGTTGTGAGTGGAGTACTGGCAATAGCAGAGTCCACAAGCATGTTCTTCTTGGAGTGGCAGTGTTCCTCTTTTGCTAGGTCGTTCATGGGGAAAGCAATATTGTGGCAATAGTACCACACTCGGAGTTGGAAGACTCAGGTGTGGGCTGCGGCTCAGGTTGGTGAGTTTGAGAGGCGCTTACTCTCACTCTCCCCATCTTTAGAAGGATCTGATGTGCCCACCCTGTGGTATGTCACTCACTAGCATAGCTAAAATGAAGGTAAAAAGAGAGACAATACCACGTGATGGCAAGATGATGGCGCAACCAGGGCTTCCCTACCCTGCTGGTGAGAGCATAAAAGTGGCGTAGCCCACTTTGCAGAACTGTTCGGCATTGCGTCCTAAAGCCAGGCACAGACATAGCTTGTGACCCGGCAGTTCCACTGCTTGGTGTCAGTGCAGCTGTGAGACCAGCACACATGCTCGCATGTAGATGTGTCCCAGGAGGCTTGCTCCCCAGTGTTTGCAGCCAGGTGGTCCGTAAGAGCCCAAGCTAGAAGCGATCCCAGGGTCTATCAGTAGTGAGATGGGCAAACACATGTGGTCCTTCCCATAGTGATGCCCTGAAATCTGTAGGAGCTAATGAACCGCAATGGAAAAATCTGGATGAACTCAAAATGTTCGTTAAGATGTGAAAGGTCATATACCGTACAAGTCCACTTACATAAAGTTTAAAAACTGACAGCACTGTGCTGTTTAAAGTCAGACCGTTGGGTAACTTTTGGAGGCAAGGTGTCATGGAAGGGCACAGGGGGCGTGTGGGGAGTGGCAGTGTTTCCCCGTCTGGGAGCTGGTGACCAGGGTGCACTCTCCCTGTGAGAGTTCTTTGAGGTGTGCCTTCAATCTTGGGTGCACTTTTCTGTGAGTATATTTCCACAAATAAGTTTGTATAAACATCAAAAAATGGAAGCATGTTATTAATCACATTGTTCTCAGTAGGAAATGACTCATGATGAGAATGAAATATTTTTGTATTATTGATGAATAAAACAAAATAATAATTTTTGATATATTTGTTTCAATCTTTATCTCTTTTTTTAAAAATTTGCGGTATTGGAGGTTGAATCCAGGGCATCGCGCTTGCATGCTTTGCAAGTGCTGGACCACTGAGCTGCGCCCCCAGCCCATTTTTTACTTTTTGAGACAGGGTCTCGCTAAGTTACGCAGACTGCCTCTGGTCTCGAGCTTGCAATCGTCCTGCCTCTGCCTCCCAAGCCGCTGGGATCACAGGCGTGCGCCACTGCACTCAGCTAATCTTCATCTCTTCACTGGAACATTAGTCTTTGTTTTATAGCATATGTAAATGTTGGTACCTTAGAGCATTTATTTGTTTCTTTGTTTGTGTATTTATTTATTTGCAGTGCTGACGGGCTGAACCCAAGGCCTCACACAGTCTTTGCAAGCACTCTACCAGTGAGCTGCACCTCCCAGCCCCTTTTATATTTTTTATTTCAAGTCAAGGTCTCTCAGTTGCACAGGCTGCCTGTGGCCTCGAACTTGTGATCCTCTGGCCTCTGCCTCCCAAGTGTCTGGGATTACAGGTGTGCGTCATCACACCCAGCTAGAGCATATATTTAGTTTACAAATAAATTTACATATGTTAGAAGTGTTTGCCTTTTTTTTTTTTTTTTTGATTGGTGGTAGTGAAGGGTCAGAAAGTTGAGCAAGCAGGGACTCAGGGTCACGTGCAGAAGCCTGGCTCAGGGTGCGCAGGCAGGCTGCGGGCTGTCTGGGGGTGTCCTGTCAGGGCTGGCTTCCTTGTGGCCAGAGCATGCGTGTGGTTCAGGGGAGGCTGGCAGGGAAGTTGGAGGGAAGTCTCTGAGTGTCTGCCATCCCAGGAGCCTGGGGCAGATGTGAGAGGAGCAGGAGTCGCTGGCAGGGCGATTGGACAGAGGAAAGCCGTCAGCAGAGGAGGCCAGGGAGCTGTGGGAGAAGAGGAACGGTGAAGTCATGGCCAGGGGTGGGGAGAGCAGCTCCTAGAGTGAGGGCCCGGGAGCCAGGTCTAAGCTGCCTCGAGGTAGGAGAGTCGTGGGCCCCCAGCCTCCACCGTGAAGAGTCCTGGGCACCCAGGCAGGGGGTGGGGGTCACTGAGAGGGTGGGGAGGAGGATGTCAGTGGTGTCTGGGGGAAAAGCAGCTTGGAGACCAAGGATGACAGCTGTTGTGAAGATGGGTGAGCTGCAGGTGTGGTGAGGCAGAGAGGAGTGGGAGAGCCTGGGGGGTGCCGAAGTGGCTGGCCGGTCTTTTGAGCGCCAGGTAAAGCAGGGAGCTGGGATGCACAAGTCAGTTTTCCTCAGGGAAGGAGATCTGGGAGTGGGCAGGTATGGAGCAAGGGTGGGTGTGGAGAGAGGGGTGCTTTAGAGCAGCGACTGTGGAGCACAGAGAGTGGCCCAGTGGCAGACGGACCCTGCAGGTGCCATGTGCGTGAGCACTCGTCTGTGCACGTGGTGGGGCTGCCCACAGGCTCCTTCCCACCACTGCCCTCTTCAGACGCCTCCCCAAGCTCCTTCCTTGCAGGACAGTGCCAAGGCCTGCTGGCTTTTGGCTGGCCAGAATGAGTTTTCCCATGGAGCCAGTGTTTTTCTTTGGGGGTGATTCCCCGTGCAAACCATGCTTCCAGGGCATGGTGGGAAAGGAGAACAGTGATCAGCAGGGATTAATCCCTGTGATTTCGGGACAGACTTTGCTCCCTGGGTGGCTAATGATGACATCACATGTTAGTCTGTGGGGAAACCATTTGACATTTCAAGGACCAGGTTGAAATCAGCTCTCGTCACCCTGTGGTGCCTCTGCCCTGGCTGAGCTTTGGACAGGTTTAGCCACGTGGAACATCAGTGTGAATCAAATTGCCCCCCCTGCTTTTAGGGCAGTAGTCTCTGGAAAGAGATGGGCTGGTGGCGTGGCCTGTCAGTGGGAGGTCTGCAGCCTCCAAGTGCTCCTGGTCAGCCAGGCTGCTGGCCATGCGGACACAGGCAGGTGGCCACAGTGGGTGCCACAGGTGCGCCCTGGGTTAGGTGAGCCCATGGTGTGCCATTAGAGCAGCCTCCTGCCACACACAGGCTGGGGGCTGCGGGGCTCACCATGGTTTGAGGGGCTTCCGGCATCCTCAGCACTGCAGAAGGGGCCTGCGGGGTTGCAGTGGATGAGTGTCCCACAGAGGTCATTGGGTTAGAGGCTTCAAGCCCAGGGAGCACTGTTGGGAGGCAGTGGTGCCTGTGGAGATGGGGCCTGGCGGGAGGTCCTTGGCCAGTGGGGACCTGCCCTCCAAGGGGTGGTGGCTCCTGGCCTCTTCCTTCTCCTCTCCTGCTCTGCTTCCTGGCATCTGAGGCAAGCAGTTTGCTCCCTTAGGTGGTCCCGCCATGATGTGCCCCCTTGCCTTTGTGCCACAGTGATGGACCCCCAGGCCTGGCCTGGATCCCTCAGAACTGTGAGCCAGAACCGCCTTCCTCCTCATCAGCTCATGACCTCAGTTGCCTCCTCACGGAGAGGGCAAGAGGGCACGGGAGAGGGGAGCTGCGGGCACAGAGCTCCTCCTCCCGGTTAAGCCCTGGCCTCTCCCTGTCTTACCTTCTCCTCTTCTTCCTGGGCACATTTGTGATTCTTCTATCTGCCTTACTGCCACCCTTTGTTTCTGTTCTTGTCTGACCCCCTGCCAGCTGGTGGCCTGGACAGCTTCCTCCCTCCTCCCTTCCATCCTGTGCCTGTGCTCACCCACAAAGCCCCTGTTCTCCTTCCAGGCCAGTTCCCTTCCAAACCTTGAGCTGTCCTGGCCACAGACCGTCGATCAGAGAGGGCTAGCTCACTGTGAGGGCTGGGGTGGTCCTGGGGTGATGAGTAAAGGAATATGAAGACAAGTAAGACATGGGCATTGTCTTCAAGGGACTGCAGACTCCTGGTCACCTCCTCCCCGCTGCTGGCCATTCTTGCTCCCTGAGATTCTGCCCGGCCCAGCTCACAGGTGCTCTCCTGTCTTTAAACCCTGGGACACTTGTTTAACCTCCTCTTATGGCCCTGGCCCTACTCTGAAGGGTGTCATGCTTTTTTTTCCTTATCAACCCTGTACCTCCCACCTTATCTCCTCCATTAGATTTTAAACTCTTTTAGGGCCCCATGTCTTACACATAGTAGGTTTTCAATAAATGTTATAAGACTGAAGCCAACATGGAATCTGTTATGGCTCTCAACATCCACCCCCTCTGTGGCCACGGCCCTTAGGACTGGAGATAACAAAAGAATGTGGGAAGAGACAGAGAGCGTTTGCCTGAAGAGTCCTGGAGATTCTGTTCAGCCAGGAACCGTCACAAAAATGGTAAAAGGTAGAATATTACAATGTTTTCCAGATTCTTCTGGTAGCCGCACCCGCTGTCAACCTCTTACCACAGAAGCAGCAGAAAGTAAAGCTTCCGATGCGTGATTCAGTGCACTGGGAGGACCTCATGTAGTGCTTAGGAGAACTGAATCCCCTGAGGAAGATGCTGGAAGGAACGGTTGGTTTAACCGGGAGAACGTAAGGGAAAGCTGGCCCAGAGATGAGGACTCAGCGCCCAGCAGCGAGAGGCGGAGTGGGACTTGAACCGAGGTCAGCAGATCTAACGTTGGCGCTCCGCTCCACTACCTGTGCTCCCAGTCTCACTAGTCTTGCACTCCGGACTCCTTGAGAGGTGCCACCACACTCCACCTGCCACAGGCAACTGGGCAGGGCTGCCTGACCTGCCGGTTCCAGGGCACCTGGGAGGAATTGGTCTGTGTTCTTAGGAGGATCACAGGCTGCCCTTCCTCCGAGGTCCTCCTGTAAAAAGGCTGGCCAGTCTGAGGGCCCAGACCTGCTGCTGGCCTCTCGCTGCTGCAAAAGCTCAGGTGGTGTGTTGTGATGGGAATGTGGGTGGAGATAACCTGCACCCATCAATAGGCAAAGACAAGTGACATGAGGGACCTTGGCCAGAGAAGGAGGGAGAAAGCCAGGCTTCGCACTCAGAGCAGCCACACCTTTGAGGCAGGCTGAATGGGAGGACGCCCCAGGACCGTCGCAGAGATGAGGGCGAAGTGTCCTGGAGGCTTTCTGGAACGAAGCATGGCCTTTGCGTGCAAAAGTCAATGGAAGAACTCAAATCAGTTGTTTAGAAGGTCAGAGGAAGAACTGTCTCACCACCCAGCGCAATAATAAAAGGAAGGGAGAACAGTGATTAAAATGTAAGATGCCGGAGGCTTCTTCCAGGAGCAACATGTGAACCACAGGAGTTCCAGAAGGAGGAAAAGGACCAGACAGGATCTGAGAGAAAACAACAAAAGAAAACTTCACTGTGCTAAAGGAAGACTTGATTCTTTAGATTAAATCATTTGCCACATATCAAGACCAAGACTTGGACATTTTCGCAGACAAATCCCTAAACCACAAGAAGAAAGAGACACATCTTAAGAACATTTTTGGAAGAAAGAGCAGGTTTTTGCACAGGAAAGAGAAGCCCATCCTTGGCTCCCGTATGCGCTGCTGGAGGTGGGAAGACAGGGGGCTCCTGTCTCCAGATTATGGGAGGGAGGGGCCAGCATCCTCCATAGAGGAGATCACTCAGATGTCCTTGCAAATAAAGCCATTTTCAAACATGTGAGGACACCAAGTATATTCATTAAATGTTCCTGAGGCAAATACCAAGTGCAGATCTCTAACAAAGCACTGCTGATCAGAGGAGAGGTGCTGAGACAGGAGTGGAAGAGCGCAGGGAGGGCCGGGCACTTGGTAGCCTGTGTAGTTTAACCTCAGCATCTAGCGTAGCTGTGAACTGGAACTTTTATTATTTGCTTGCTTATCAAGAAGTTTTTACATAGAGGAGACCTACCACGAGGGAAGTAAGAATAGAGGGAAATAAGAAATTCCAAACCATCTCTGCAAAACTTAAGAATCTGAGCAGAGTGATGAGCGAGTGGGAAAATGAATGTTCCCCTTAGGACCCTCGGACATGGGGCAGGTAGAACACAGGCGTCGCTATTGGTTGTGTTGCAGAAACAGGGATGACAGTTTCGGTTTTGACTGTTGGGACAGGAAGTTGTATTAGTTAGGACTTGATTTGGTTGCATATAATAGGGAATCCCTGTATTACCAGGGCTTAAACATACAGGAGTTTACACCATCACGTAAAAGAAGTAGAGAGGTGGGCAGACCAGGGTTGGTATGTGGGGGTCAAAGCCATGGACTCAGTTCCTTGTATCTTGCCACTCTTCCATCCATAGCATATTGCCTTTTGACTCAAAATGACTGCTTGGGCTCCAGTCATCACAATTTGCATTCTGTAATCCACAAGGAGAAAGGGAGGAAGAAGGGTCCCCTTTAAAGACTTCTCAAAAGTCTCACAGAGCAGTAACATTTACATCTCATTGAGTAAAAATTAGCCACATGGAGCTGTAAGGGAGCCTAGGAGTGCTGGAGTGCTCGGTAAAAATAGGAGATACCTTGCTAGAAAAGAGAAAGAGAAGGAACTTGACCTCAAAAGAGACTCCTAGGAGAACACAAACTAAAATAACAAGTATCTTTTTTTACCCTTCTAATTAACAAAAATGTTGCAAAGATCGGTTAAAGCAGTGTTGTTAGCAAGCCAGTGCGGGAAGTCGGGAAGTCGGGGGACTGCCGGTTGTTCCAGCCTTGGGAAGTCTAATCTGAAAGCATCTGCTAAGTACTCAGGTGTCCGGACCCAGCTGCCTGCAGAGCACCTTGGTGAGTCTCTCCTGCCACAAGCACCAGCACGCAGTGGTCTCTACAGAGCTGCTTTCTACCTGTTTGTGGTGGCAGAAGGCAGGCAGCCACCAGCCATGGAATGGAGCCACCCTCTGGGCTGCCTCAGGGAAGGCCAGGACCCAGCGTTAGGGTCTCAGTGCCATTGCAGAGGAGCGGGGGCAGGTGCTGCAAGCTGGCAGCCCCTGGGGCAGAAGATGCAGGGCCGTGGGCCCTGGTTTTCTGTGGGGTGTGCCTCCCTTCCTTCTCACAGCAAATGCACATGGGGTCGCCTTTTCTAAGGGACAGAATTTGAAATATGGACGAACTAAACAACTTGACTGTAGTCACCTGCCCGGCAGAGGCTGGGCCCAGGGCTCCAGAGTCTGAACTCTTCGGCACTTTCCGCCCTGTGCAGGGGTCCTGTCTCACCGCGCCCAGGGACGCTGTGTGTGGCTGGCCCAGTGCCTTGCAGGAGCTCCACGTTACCAGTGCTAAGTGGCACCATTGCTTTTGCCACAGGCCCTCCCTGCCTCCTGTTCCCCTGCAGTGCAGGGCCAGTGGGCACTGGGGTGTGGCCCTGCCTGGGGTCACATGTGTTCTCAATGCTGGGCAGAAAGGCTGGAGGTAGCGCTCCTGCCGCCTGTGGTGCTGACCTGGGGTGGAGAGGGGAGGCCTCGGGAAGATCTGTCCACTGTCTGCCCCCGGCAGGTTTGGCTGTGGCAGCAAGGACACGTTGCTTTTGCAATTGAAATAGGAAAGACAATTAAGTGTAATTTAAAAATAATTAAAAAGCAAGAAACATCCTGAATAAGTGAGGACGTCTTCCTCTCTATCATCCATTTCTTTTGAGCTTGTGTGGATAAATGTCGCTGTTTAAACAGGGGCTGTGAGATGAAGGTGGGGCCGTCATCTGGGTCACCATCTGACACCTCCTGTTTCTGAGACCCGTCCTGCTGGCCCCAAAGAGCCTGAGTCAGGTGTGGGAGCCCGTGCGGCCTTGCTCGGAAGTTGATTGTGAGCCACAGAAGTTGTGGCTGGGTGGCTTTTTCTGGACATCTTGGAGAGGTGGCCATGCTGTGGCACAGTCCAGTGAGGAAAACGAATGCACAGCTCTGATGAGTGCTGCGGGCCAGGGCTCCAGATGCTCCGACAGCCTGGAGAAGGGCATGTGGGCAGGGTGACACAAGAGGGTCTCCACAGGAAGTGACATTTGAAAGGAGATTGGAAAAGTGAGACGGGGCCAGGACTGGACCAGGGTGGTGGTGGGGAAGAGCCAGCCCCACTTTTCCTGGCAGTGGGAGCAGCGGGTGGGGTGTGGCATGGCAGGTTCCTGGGGCCCCGCACTGTAGGGCTCTGCATGTGTGTCCTTCCGTGGCTGGGCCATGTGGCAGTGGAGCCACTTCAAAGGCCAGGCCCAGGAGAGGCCAGCGGGGGCAGAGGCTGGCCAGAGATGTGTGTCCCGCTGGGGCCACGCCCCTGTGGAATCCGGGGCTCTCCGTCGGTTGGAAGTCTCTGACCCCTTCCTTTTCTCAGACCGCACTTTCCTTGCCACCTCATCTGCTGGCCTTCCCCCGAGGACCATGACCCTAACACTCAACGGGGGATTGGAGTGCAAGGACAGGACACGTGTAGTCTTCAGATGGACCCAGGGCTGTGGGAGACGTTGCCAGAAACCCTAGGTGGGGTATTTGAGGTCCATCTGGAGGGAACCTGGAGGAGATGTGGGGTAGTGGGGTTGTTGACAGAGGTCCTCCTTTTAGCTGAGGCCCTCCTGGGTGCTTCACTCAAGCTGAGCGGAGGGCCGCTACCTTCCTAGCATTGCTCAGAGTTAGTCACCTGTAAGAGTGCTGGTGGCCGCCAGAGCCCTCTCCCCTCCCAGGCGTTTGGTGGCATCCTGGTGTCTGCTTCTGCAGTGGAACCTGGGTGTGGTGGGGTGGCTTTGGCACTGTAATCTCAGTCCAACCTCGCCCAGGTGTGGGGAGCAGGTCATTCGCTCTTCCATGTTGGTTTGGGGATGAGATCAGGCTGGGCCAGGCCCTGTGGCCAGCGCTGACCCCACAGAGATGGTTGCAGGTACGGAATGTAGTACTTAGAATGCTCTCAGCCAAGTGCCTGCCGCCCTGGTCCTCTGAGGGCCCAATGTCACCCTTCGTTAATCCCCACCATGGCCACATGAGAAGGATTTGGTCAGAACCCTGCTTTACAGAGGGGAACTTGGAGCTGAGAGGTGCTTGTCACCTAGGGGCAGGTGGCAGAGCCAGGATTCAGACCCAGGACAGTTGGGCTCTTAAGGCCTGTCCCCCTGAGGCTGAGATAGACTGACCCTCATCAGACAGCAGGGAGGAGGAGCAGCTGCCTGGCAGAGGGGCAGGAGCTGCAGAGGGATGAGCAGTGACACAGAGCAAGGGCGCTTGGCCCAGGTGGGGGGCTGAGGAGAGGGGAGGCCCGTAGTGGCCTTGGCATGGTCAGGCCCTGGTTCAGGGTTAGGGCAGGAGCTCAGCAGTTGACCGTAGAGGGCAGGGAGGTGGCTGTCTGTCCCAGCCAGCCTCCTGAGTCTCAGCCCAGGCGCGCCTGCCGAAGCTGAGCCCGCCTTCCAAGCAGCCTGGGTCCTGAGGTCTGTCACTCTTTCCTTCCTTCCTTTTTCCTCCTTTCCTTCTTCCTTCCTTCCTTCCTTTTTTGTTTTTAGAAATGAGAAGGAAGCCCAGGCTGGCCTCGAACTTGCAATTCTCTTGCCTCAGCCTCCTGAGGGCGGACATTATAGGCATGCGCAGCTTCTGTCACTCCTTTATGACTCCCCCAGGCTTCTTGGGGGGAATGTATGCAAATGGCCTGGGTTATGGGTCTGTGCTGTACAGCCTTGTCTCACTCCACTTCTATCCAGTGATGGACAATTGCAAAAAAGAATATGGAGTGTTGTGAGTTGCCAGCTACAGTAGAGTTAGTAAGAAAACAAATGAATGAGATACCTTTATAAATCTATGATTGAAAACTCAAATTAGATAAATAAATTACACCATGACCCGGCAATCCCAGCGGATTTTTTACACAATTGTATATAATCTTGAATCTTGGGTCATTTACTTCCTAGACATAGATAGATATGAGAGTGGTCATTTAAACTGTTGGCCACGAGGTGGCAGTGCAGCACCAGGAACATTATCAATCCTCCCTGCCTGGGAGCCAGTTAATCTTTAATCCACAATGTTGTTAGGTGCTGTCAACCCTAAATTGTTGTTGTTGTTAGGTGCCATTGAGTCGGTATCCAACTCATAGCGGCCCTACGTACAACAGGGAAAACACTGTTGTCAATGCTTCTCTGCTATTCATAGGGTTTTCAATGGCAGATTGATTTTGGGGAGTGGGTTGCCATGTCCATCTCTCAAGCCTATAGCACCTGGTGTTCCCAAGCAGTCTCCCAAGTACTAACCAGGCCTGAGCCTGCTTAGCTTCTGAGATCTGACGGGATTGGACACCGCAGTGCTATGGCTGCAGGCAGTCTGCAATGAGCCATCCTTGAAGTGCACTTCTATGGAAGTTCAGTTTCAGTTTTCTCTCCTAGATGCTGTGTTGCTCATAAGTGCTTTCCATGCCTATTTTTTAAAAAATCAGTATTGGAAAGGTAAAAAGTTAAAGTAGTATGCAGTTATGCCATTAAGAGACAATGATATTAATAGTGTAGTCAAGTGTATACTGGTATACTGCGTGTGTGTTCATGTGTATATAAGTACCCTGAAACATGTAAATGTCACTTTCTCAGTGAGGACTAATCATACTCCCTGCTATTTAAACCTGGAACCCTGTCCTCCCCACTGGGCCTGTCTGCTTTTCTTGCCCTACTTATTTCTGTATCGCATATCACCTGCTGACACTCTGTATTTACTGAATTGTCCATTGTCTGTTTCCCTCACCAGTGTGTCTTGGAAGGCTTTCTGGCTCTTTCTTCACTGCTGTGTCCCTAGCACACGGGACAAGGCCTACATGCCAGACTTCCAGCCGATACTTCTTGAGTGGATGACTGCATGCACAGGAGTGATTCTGCCCGAGCCTGTGGACCTCTTTCTCTGTCAGGAAACGCGGGTCCACGCTGGGCTTTTCATCCACGTTCAGTATCCTGTTGAGCGGATGTGCTCTAACCGCTGTGTGGAGGCGCGTTTGGTGATTTCCATGCTTCCCCACCTTCCGCAGCAGGGTGTGGTCAGTGACCTCCTGGAGCCGACCCCAGGCCCTGGCGATGGTCCCCTGCTGTGTGCAGACTTTGGGCTGTGGGCTTCCAGCCTCTCCTGTTGGTCCTCACTCTGGGCCAAAGGTGCTGCCTCAGCTTCTCACTCTTAGGAGAAAGTGGAGACTGAGGGAGGCTGGGCCCCTGTCCACAGCCACACGTCCCCCCAGGGTCCAGCTGGGGGTCCTGGGGACTCTTCTACATTGTTGTTGTTGTTGTTGTTGTTAGGTGCCATTGAGTCGGTATCCGACTCATAGCGACCCTCATAGGGTTTTCAGTGGCTCACTGTTTCGGGATTGCCTTGGGAGTGGATTGCCAGGTCCTTCTCCCATTTTTGTGGTGCTGGGAATTGAACTCAGGACCTCAGAGACTGCAGCGCAGCACTCTACCAACTGAGCTAAATCCAAGCCCACTCTTCTACATTAGGGATGCTAATTCATCATCTGCCATATGCCACCGCAAGCACACTTTTCCTAGTTTGTTGATTATCTTTCATCTTTTTCATGATCTTTTCCTATATACAAGTTTAAAATTCTAATGTGTTTAAATCTGCCAGTAGAGCTGGAGGTGGCTCAGTGGTAGAACACTTGCCTAGCATGCTTGAGGCCCTGGTTCCATCTTCAGCATTGGAGAACACCAAAAAACCTCCTCCTCCACCCAAAAATAAAAACAAGCACATAAATCTGCCAGTAGTTTCCTTGGCTTTCTGGCTTTTGTATCGCCCTCAGAGAGGACTTCTTTACTCCAAGATTATAAAAACATATTGATCTGTTTTTCCTCTAGTATTTTTATGGTTTTTTGGTCTGCTTAAATCTTTAACCCATCAAAAATTTATGCTTACATTTGAAAATGGGTAAAAATTTTAACAAATCCCTTACCTCCCCAAGTGAGTAGTACCTTGTTTCACCAATATTTATTGAATAAGCTATTCTTTGATGTTTGAAATGTCATTTTTGATCATAGGTTGATCCTTACATATACTTGATCCTGTTTTCTGGACTGTGTTCCATCCCACTATCCATTTTTCTGTTTCTGTGCCATTTATTGGCTGTAGCTTCCTGGCAGAGGAAGACCTTCTCATTATACTTTTTTTCCAAAAACTTTTAAGCTCTTTTAATTATTTTTCCAGATGAAATTTTAAATCAATTTGTTGAGTTCCAAAATGAATCATCTTCAGATTTGGAGTGAAGTTGCATTTATTTTATTTATAGATTAATTGGGGCTGGGTTTTAGCTCAGTTGGTAGAGTGCTGCTCTGCACTCTCTGAGGACCAGGCTTTGTTCCCCAGCACCACAAAAATGGGAGAAGGACGTGGCAGTCCACTCCGGAAGCAATCTTGAAACAATCAGCCATGGAAAACCCTATGAGGGTCACTATTAGTGGGACCTGACTCAATGGCACCTAATAATAACAACATAGATTAACTGGGGGAATTTGATGGCTTTACAATAGTGTCTCTTTCAGGGGAGTGAGAGATTTTTTTCCTTTAAGTCTTTTTTGTCTTTTAGTAAGATTTAAGGATTTTCTTCACGTGATCTTTGTACATTTCTTTTAATGTTTTTTTCTAGATGCCTTTCTCATTTGTCAGTAGGTGCCTGTCTCATTTGCCATTACACTTTCTAGCTGATTACTGTTGGTACAGAGGAAATGTTTGATTTTATGACTGGATATCTAACACTCAAGAGTTTTTCCTTCAGTCCAATTCCATTTGCTTCAAATCTGGAAATTCTGGTTGTTGATGTCGTCCTTCCTGCATTAAAAATGCTGCAGCAGATTTTTTCCTTTTTGATTTTTATATCTTTGGTCATTTCACAAGATTTGAGAGGGGAAGGCAAACATGCAGATGTGTTTCATTGTCCTGAACCCAAAATGTATATATGGAGTTTGATGTAAAAGTGTCACCTGTCCCCATGCACTTCAGGCACCTTCATGCACCCCTCGCCCCTGCAGTGCCCTGGTGGAGTGTGGTGCGATGCTTGAAGACCCCTGCTCCTGCAGGCACACATACCCCCATTCCTGATAGGCTTCCTCCTGCTGCTGCCCCCTCTCTCTCCACTCCCCTGCTCCCATAGACCTGGCCCAGCTTGCCTTGCTCTCTGTTGGTAGCTTTCCTCTTCTTCAAATGGGAAGTGCCAGGCTGTTCACTATGAAGATTAAGCCTCAGGCTATTTGTCAAGAAGGCCGAGGAATACGTGTCCCCTAATCTCCCAACCAGCCGTAGCCATGTGGCATCCGATCCTGTCAGATCTCGGAAGCTAAGCAGGGTTGGGCCTGTTTAGTACTTGGATGGGCGACCGCCTGGGAGCACCAGGTGCTATAGGTTTGGGAGAAGGACCCAGCAACCCACTCCCCAAAATCAATCTGCCAGTGAAAACCCTATGAATAGCAGAGAAGCACTGACAATAGTGTTTTGCCTGTTGTACGTAGGGTCGCTATGAGTTGGATACCCACTCGATGGCACCTAATAACAACAATCTCCCAACCTACCCCGTCTTGAGGTTTCCAGAATAGGGATGTAACCACAGAAGGAATAGCAGCACAGGGGAACTAAAGCACCCTCATTTTGAGCCAGCCCATGCCTGACACCCCAGTACTAGGCTCTGAGGTCAAAGCTGGGTTGGAGAAATGAGGGGCTCTTGTGCTGTGTTGCAGGATAACGCACCGTGTCAGCACCCGAATTTAAACCTGCAAGTTTTAGGTTTAAGTTTTGCAGGGATCATTGAATCAAGAAGAACTGTAGGGAGGCAGGGGTGCTGCAGGGTGATCGCTCAGGGAGCTCTGGGTGGCTTGGTCAGAGTGGCAGGAACGGAGGCAGGAGGCTTGGCAGACGGGCTGTCTCTGTCTGTGGTTCCTGAGCAGAGACAGTGACCCTTTCTAGTTCCAGACAATGTTGTCTGCCTCATCCCAAAGCAGATGCTTCCTGGACCTTTGCTTGGGATTAAGTAGTTGACTGATTGAGGGCCCCACAAGAGCTGGGGAGAGGAAGCGGGACATGAGATTCCCGAGCTGACCCAAAGAGGGAAGCCTCACCACCAGCTGTCAGAATGGAAGGACACCCCGCCCAGATGCTGTCAGGGCACTCTTGGGTGTCTGGGATGTCCCAGGCAGGCCGTTTCCCCATTCTTCTTTCACCCCATTTCCCAAAGGCCTCCACAAACATCCCCAGGCTTCCCATCTTCCTCAAACCCGCTGCTCCTGCCTACCACGTCTCACACCCCAGTTGGTAGCTGCTGGAGAGGCATCTCCTCCTCCTCCTCCTGCTCTCCGCAGCCTCGATTTGGAAGAGAGGAGCCTTTGGTTTCCAGGTGGATTGTAGAGTGGGGATGGGGAAGCTCTGGGCAGCCTTTCCCAGGGAGTCGGAAATAAACATCTCCCGCCAGCCTGCGGCCCCTTCCGGGGTCTTTTAAGAAACACATATTCCTCATGAATATGCCATCACACTGCCTCAGCTCAAATAGATTTCCTGTGGTCTTAGCTAAGAGAGCACTGCCCTGGCCTGCCCTGCCCTGGGAGGCCAAAGGTGGCAGTGGAAGATGTCACAGAAGTAGCTGCTGGGTTTGGGATGTGGAATGTCCCCTATGGGCCCCCGTCTTAAAGGTTCATTCCCTAGGCAGTGCTGCTGGAGGTAATGGAATTTTTGAGAGGTGGGGCCTCATAGGAGGGCTTTAGGTCATTAAGGGGGTGCCCTCAAGGGGAACTGTGGGGCCCTGACCCCTTCTTCTTCCTCTCTTTTGCTTCCCACTATGAGTTGAGCACTTTTGCTCTGCTACCCACTCCTGCCATGGTGTGCTGCCTCGGCACAGGCCCAAAGCAGTGAGGCCAGCCATCAGGGACTGGAGCCTCCAAAGCTGTGAGCCAGAGTCAGCTGTTTCTCTCCCAAGTTCACTGTCTCAGCTTCCTTCCTCCCTGCCCCTACTCAGTCACCCTTCCTTCCTCCCTCCTCTCCCCTCCCTTCACTTCCCTTCTCTTCCGTTCCCTTCCCTTCCCTTCCCTTCTCTTTTCTTTTCTTTTAAGTACTTGGGGCTGAACTGAAGGCGTCACACGTGCTAGGTAAGTGCTCTACCACTGAGCTGCACCCTAAGCCCTTTTTATCTCTCCTTGAACTTGCAATCCTCGTGCCTCAACCTCCTGAGTCACTGGGATTACGGGCATGTGCCATGGGCCCCAGATATTTTTCACAGTGACAGAAGACTGACATACTTTTTATAGTAACATAATGGGTGTCATTTATTGAATGCTTGCTCTGTGCCAGGCACTGTGACCCCCACTTCTATGTTATCAACCAAGAATCCCTTCAACCTGAAGGTTGACCAGGTCAAGCAGTTCACCAGGGGCACAAAGTAATGACAGATGCACGTCCTGACGGGTTCATTTGTTCTCTAAACCATAAAGAGGTACCTGATTTCTTTTACTACTGCAGAGATTGCTCTGTAGCTGTCTTGGTCCACATCTGCCACGCCTGTGACCGCAGGTTGTGAATCCTTGGGTGGAGGAGGTTGAGCTACAAGCTGTCCTAAAGCCTCTCAAATCCAGGTGTGCTCTGACCCCTGTCCATAGACCGGAGAACCAGTGCCGGAAATAGATCCCACCATGTTTCCCATGGCTGTAGATACTGCTGTGATTGTTAAACAACAAATTCATTTAAAGTTTTTGGGTGATTTTATGGTAGCTTTTTTTTTTTTTTAACAGATGTCAAAACAATAACTCTTATAGTATTGAAAAGGAGGGTCTCAAAAATGCATTTCTATCTGTGAATCTGTATGGCAGCACTTCACTATGGATCTGGGTGGATGCCGTCATCAGATTCTTCCCAGTGCTCTGTGAACTGACCTCAGGGATGGGGACTAGGTGTTGTGGGGGGAGGAGGCTTTCCTTTTTCCTTTGTACCTTGTTATTTGGTCTGTGTACTAGTCCTATGCACAGGTATTGCTCTTAAGAATTCAGAAAACCCAGCCGGGCTTGGTGGCGCACACCTTTAATCCCAGTGGCTCGGGAGGCAGAGGCAGGAGGATCGCAAGTTCGAGACCAGAGGCAGTCTGTGTAATTTAGCAAGACCCTGTCTCAAAAAGTAAAGAAATGGGCTGAGGGTGCAGCTCAGTGGTCCAGTACTTTCAGAGCATGCAAGCGCGAGGCCCTGGGTTCAACCCCTCTTGTTGACTCTTGTTAGGTGCCATCGAATCGAGTCCGACTCATGGCGACCCTTTTAGGGTTTTCAATAGCTGATTGTTTCGGGATTGCCTTGGGAGTGGGTTGCCACGTCCTTCTCCCATTTTTGCGGTGCTGGGAATCGAACTCAGGATCTCAGAGACCGCAGAGCAGAGCTCTACTAGTACTACACACACACAAAAAAAAAATCAGAAAGTTCTCCTATTTGGAAAGGCGGGGCATCCCTGGGCTGGATCTCAGGGTCTTATGGTGAGGATGGGCCCCCTCCCTGGCACCCTAGCTTTAGCTCTCAACACCAGACTCACGGCTGCTGGGGAGCACCTGCTGAGGGGCCACGGGGATTGCTGCCTGTTGTGCTGTTCCCAGCTCCAGCTGTGGAAGTGAGGGCACATCTTTCCCTGGGAAGATGCTGTCCCTGGCCTCTCCTTCTGAGAGACCACATCTCACGTTTTTAATCCTATTTTTCGGATACCTGCCAGTGACCCTGTCTTTAAAGCCAACCTCTTGCCCAGATGCTCCTGAGTGTTCTCCGCCCCGTGTGGCATTTTGGACACAGCTATGGCTCCCCAGCCCACTGTCCGTCTCTCCACGGAGTGGGAGGGAGGGTGCTGCACATCTAGAGGGGTTAGAGGAGCGGTGAGCACGAGGGTGTGAGGCGTTGCCAGTCTGACGTGCGCTCGTGGGGCCAGGGCCTCTCTCTGACAGCCTCCAGGCACTGCTGCAGCTCGCCCGGAGATGGCTTTGGGGAGTCCGAGAGATGTAGGAGGAGGGCGAGGGAGCAGCACTGCCAGCCCCGCACAGGGGCCTTTGCTGAGCTGCTGGCTGGGGGTCCGGCTCCAGAGCAATGGTAGCCCGGGTGGGAAAACTTTTGGCAGTAGCAAGGCCAGCAAGCTGTGACCATGGTTCAGAGGAGCGTGTGTGCGTACATAGTATATGGCTCTTGAGGGGGACAGAGCAGTTGGTCAGGGGGTGGCCTTTGTCTTGGCTTCTATGCAGGCTCCAACCCAGGCTCCTGGGGCAGCACATCCCACCTGGGGAAGCGGCTGTTCCGCCACGTTTGGGAGCCATTTTCATACTTGTCTACAGCATTTGGAAGAGATCACTCCCTTGTAATCAGACGTGCCTGGGTGTGTGTGTTTTCTTTGAAACAACCTCCATTGGCTTAGGAAAAAGTGATTATTCCGCCTTCTCACCAGGGTCTGCATTAGCCTGTCTCAGGCCATTTCCTTGGTTTCCTGTGCCTGAAACATGGAAGGAGCGTTCTGAAGGTTTGGAAGGAGACCAGCCCTGCATCTGGGGTTTTCCTTTCCCGCTCCAGGAGCCCACACACACGAGGCCAGACCCCGTCCTGCGCAGAAGGAGAGGCGCGGGATTGTCCTGCGGTCTGATACAGCTGCCACGTTCTTAAGAAGTTGCGTCATGAGAACCGCTTTTGCTCCAGCAGTGTTTGGGTTTCCAGGGAGGCACTGGCAGCAAGGGAGTGCGTGTGCGGGTGTGTGAGAGGTGAGAGGGAGTGGGAGGGCGGGGCCAATGGAGTCTTGGCACGGACTCATTTGCCCAAATCTGAAAGGCTGGTCATTGTCCCTTGCTGCCAGGCATCTCCCTGACTAGCAGGGGACACAGCCAGGGTAGATGCAGACAGGTGTGTCCCCATGTCACAAGCTAATCAATCTCCCCAAGCCTCAGTTTCCACATCTGTAAAATGGGTTTTTTTAAAAGTACACATAAGTCCTCTATCCAGAGCCTGGCACAGAGTCAGCATGTAAGCAACTGTGGTGGTATCTCCAGAGGCTGGGCTGCCCCCAAGCTCCCAAGGCTTAGGGCTCATCTGAGTCCTCTGCCCACAGCAGGGCTTGGGAAGAGCTTCGCCAAGCCCACTGACACCACTGCTGCAGTCCCCACGTCAGGGCTACCTGTGACAGCACATGCTCCTTGGGGGCCGCCCTGTCTTACCCACCCTCTGTCCCAGTACCCTTGAGGATCTGGTGTGACTCTGCCCCCCTCCCCCGAATTGGAACGCCGCCCCTCATGCAGAAGGCCCAGCGCTGTGGCTCTGCCCGCCGGTGTCTGCTGTGACCCTGGGGCCGTCGTCACCCCCTTCTTTGTGTTTTCAGCGATCCAGGTCTGTGACAGCAAGGGTCTCCATATGTGGTCTCCACCACCCCACCCAGCAGGACCCCTGAAGCCTGGGCCACACCACCCGTGCCTCAGTCCTCAGGAGGGGCCCTCATGGTCTCGGTGGTGGTGCCACAAATGAATGAACTGGGCGTAGGGCCACCAAGGGCTGTTCATGCCGGCCTCGGGTTCAGGCGCCTCCCTTGGTTCTTCTTTTCCTCCCCCTCTGTGCTGTCCATCAGCAGGCCGGCCCTCTCTTCACCTCGCAGGCTTCTCCCATCCCGATCCCCCCCGCCCTCCCTGCTCCCCAGGCCTTCTACTCGGACCTCCTGACTGGCTTTGCTGCTTCTATTTTTGGCCTCTCTGTGCAGGTTTTCCACACAGTAACCAAGAGGATATTCAGAAACAATGTGTGTCACTCCCTTGCTTGGAATCCTGGAGTGCGTGAGGATCCCCAGTGCTTGCCAGAGAAAACCCACAGTCCTGCCATGGCTGCTTAGACCTTTCTTGCTTTGCTTCACTGTCCAATTAGCTACCAGCCAGGGCTTTCTACCTCCATCATAAACCTTCCAAGCTCAGGTGCACGTCAGGGCCTTTGCGCTCACTGTTCCTTGTACAGAAAACACTCTCACTGGTTTCCATAGCTGCCTCTTTCCACATTACATCCGAGGACTCTTACCTACTGGCAGAGCACTTGCCTAGCGTGCGTGAGGCCCTCGGTTCCTTCCCCAACACCTCAGAGCAACAATAGCACCATAACAAAAAACCCAATATCAGGCCCTTGGAGAACATTTTCTTGACTATTTTGGCAAATATCATCTTCTACCCTATTTTATTTCTTCAAAACATTGGTCAGTCTCTGAAGTTACCTTTCTTGTTATGTCCATTTTCTTGACTAATGCAATGGGAGACCAGACTTTGTCTGTTTACCTTGTGTCCCCAGTGTCTGAAGGTGGAGTTTTGGATCAGGGCATCTGTGAATTTGAATGGGGAAAATAATGACAGTTTTATTTTTACTAACTTGTAACTGAAATGTAGCATTTCTCTCATTCATTAAAACAGACAGTGGATCACAGTAATACTAACAGTCCCCGCTACTTTGTGGCCAACAGAAATCACAGAAATTTTCATATCTCTTAGTAAATGAGGTCATCTCAGAATATCTACACTCACAGGGTAGTTCCTAGTTGAAATTATGGTAGTTCCTAGATTCACCAATAGATTTTGTTACATAATGCAGTAATAAAGGAATATTTGCATACATAGTTCTATAGTATAAATTGTGTAAAAAATGATTTAATAACTATGTTTAAATTTAATTGACTTTTCCATGTAATTTTATGCATTTATAAACATTTTTGTGAGGGTCCAAGGCATAAAACAGCGAATAACTATTGCTTAGAACAATCCCCAATGAATAGATGAAAGATGGTCTCCTCCCCCTTTCCACTGAGCCTCCTGCATCATCAGGGCTGGGTTCCTGGTGGATTGGCTGGAACTTGATGCTTATGACAGGGCCCCAGCTGTCCTTTCTTCTGCTTCTTGGTGCGTCTACTCCCCTCCCCCCATCAGATTGTCCCTGCACAGAGCCACCCTTTACTCCCAAGGGCACAGTGCCATAGCTTGGTCGGCCAGCAGAGACTGGGGTCCTAGGGAGTAGGTGTCTGCACTGGTCCAGTCAGTTTGGCCTGCGAGGCACAGTCCCTCATCTTCAGGGTCTTCCCCTGTGTGGGAAGGCAGTGATCCAGGTGGGGCCTGGCCAGCTGAGCCACAATGGGAGATGGTACCTTCACGCAGGATCCACAGCTTAGTCGACCTCAGAACCCACGCTGGACGGGAGGGAGTTTCTTTGGCCTGGCAAGGAGATCCTGTTCTGCTTGGTCCTGTTATTTCTTAGCATGTGAAATATCACTTGTCTGAGAGTTGCTGCCCATAAATTAGGCTGTTTCTGTCAGTGGCGAGACATGCAGGAGTCGGGTTGGAAACAAGCATTCAGTCTTTATTTCCAGCTCTGGCCTTCCATAGAAAGCATAATGGGTCACACACTGCAGCTGCCATACTTCCCCTGGAATTTTTTTTTTTTTTTTTCAGTATTTGGGGGTTGAAACCAGGGCTTCACACATACTTTGCAAGTGCTTTACTGCTAGGCTGCACCCCAGCCCATTTTTTATTTACTTATTTTTATCTTGAGACAGAGTCTGGCTAAGTTACACAGGCTGCCTCTGGCCTTGAACCTGTGACCCTCCTGCCTCATCTCCCAAGTTGCTGGGATAACAGGTGTGAACCGCCATCCGGCCACACTTTCTCTTTAGGTGGACTGGGGCCCTGGGGGACGGCAGGTCGAGACTCTCACGGGTGGAACCCTGCTCTTTGACCTCTGGTCTTGGCTCCCTGGACTCCAGGAACCTGGAGCCTACCAAGGGGAATCTCCTTCCCATCAGTGGAGGCCCAAAATTTCAGAGGCAGATGCCATTCTTAAAGCTAATTCAAAACTGGGGTGGGTGTGTGTGTGTGTGTGTGTGTGTGGAGAAACGAGGTAAAGAGGGTGAATAAGCAAAGTACACAATACAATTGTGTGAAAATGTAGTTGTGAAGCCTGTTATATTATGTGCTGATTAAACATTAAGCAAAAATAAAGCTAATTTTTTGTTTGCTTGATTTAGGAAAAGCGAATAGGAGTAATTGAATAAAAACTTATAGGAAAGAAAAAAAAAAAGAAGAAGAAGAAGGAGGTATAGAATAAGGCTAACACCCCTAGTAAGTAGTAACCTTGACCTAGTAGTGCTCACCTGTGCCTGGCCTGGCCAGGGCATCTTATCTGTGCTTTCTTGTCCTGTCTCCGCCTGAGCTCTTGTTGGAGGAGGTATCAGGAATGCATAAGAGCCCAGGGCCTGCGCTTGACCAATCACTAACTGGCAATGAGTCCCATTACCTTCCTATGCCTCAGTTTCCCAGGAATCCAAGTAGTCTCTTGCTCCTGGGGCTGCTGCAGAGAATAAATGAGCTAAACCTGTAATACCAAGCCAGCACCCTACTCAGCATCAATGCTGTTAGTGCTGCCAGTGGTGTGTGGAGAGAGGCACCCACATGTGCCACTAGATGGTGCTGGAGAAGTGGGTGGGGGTGGGGGGCAACCCCCAGGGAGCCCGCCATGGCCAGTGGGAGAAGAGGGCTGAGAGCTGGTGCGGTTGTGTTGGAGGGCAAGTAGGGAGAGGGAGGCCTCTGGCATGGGCCAGGCTGAGTAGACTGGGCTCTAGGCCTGGCTCCCCACGGGGAGACCTGTGTGCAAGGCACGTGCAGGCAGGAGTGAAGCCCACTGTAGCCTTGAGCTGGGCAGGTGGGATCCACCGAAGGAGGATCGGTCAAGGACACCTCCTCTCCTCCACCCCTCCCCTCCATGCTGACTGTTGGCTGGCTGAGCCACTGTGATCCTGGCTGAACTGCGCTGAGCAGCGTCCATCCCATCAAGCCCCTCTGTCCTGACTTAGGCTGACCGGCTGGGGGTTCTCGGTTAGCCTGGTGGAGGCAGCCTGAGGGGACCTGAGCCAGCCTTGCACTGTCTCAGGGCGCTTGAGCTGGGTTTACTTTTCATCTCAGTTTTTGGCTTCCCTGTTCTGAAGTCTCTGGGGCTTTCCCAGGGCTTTCTGTTGGAGGTCCTGTCCACCCCATGCCCAGGAGGCCCTTCCTTGACTCGGGAGCGGCTCCTCTCCACTCCCCTGCTCTCTGTCCTGTCTCTTCTGCATGGGAAGTTCCTCAAAGCTTAATCAATTAATTCTAGGAGTAATTGATGTTACTCTTTTCTGTTATCATGTTCTGGAAAGAATTTTTGTTTGTTTGTTTTTGGTACAGGGGAGCCGAATCTTGCACAATACTCTGCAAGTGCTGTGCCACTGAGCTGCACCCTCAGCCCCTTTTTTGTTTTTTAAAATTGAGACAAAATCTCGCTAAGTTACTCAGGCTGCCTCTGGCCTTGAACCTGCGAGCCTCCTGCTTCCTCCTTCCAAGTCACCGGGATTACAGGTGACGTGTGCCACCATGTCCAGGTCAAACCTGTGTTTTTAGTCCCTTAATATGTGCTCATTTCAAAGGGAATGGTAAATTTGTGAGTTGAGATCTTCATTGTGAAGCAGAGCTCAGGGAACTTGGTTTATTGTGCTACAGTTTAAATGTCATACAATCCAAATTTCTGGGGCTGTACCTATTTTAGGTCATTTCCATCATCTCAAGAGCACCCTGTGCCCACGTGCACTCGGTCCCCTTGGCCTCCACACATATGCATTTTAGTCTCTATAAACTTGCCTTTTCTGGACATTTCCTAAAATGGAATTGTACAGTACATTCCTCTGCATCTGACTTCTTTCACAAAGCATAATGTTTTGGAGGTTTAATCCTGTTGTAACTTGAATCAGTATTTTGTTTCTTTTTATAGTTGAGTAATATTCCATAGTACAGATATGTCACATTGTTTACCCATTCACCAGCTGGTAGACATCTGTATTGTTTCCAACTTTTGGCTGATATGAATAATGCTGCTGTAGACATTCTGTACAGGCCTTTGTGCGAATATTGTCATCTTTTTTAGGTAGATACCTAGGAATAGAATTGCTGGGTTTTTTTGCTTAACTTTTTTTGTTGTTGTTGTTCAGTACTGGGGGTTGAACCCAGGGCCTTCTGCTTGCATGCTCTGCAAGTGATGGACCACTGAGTTACACCCCCAGCCCATTTTTTGACTTTTTGAGACAGGGTCTCACTAAGTTTCACAGACTGCGTCAAGTGGTCTTGAACTTGGGATCCTCCTGCCTCTGCCTCTCAAGCCACTGGGTCTTGAACTTGGGATCCTCCTGCCTCTGCCTCTCAAGCCACTGGGTGCTTTTGCTTAACTTTTTAAGAAACTGCAAAGTTATTTTCCAGAATGTTGCATCATTTTGCCTTCCCATGAGCAGTTGTTGTCGTCGTTAGGTGCTATTGAGTCAGTGTCCGACTCATAGCATCCCTGTGTACAACAAGCGAAACACTATTGTTAGTGCTCCTCTGCTATTTATAGGGTTTTCAATGGCAGACTGATTTTTGAGCATGCGTTGCCAGGTCCTTCTTCCAAGCCTACAGCACCCAGCATTCCCAGGTGGTCTCCCATCCAAGTTCTAACCAGGCCTGACCCTGCTTAGTTTCCAAGATGTGACAGGATCAGACACAACAGTGCTATGGCTGCAGGCACCAGCACTGTAAGAGGGTTATATTTCTTTATGTCCTTACCAAAACTTGGTGGGCTTTTTTGTTTTGTTTTGTTTTATTTTGTTTTAAACAGCAAAGAATATAGGCAAGTTTTATTGTAAGATAGTTCATCTTTAAGAAACAATTGCTAGGGAAAACTGAGGCATCTGAAGAAGTTTAGATAAACCTGGAAGGGAAATTGGAGAAACCTCAGTTTGGTTCCATGGATGGATTGGCCTAAGATTAGGATGTTCCCCAGGTGACGGAAAGGCCAGAAGTACCAGAAGCAAGGTGAAATAACCCTTGTAGAAGGAAATGCATCTTGGACAGAGAAGATGGAAGCTCATAGAGAAGGGGTGGTGTGCATGGGACTACCTGAGAGGACAGGGAGGAGAGGAGAGAGGAAGGAGAGAGTGGGTATGTGTCCCCTCTAGGTTTATTTCAAGTAGGGCACATCCGGAGTGATGTCAGCCTGAGCACCTAGCCCCGGGTGCCTAGTGTGACATGAACTGTGAGTGTGAGAAGTTAAGGTCTGCCTTTCCCAGACAGGTGAGGGTAAATTCCTTTGTTCTTTAGTAATAGGGAGGATGGACCCTGGGGTCTTTGTTTTATAAAATGCTTAGTGGGCTTACTTGGCATATTTTAAAAGAATGGGCCAATAGATGGGTGTCTAGCCATGGTCAGCCTGTGCTCATTCCAGGCAGCTGTTGATCTTGGATTAGAGTGTGAGATCCATTACAATCATGTCCTTCAGGTGTCTTTCTCAATGTCCTGGGAGGCTCCTGTGTCATATATGTCACAGCTAAAAGCAGGAGCCATTTTTAATCCCCCTTTCCTCCATTTGCCTGCTAATACCTGGCTAGCCTGCCTAAACTTCTCCCCTTAAGAGTTGGGACACTAAAATCACTTAGGAAAGTGGGTGATGCATCTTTCTGGCTACTTCTGGCTGAGAAGGGGTATAGAGGAGTTTAGGGTGCCCGCTCTTGCTGACTTTCACACACAAGAGGGTCAAGGAGACCCAGATGTATCAAACTTGTTTGGTGTGGTGTGGTGTGTTTGAGGATGAACTGATTACAAACAAGAGGAAATGACATTTTTTTTGTAGTTTTAACTCTAGGAGTCCCAGTGGCGATGAAGGGTTTGTCTTCCTGGTCTTGGATTGCATTTCTCTGAGGGCATCTCCCTGACTAGGCATCCATGTCTGTCTTTTCTCGTCTTTCCTTTCCTTTCCTTTCCTTTCCTTTCTTTTCCTTTCTCTCTTTCTTTTCTTCCTTTCATTTCCTTCTCTCTGTTTCTCTCTGTCTTTCCTTTTTTTTTTTTTTTTTTCAATATTAGGTGGTTGAACCCAGGGCCTCACATATGCTGGGCAAACGCTGTGCCACTGAGATGTACCCCTAGCCCTTTTTTATTTTTCATTTTGAGATAGTCTTGCTGAGTTGCACAGGCTGCCTCTATCCTTGAACTCACAGTCCTGCCTCAGCCCCCTGAGTGGCTGGGATTACAGGTGTGTACCACAGTGCCTGATTAATGTGTATCTTTTGTGAGATCTTTGTTAGAGTCTTTTGTGAGGCTATTTTTCATTTAATTAATTATTATTATTATTATTTATTTTTTTTTTTTTGAGACAGGGTCTCACTATGTAGCCAAGGCTATCTTTGAACTTGCTATGTAGCCCAGCCTGGCCTTGAACTCGCTTCAGTGTTGAGGGTGCTGGGATTACAGGTGTGTGCCATCACACCTAGCATGAAGGCTTTTTTCTTGAGGTGCTAGGGATTGAACCCAGGGCCTTACTCATGCTAGGTGAGTGCTGTACCACTGAGCTATGCCTCTGGCATGTGACTGCTTTATAAACCTGGACCAGCCATGGACTTGTGGTCTTTTGGTGACAGGGAACATGGCTTCTTGTAGAGTAAAAATGAGTAAAATATAAACACTTTCAGCCTGTCGCCTCTCCCTGCTCACCAGAGAGGGTTTTGGCCTGTCCAACTTTCCTCTTTACCTGAACGGTTCTTTGTTTGTTTGGTGTTTTCCCCTTTCTTGTCATGAAGATTGCCGAGCATTTGCAAAAGTGCAGAGACCAGCACAGTGAGCTCCTGTGTAGCTGCTGATCTGGGTCCGGCAGCTGCCTCATCTCGGCTCACGTGTGCTCTGCTGACTGAGAGTGAGCGGCCGCTGGCACCGCCTGTGGATAAGTTCCCCCACCGGGGAAAGTCAGCAGTAGCCCCGGGGTGTTACCCAGTGCCCAGTCTGTTTTCCCGGGTGCCCCCAGCATGGTTCATAGGACACATTGGTTCTTCCAAGTGTTCTGGGGAAGCAAGGGCAGGTGGAGCGGGGCGGAGTGGAAGACGCCTCAATGGCTGCGAGGTTGCGAGCAGAGGTGCTGTCAGTGCTGGCGCAGGGGAGGAGCCGGCTGTGTCAGGATCCATGGAGCTGCTGGACTCCAATGCTCTCATACTTGCTGCTGTGTGGCCGGGCCCGTGACAAAATGACCTGGGGGGACAATCGAGGCAAGGGTACCTGCACTTTCTGTCTTCCCAATGACTTCTGGGCTCCAGGGCTGATTTTCTCACCCACCACAGATTCAGAATGTGCCAAGTCAAGGTCATCACCTTCCCCCACAAATTCACTCCCTCGCCTCTGTTCCTTCCTTGATGAAGGACACACCAGCCTTCTGACACCTTCTGCCACAAGCCACCTCAGCCCAGTGCGCTTGTTCTTGCTCATTCCCTGATGGTTTCTGTGGAATCCATCCTTCCTGTCTCCTAGCTGTCTCTTCTCTGGCTTCACTGCTGCCACCTTAGCTCAGAGAACTCCCTCATCTCCTACCCAGATCATTGCAGTTGGCTTCCAGCCTGTGGACCCCCATCCCCTACTCTCCTGGCTACATTCCTGCTAGAAAGCCATGGGTGATTTTCTCTGCATTCTGTGAGATGACGGTTGCTCTCGGGAGGCGTGTGCATGGTGTGGGAGCAGCCCATTCTGGTCCAGCGCTGGCAACCAGAAGGGACCTTCAAGCAGGTCTTGAATGCTGATGTGACAGAGTGACAGCATGAGCCAGGGTGTCAGAGCATGACTGGCTTACCTGTCTGTGCCTTAGTTTCCCCACATGTGATATGAGTGTCCAATTGGACCTCCCCAGGATAGTGGGAGGGCTAGATGCATTAGAGGAGTCAGGCACATGGCACGTGGTGAGTGCTGTGTGGGGTCACCTGTCGTCCAGGTTCCTCCTAATGGAACAGTGTGGTGCCAGGGAGCGTGAGACTATCGGCTTGACCTCTTACCCTGCCTCTGCCTTCACACAAAGATCACAGATGATTGCCTGCAAGGGCCAACTATGTCCTGAAACATTTGTGCAGGCCAGGATGGTACTGAAAGTGCCAGTGTAAGAAGCAACACCACCATCCAGCTCAGCTGAGGGACACCAGGCAGGGACATGGGCCCAGGGCTGCTGGCAGGGTCAGATCCAAAATTCTGTGTGAAACCCTCCAGTTTTTAGATGTTGGTAATTGTTTATAGGTGCTGTCGAGTCAGGTCCGACTCATAGCAACCCTACGTACAACTGAGTGAAACACTCCCTGATTCTGTGCCAGGCACACAGTCCTTTTTATGTTTAAGCCCATTGTTGCAGTCACCATGTCAATCCATCTAGTTTAGGGTTTTCATTTTTTTCATTGACCTGTCCACTTTTCCAAACATGATGTCCTTCTCCAGGGATTGGTCCCTCCTGACAATATGCTCAAAATATGTAAGATGCAGTGTAGCCATCCTTGCTTCCAAGGAGCACTCTGGTTTTACTTCTAGGACAGTTCTGTTGGTTCTTTTGGCAGTCCATGGTATATTCAATATTCATCTCCAGCCCTATAACTCAAAACCATCAATTCTTCTCTTGTCTCCCTTATTCAGTGTCCAGCTTTCACAACCCTATGATGTGACTGAAAATACCATGGCATGAGTCAGGTGTAGCTTCATCTTCAGTGTGACATCTTTACTTTCCAACACTTTGGAGAGGTCTTTTGCAACAGCTTTTCCCAATGCAGTATATCTTTTGATTTCTTGACTGCTACTTCCATGGGTGTTGATCGTAGAACCAAGTAAAGCAAAATCTTGGACAACCTCAATCTTTTCTCTACTTATCATGAAGTTGCTTACTGACCCAGTTGTAAGGATTTTTGTTATGTTGATGTTAAGGTGCAATCCATACTGAAGGCTGTGTTCTTTGATCTTCATTAGTAAATGTTTCAAATCCTCTTCAGTTTCAGCAAGCAGAGTTGTGTCATCTGCATAATGCAGGTTGTTAATGAGTCTTCCTCCAATCATAATGCTGCATTCATAAAGTTCACCTTCTCAGATTATTTGCTATGCATAGAGATCAAAGAGGTATGGTAAAAGGATACAGCCCTGACTCACACCTTTCTCAACTTTTAACCATGCAGTGTTTCTCTGTTCTTTTTGAATGACTCCTTCCTGGTCCATGTACAAATTCCTCCTGAGTACAATGTTATCCATAAGTTGTTATGATCCACACAGTCAAATGCCTTTGCATAGTCAATCAAAAATAGATATCGTTCTGGTATTCTCTGCTTTTGGCTAACATCCCATCTTCCATTAGCAATTATGTCCCTCATTCTACACTCTCTTCTGAATCTGGCTTGATTTTCCAGCAATTCCCTGTCTTTATACTGCTGCAGATACTTTTGAATAATCTTTAGCAAAATTTTACTTGCATGAGATAGTAATGATGTCATTTAATAATTTTTACCTTTAGTTGTTGTTGTTGTTGTTAGGTGCTGTCGAGTTGAGTCCGACTCATAGCTACCCTCATAGGGTTTTCAATGGCTGTTTCAGGATTGCCTTGGAAGTGGGTTGCCACGTCCTTCTCCCATTTTGTGCTGCTGGGGAATCGAACTCGAGACCTCAGAGACTGCAGAGCAGCGCTCTACGAACTGATCTAAATCCCAGCCCTTACATTCAGTAAGATCCCCTTTCTTTGGAATAGGCCCAAGTATGGATCTCTTCTAGTCAGTTGGCCAGATAGCTATTTTCCAAATCTCTTGGCATAAACAAATGAGCACCTCTAGTGCTGCATCTGTTTGTTGAAACATCTCGATTGGTATTCTATCAATTCCTGGAGCCTTGTGTTTTGCCAATTCCTTCAAGCAGCTTCTGCTTTGTCCTTCAGTAGCATTGTCTCCTGATCATAGACACCCTCTTGAAATGGTTGGTCATCCACTAATTCTTTTGGTATAATCACTCTGTGTATTTCTTTCATCTTCTTTTGATGTTTCTGCATCATTTAATATTTTCCCTATAGAATCCTTCACTATTGCCCCTCGAGGCTTGAATTTTTTCTTCAATTCTTTAAGCTTGAGAAAAACAGCATGTTCTTCCCTTCTGGTTTTCTATCTCTAGTTCTTTGCACATGTCATTATACTATTTGCTTTTGTCTTCTCGAGCTGCCCTTTGAAATCTTTTGTTTAGTTCTTTTACTTTGTCATGTCTTCCTTTTACTTTGGCTGCTCTGTACAGGCCCCAGTATACATCTGTGGGCCTCATGTAATTTGAAGATGACCACTTATTCCCTCTCCCTTAAGGTATCCTTCTGGTTATCTGCTGAGGCTGGCACACCTCTCCCCCAGGGGTTCACTGGGTTTTGGAGCTGGGTTTTTATGAACCCCTTTTCCTTGCAGGACTTCTCAGGCAGGTTATGTCACCGGCAGTGGCTGCCCTGAAGCTCCCTGTGGCCCGGAGACTATGTACAAGAGGAATGGTCTGATGGCTAGCATGCTGGTCACCTCTGCCACTCCACAGGTAAGGAGGCTGAGGGGAACAGGCCAGGGGCTGGCTGGAGCCTGCCAGCCAACCCAAGCCAGCCCCAGCGGCCACAGGCCCCATGAATACCAGCATTCTCAGCCTCTCCCAGCCATCGAGGCGTGAGATTTGGGAGGCTGTCAGCCGTGGCATATTGGCATGCTTTCTGAAGTTGCTCTCTTCAAAGAAAAACAAACACCTGCCCAATCCAGCTGTGGTAAATGCCATATTCCATTTTGGTAGCAAGAAGGGATCAGACCTTTCCCAGGAAAAGCCGCCGCTGATTATAAATAAGTCACACGTTCCAGAATGAAGTCAGACAGAAGTTGTTTCCAACTGGCCCGGATTCTTATTTACCTTGCTCTGTAGGGAATGGCCGTGAGGACTGGAGCTCCGAGTGGCCTGGGCTCCCCTGCTGTCCTAGCTCAGTACTGGACAGACGTGCTGGAGGACAGGGTCATCCAAGGCCCAGTGTTCCTGTGTCTGAGGTGTGATGCCGGCCCCTCAACACATGAGAAAGCAGTGTCAGGCCCTGAGCCCACAGCACATGGGACTTTTAAAATGATCGTGGATAACCAGCCAGAAAGTCACAGCAACCAGTTTATTTCTTATGAACTTTTCAGAAAATTCCTTGTTTTGATCTCTAGCCTTGAAATCAAACTTGTGGGTACCTTTTCAGATTCCCTTAATGGACCCAGAATAGTTTAAATAAAGTTGCAGCAGCAGCAACAGCCACACCAATGAGTGTGTGGGGGGCAACTTCTCATTCATTAGGTCCCCTGTGTGAGTGTGTGTGTGTTTGGGGCAGGTACGATAGAGTGTTACAGGAAAGTTGTAAAACCTGACATCCCAGGCGTGCACTCTGGTAACTAGAGGAATCAGACTCCTGTTTTCACTGATAACGTTCATTCCATCTAGAGTAAAACTTGTTTCTTCTCTGTGTATGTGTAGGTACACGAGTGTGTACGTGTATACACAACAACGTGTATACTCACATATATACTGTGTATGCCTTCAACCCTCTCTCCAAGGGATCCACCAACCATGGATCAAAAATATTCTTAAAACATTGCATCTGTACTAAAGACGTACAGATTTTTTTCTTGTCATTATTCCCTAAATAGCATAGTACAAGAAGTATTTACTTAGCATTTGCATTGCACTATTATAAGTAATCTAGAGGTGATTCAATGTATACAAGATGACGCACATAGATTATGTGCAAATATTAGGCCATTTTATATAAGGGGCTTGAGCTTCTGAAGATTTTGGCATCCTTAAGGGGCACTGGAGTCAGTCTTCCAAAGATACCAAGAGAAGAGTATATATGTGTGTGTGTGTGTGTGTGTGTGTGTGTGTCCAGCAGATGGTAAGTACTCACGGTATTTGTTGAGTGAATGAATGAGTGCACATGTGTCAGCTGAAGTACTCAGTAAATCTTGGTGACGGATGACACATTTGCACCTGTACACATCCATATTTTGGTGCTCACTATATCCCACACACCTTTTTCCAGACTTTCTTTCTTTGGAATAGAGTCCATTCCCTCCTATTCTGACTCCTGTGTTTTACCACATCACTTGGTATCTGAAGTCAGTAGGGTGTCTAGGCACCTTTCTGCACGTCCCCCTGGCTTTCTGTCGTTTAAGCCCCGCAGAACCCCATTAGGCGTGTACCATTGTTTTTTCCTAGTTTATGGAGGAGAAACCTAAAGTACAGCAAGTTGATGCTCCTGCCTTTGGATCCTGCAGGTGGGCAGGTGGGTAGGTTGAAGCCAGGCCTCCCTGGCTCTTGAGCTGGTATCCCTAGCTGTGACACTGCACTGTTCCAGAGGGGCTCAGCCCATTAGCTGGTTAAGCTGCTTCCTAGATGGGGATGCAGAGTGCAGAGAGTGCAAAGACCTAGATCTTCGTCTGCACAAGGGAGAAGGAGATAGGACTGAGTGCCAACTCCAGACACATCAGGAGTGCATTACTTTTCAGCTTTATTCAGACCTAGACTCTTCTCAAGGGACCATGTCCCTTTCAGTGGAACTGTTAAAATAGCTGTGCTGAGCCAGCCTCAGGCTCCTTGAGCCAGCATCTGCCAGGGAGGGAGTTCCACCATTGCTTTCTCAGTTCCGTTGAGGCAACCCGTGCTGCCACCCTGGGACGTGGGATTTAACCTAAGCCGTTTTACATGAGCGGTGAATGAAGTCACTTGCCTGAGGTCAGATAGCACCTGGTGTGAAGCTGGCATTTTTTTCAGACCTGTCTGACTGTAGACCTCTCGACTGCTCTGGGCTTCTGCTTCGTAAAGTCATTTCGGAGTTTCGGTCTTGTTGGCTCGTTTGCAGAACCTGTTCGAGGCACAGGCCAGTTGAAGCTGGCAGCTTGCATTCTGAGTCTTCCCATTAGCCTCACATTGTCACTTGTTACCACTGGTTTGCCTCAGTGTCTAAAAACAGTCCAGTTTCCAGTAAGATTGCAACGTTTTTCCAGATACAGCCATTTCGGAAAGGGTGAATAAAGAGGAATTAATAAAAGCATATTCTGTAACCCGCAGTGCAAGATGTTGAGGTTAACAGAAACCACAAATTTCTTTTTCACGAGTTGAGGCGAATAAAACCATTTATGAGCAGGGCCCAGTTTTGGGTGGTAAGCCTGATCGATTCCCAAAAGTGGAGTTTGATGAAATGAAGTAAAATTAAAGAGGAGGTGCGTCAGCATTCTGGGATCCCCACAGTGTTGGGTTTCATGAAATGAGCCGCACTGGGGGAGTTTTAACTTGTTTCTTTATGAGCGCCCCTCTCTTCGCATGCAGGACTCAGTGTCCTTCACACGAGGGACTGTACTAAATTATAAAACTTTCACTGCAGTCTCCAGAGCTGAGTGCCTCCCCCTCAGTTCATAAGCTAGCAAGTGGCTTCGAGTTCCCAGTGGGCCACACACCAAACAAATCTCCAGTGCCAGCTTTACATTTTGGGTAACAATTTTCTGCACCAACTTCAAGTAGGAAAAAAGAAGAATTGAGCCAAGGACATGTTTGAAAGACAATGCTAAGTGGATGCTGTCCTCAGGCCTCCTGAGACACGGGGCCTGCTCTCTCTCAGAGAGAATTGGGCTGGGACTTTCCTCTCTCTTTTGGATGCAGGGGACAAATTCCAGGGCTTTGTGCATGCCGGACAAGTGCTCCATGGCTGAACCACAACACCAGCTCTGAGCTGCAACTCTACCCACCACGGCAGGGCTGGCTGGAAATAGTTAAGGGGCAGCCGTTGAGGGAATATGCTCTGGGGTCAGATGGAAAACTAGGTTCACATTCTGACGTTCTGTTTTATAGCCAAGATACCCTGGAGAGGTAGCGTTGCCCCTACTTCCTTATCTGTCAGATGGGGTTGATAACAGCATGCACACCTAGGGTACACTTGAGAATTTAGTAAGATCTTACATATGATGTGCTTAACAGGGTGCCCGGCATGGGGTAGAACACTAAACAGTAGGAGCGTTGTCATTCACCATACGATTTCCTCTCCCGCCTCCATTCTGAAGAGGCCTGGGGGACGATGACCCCAGGCCAGAGCACTCAGAGGGGCCCATCTCTTCTTGTTCTCCCCAGGGCAGCAGCAGCTCAGACTCTCTGGAGGGCCAGAGCTGCGACTACGCCAGCAAGAGCTATGATGCCGTCGTCTTCGATGTCTTGAAAGTGACTCCCGAGGAGTTTGCCGTAAGTGACGTGGAACTGATGCGGGGGCATGAGAGGGGGCTGGAGGGTGTCAGGGCTCCGGGCTTTGTGCCCAGGTTAGCAACACCCTACGCACTCAGCAGTGGGAGTTTTGGGTGAGGGATGGTAGGTCCTCTACGTTACGATGGCGCCTGGTGCCACTAGTCTAGAACTACTGCCTCGGGAGGCAGACACAGTGCACACGAACAGTGAGTGGAAGAAGCAGGGAGCAGCACAGTTTTCAGAGAGCAGTGCCGGGTTGGAAAGCACATACGGCCAGTGAACACACATATCCGGAGAAGATGCAGATACAGATACAGATGTTTGCATATCCTATGGAGTCAAACATGTTACTTGGTGTAGGTTTTGCTTGTAGATTCTGGGTACTTATAATTTAATTTTCTTCTTTTGTTTGTTTGCACTTTCTACATTTTTATAACAACTGTTTTCTACGATGGTGGATGATCTTATTTGGGCAATTATTTTAAATTATAAATTTAGAAAATTGGTTTTCATTCAGCCAGTGTGCTGCTGCTGGTGTGACCAAGGGACTGTCCCTCAAGTGGAGTAGCACTGGCTCCTGGTTTTGCCATGACCTGGTTTCTTCCTTTTGGGCTTCATGGGTAGAGGGAGTGTGTTGGCTCTGGGGTGACCTCAGGTCTGATACTGAGTGCTGTGTAAGAGCTGTGTTTCTATCTAAAGCCATGAAATGTTTCCCACCATGCCTACTTCGTCCTTATCCCGATGGTATGGAGGCTTTGTACCTGTTAGGAGCCACAGGGTACGGCTGACCCCATTTTATTGCTTGGCTCCCATATTCACTCTGTGCCAGGCCATGCTGGGGCTTCAGTGTGTCTGAGGAGTCCATTTAAAACCTGCTTAAAACTCCGTAGTGGCTCCTCCCTCCCACTAGAATGAGATCCAGGGTTTTTCCTGAAGTCCTCTATGCCTCCTAGGGTTGGACTATGCCAGCCCTCCTGCCCCTTCCCTGGGTCTCCAGCTGTGCTCTGGCTGCCTTTTCTCCCTAGACTGATGGGCACTCACCCGCCTCACTTGTCCTTCAATCACCTGTGTGCCCCATCTCCATCCTCATATTGGCCCTCAGGGAAGACCCGCCCAGACTCACATAGCACAACTCTTACTGTACCTTACCTTGCTCTGCTTGTCTTTAGAACTCTAGTTACTACTTGTCACTGCGTTAAATAACACTCCCTCAGGACCGGAACTGACTTGTCTATTGCTTTTTCCCCAGTGCCCAAAATATACTTGGCTCATAGTTGTTGCTCAATAAATACATGTGGACTGAAAAAATTCAATCCTCACAACAATCTGATGAAGCGTATTGTGAGTTACTGATTTTCTGATAGAGAAACCGAGGATCCAAGAGGTTAATTTTCTTATATGAATCATAGAGTCAAGCACTGGCAGAGCCAGCTCGGAAGCCCTCATCTCCTCACTATCTGCCCAGTGCTCTGGGGTAATAACCAGAACAGCTTCCATTTTTGGACACCTACTATGTCTAGGTCTCACGCTAAATATTTTGCATGCCTTATCTAATTTCCTTTTCATGGTAGGCTTTCAAATTAGGCACAATTTTTATTCTCAGTTTACAGATAAGCAGATCAGCACTAAAGTCATCTCTTCACACAGACAGCAAGGGGCACAGCTGGATTTAAAACTAGCACCTGCAACTAGAGCTATATTATACAAATATAATCCTAGCCACTTACCCAATTTCAAATTTCCTAGTAAACATGTTTAAAAATAAAAGAGGTGGAACTACTTTAAGTAAATTGTGTGTGCATGCGCACCTGTGTGAGGAATCTCAAAAAATGCCAGCATGTGTTTTGAACACTAGATGACACCCACCTAAGAGAGAGCTATGGTGAGTTAGGAAAGGTATTCTGAACCATGTTTTCCTCTAAAGAACCAGGATAACTGATGTTATGTAAAAATAATCAAAAGGGAATTTGTTTGTTTGTTTTTGTGGTACTGGAGGTTGAACCCAGGACCTCCCGCTTGCATGCTTTGCGAGTGCTGTACCACTGAGCTGCACCCCCATCCCATTTTTTTACTCTTTTGAGACAGGGTCTGACTAAATTACACAGACTGCCTCTGGTCTTGAACTTGGCGATCCTCCTGCTTCTGCCTCCTGAGTCGTTGGGATTACAGGCGTGCACTACCACGTGTGTCTAAAAGGAAATTATTGATGTAAAATCTCATTCAAACTGAAGAGGAGAGGAGTGAGCCAGAAAGGGCTGCCATGAAACAGCTACAAACTGTAACTGTCTTTTCAAAAATGACCTCTGAGACATTAAAATTATGCTCTTAAGACATGGATAACATAAATTAGAAATAGGAAAATCTCAGAAATGAGGTGACCGAATTTAGGAAAGAATTGCAAATACAAATAATTCTTTGGAGAATGAAGACTGAACCAGAAGGGACGGGAGAACAAGTAAACATAACCGGAAATGCCTTGAAAAAGGAAACTTTTCCTATCAAAAGTAAATGAAAGAGATCATGAGACTTTGAGAAAAAGTGACAAATACTAGTGTTAGGCAAAGAAGATCTTGCATACAGATACTATGCATCCCTGAGAAGGGAGAAGAAAAAGGCAAGGGGACTGAACAGAAAGTTAAAACTATAAGGGAATGTTCATGAAATAAAAGATCCAAGACTGCATACTGAAAGAGCTCACTATGAAGCTGAGACTGTCAACTCCAGATGGCCAATACTGAAGACATGGTCTTGGCAAACTTCGGGATTGTAAAGGAAAAAAAATCCTTTGTGCATCTTGTCAAAACATTAAATGACTTATAAAGAAAATTTGATTCTCACCAACCTTTTTGAAAGAAGCATTTTTTTTCCTCAAAGGAAAATGAAATAACATAGTCAGGATGTTAAAGAAAGAAAAAAAAAAAAAAGCCAAAGATTTTTCTTTCTGTACTGGGGGTTGAACCCAGGCCATCACACATGCTAAGCAGGTGTTCTACCACTGAGCCACACCTCCAGCCCCTTTTGTATTCTTTGAGACAAGGTCTTGCTAAGTTGCACAGGCTGCCTCTGGCCTCAAATTCGTGATCCTCTTGCCTCTCCCTCCCTAGTGTTGGGATTACAGGCATGTGCCGTCACACTGGGCTTAAGCCAAGGATTTTATGTCCAGAAAAACTGACTATAGAGCAACAAGGAGATAAGTACCCTGTTATGAGTATGTAGAGCCTCAGAGGATATTGTCCCACGAGCTTTTTCTGAGGAATCTGCTAGAAAAACTCCGACAATGAGAACAACTAGACACATATGAGAGAGACTCGTGGAGAGTAGTGAACGTGCATGTACTGTAGAGCTGGGACTAAGTGAGGATCAAAGCACAGAGGAGGGCTGTTTGCTGTGACTGTGCCCGGCTTGTGGACCAAGTGTGACTCTTACAGTATAAACTGTTCATAAAATAGGAGGAGAGTGGAGAGAACACGTGCAAAGATTTCACATGTCTTCTCAGTAACTGGATCGGTGGTGGGAGCATTAGTATTTTTATTCTGAGACTGTTGAGTAGGTGATATAGGATAAAGGAAATGAATAATTATGGGATACTGTAATCCTAGAATACTCTCGGTGCTTGAGACCAGGATTCTTGATATAGAAGAAAGGAGATGTAATACAGAAGAAGTTGAGTAAAGTTCAGAGGGTATCCGGAACATGAATTAGAAATATGAATCCCAGATTGTGGTGCTGAAATAGCATTTTTCACTAGAAGAACCCAGAGGTTCCTGGAGAACTCATTGATCCAAGTCTGGGATGGTAGATGTTCAAGATGAACCTGGTACATCTTCCAGTGCCAGGGAGGGAGATGTCAAGGATGACCAGGGTCATGCCAGAAGGACTCAGGAGCCAGCTAGAAGAGGCTCCTGTTGTCAAATGGTGGGTCAGTTTGACTTTCAAAAGGATAATAATTCCAATTGATTGAAATTTATCAGTGAGTCACCTCTGCCAGTTGATGGGAGACCAGTTATCTTACAAACAGACAAACACATGAAAGATTTCATTCATTACTTCTGACAGCTGCATAATATTTCACTGTCTGATTTACCATAGTTTTTTTCTCATCGAATTTCTTTTGATGACCTTTTATGTTGTTTCCAGATTTTTGCTACTACAGCTAATGGTACAATAAATATCTACATTTTTATCTGTATTCATGCTGTATTAGATCATCTAGGTCTATACATAAAGTCAGTACTTTCCTTATGCATTTGTAAGGACTATTGTGTCAATGATGTCCTCATTTTACTGTCTAGGAGATATCTAAATGCAATGCATGGCCCTGGGATCAAGAAGAAATCGCTATAAAAAATAGTATTGGGGTAATTACTAATTTTGATTGTGAACTATATATTAGATACTGTTATTGCATCAGGGACAAATTTCCCAAAGATAATAATTTTGCTGTGAGTTTAACATTAAGTAAGATGTTCTTTGGAAATAGATGCTGAGGTATTTAGAGAAGAGTCATATACATCTGTACTTTACTCTCAAATTGTTTAGCAAAAGAGGCATACGTGTAATTATATATGTTGTTGTCAGGTGCTGTCAAGTTGGTATCTAACTCATAGCAACCCTACATACAACAGGCGAAACACTATTGTCAGTGTTTCTCTACTGTTCATAGCGTTTTCAATGGCGGATTGATTTTTGGGAGTGACTTGCTGGGTCCTTCTCCCAAGCCTACAGTATCTGGCATTCCTAGGCGGTCTCCCATCCAAGTACTAACAAGGCCTAACCCTGCTTAGCTTCCAAGATCTGACAGGATTGGATGCCACAGGGCTATGGCTGCAGGCAATTATATATGTAGAGATAAAGAAAATGGGGTAAAATGTTAATAATTAGTGAAGCTAGGTGAAGGGTTATGAGAGTTCATCTTACCATTTAAGCAAATCTTTTGTAGTTTGACACTTTTTAAAAATAAAAAGTTAAGAAATCTTTTAACTGGATTACTTTACACTTAGAAAACGTTTTTTGCTAGATTACTTTCCAAAAAGAACAGGGTAGTGCATAGTCCCATCAGTCATGATGCACTGGTGATGACCAGTGGTATTTTCCTGTGTAGTTTGCATTTCAACTCTAAAATTCAGACTACAGTTCTAGAATTGCCAGATTTCTGCCTCCAGTGGCTTTAGGAGTTTATATCAGGAATATATCTTTGGAGCTGACTGCTTTTTGTTCCGTGAGCCCTCGCAAATGTGCATTGGTAGAATGATCTACATGCAAACTTTAAGGTATTTTCTATTGTAAAAACACACTGTTGATTTGTCAACAGCTTTTTTTTTTGTTTATCTGGGGTCTTGGGAGACTCTTTTATACTAAGGCAGTGGCTAGGAAGAGAAGTACTGCATCCAACATATGCAAAAAACATTTTTCTTTTTGGCTAACCTACCAGTTTTCACTTGTCCACATGACACCACTTTTTTCTTTAGGGGACCATATTGTGAAGTGCTCTCATAGGTCTGCCCAATCTGTAGGATTCATCTCTACAGAAATGTTTTATAATGTGTGATGATTGTCCATTCCCATTAAAAACCTGGGTTTTCAGGGATCCTGCCCCAGGAAAAGGGACTGGGTTGCAGGAAGGCGTTGCTCGGTGACCAGCTTGCCTGAACATCCTGTATTAGGGTTTTATTTCCCCAAATAAGGTGAAGCCACTAAGAGACTTGTTCATGAGTGTCTCTGGTCAGCCCCACTACTGGGTGAACCTGCAGGTTGGAATCAAGTGTGGCACTGGACTGGCCTCACCCTTAAGCCCCTGAAGGCTGTCCTGCCCTTTGGTGTAACTGGCTGCCTTGGAGTGCTCACATCTATGGGGAGGATTGCTTAGCAGCCACCTTTAACATGAGTTTGGCTTTGTAGTAAAATGGCATGAAGCTTACAGCCTGGCAAGTATCAGCTGAGTATTTTGTGTTGATACGGCCTCACTCTGGACGCTGCATCCTTTTGGTCAGAGCTGAAAGGACAGGAATGGGAGCAAGTCTCCTGAAAACCTTCACTATATGTGGGGACCAGCCAGTCTAAATTTCGGCATGGAAACCATTGCTGTTGTGTTTTTAGTAAAGCACTTGAATATACTATCTTTCTTTCAGTCTGAGCAGAGATCCGAATCCTTCCAACTTGGACCATCCAGAAAAGCACAAAGTCACCATTTTAATAAATCACTTGGAAATCCAGTAGCAAGCCCTAGAGCTGATGGCAGGATGGGAAGGAAGTTTTCTCATTTTCACATTAGCAGACTTTTGGTTCTTTTCCTAAATGACATTGCAAACATCCTGCTGGTTCTCCTGGAGAGGGAGTTAAATTGAGCTGCAGGGGATATTTCCAAGGCCCTCTGAGCTTTCAGCTCAAATCTCCTGTTTCACAAGGCCTTTCTGTTCCCCAGTATGGCAGAATTAATCTAAATATGAGGAGCACTTGGCTAGCAATCCCGATGGGTCTGGCAGAAGACATGGGAGTCTGTGCTGCCCTGGACATAGCTCTGGGCCCTGTAGCTCCAAGCCAGCCCTGGGCCTGTAGGCTTCAGGTTTCACTAGCCACTCACACCTAGATGGTGAAGCCCACCTTGGGGTGTTCTGCGAGGTGCCCCCTTGCCACAGGTTGAGGTAACCCCAAGGCGGAAGAGTTCAGATTCTCCTTATTCTTGATGCCACTTCCATTGGTGGTGGCATTTCACCCCTGTGCTCCTGAAGAACACTGGCTCTTGGGAGGGAACAAGAAGACGTGCCCTACTAAAGCCCTGGCACACTTCTCCCTCCCATTCTGCTCTGTGGACCGTGTGCTTTGCCCTGTGATATGCTTCTCAGGAACCCAGTGACCTTGCAACACCTTTGAATTGTGCCAAGAGCTGGTCACCATTCTGCACTGGAGTCCTGGATTGTGCTGACAGGTGGCACACTGTGTGTATTCTCTTTTTTCTCCAGCCCATTCTTGGCACATGGATTTTTGCTGCCTTACTGCAACCACCTCCTTTCAGTTTTCTTTAGAGCAATATTAGCTCATAGATGTTCAGTGGTCTTATTTCCTGGCTTCTGTACTGGTTAGGAACTATGAATTCACATGTGAATACATGGGCCCATCCCTGTGCCTGCCCTTTGCTAATCTCCCTCTCATATATTTATAGAGCATCTGTCAAGTGCCAGGCATTCTGTACTTCTTATTTTGAGGTTTTACCAAGATCCTATAAGATAGAGGTTGTCACCATTGGGAGAAGGATGTAGCAGTCCACTCCGGAGGCAATCCCGAAACAATCCAGCCATTGAAAACTCTGAGGGTTGCAATGAGTCGGACAGGACTCAACGGCACCTAACAACAACAACATTGTCACCATTTTCTAGATGTGGTGCCTGAAACTGTGAGAAGTTAAGTCATATGTCAGAGAATATTGCTGTTAAGTGACAGTGTCTGGACACATACCCATACCCTGTGGTTTACAGATTCTATGTTCTATTGGACAGGTTCAATGGACAGGGTGTCTTCGCATATTGATAGGCATCCAGAAGCCCCTGGCTCTCATTCATTTGGGCCATCCCAAAAGCATCTGTTCACTGACCTCAGACCTCCCATGTAGCATGTGGAGGTAGGCAGGTCATATGAAGTCAACTCAGGCCATGCCTTGGCCTGAAGAATTCTCAGCAATGATGCCATCTCTTACTGTCCCCAGATGAGTTTCTCATTTCGGGCACAGTCTTATAACCTGCTGTATTTTTTCTCTATTGATGGCATTAGTGTCCTTCAGCTGGCGGTGGTGAAGGACCAGTTCTTTTGTTTCTAATCTGTTGAAGACTGATGCTTAAAAAAATACAATAGAAATATTGTGGCCATGTCAAATTGCTATAAAAGCTTCCCAAAGCTTGCTCTCAGCTTCTGTACTGATCTCATTGTGTCCTGGTAGAATAAACAGTTCCTGGCCCCAGACTAACCTCTGCATGCATCTTGAATAGCACTGTACTGTGTAATTTAGGGGAAGCATGGACTTCAGAAGAGAAGTATAATTTCTATAAGCCACAATTTTAAAATAAATTTAAATTTAGAATAATAGTGTCTCTGTTTATCATTCTAATTTTCAGTATTGTATCTACAACTTTTAAAATTAGAAGAGTACAGTAATTCATACTTGACATAAAAATTCAAATAGCACAAAAATTTCCGAACTTAAAATGTTCCTCTTACTTCCAACCCCACCCTCCAAACAACGATTATCACTTCTTAAGTTGAAACCTCATCTCACATTCAGAAAGAAGGGTGTGGATGGAGATTTATGAGGAGGGAAAGTGGTGGGGGAGGCATTTCAGAAGTTTACCCCATCTTTCACCAGCTACAAAAATCAACTGAAATGGATTAAAGACTTAACATGTAAGACCTGAAACTATGAAACCACGAGATGAAAACACAGGGGAAATGCTTCAGGACATTGGAATGGGCAAGGATTTCTTGGATAAGACCCCAAAAGCACAAGAAATAAAAACAATAATAGACAAATGGGATTACATCAAACTAAAAGCTTCTGTATTGGAGTGAAGAAACAGCCTACAGAATGGGAGAAAATATTTGCAAACTATATGTTTGACAGGGCTGGGGTTTACGTCAGTTGTAGAGTGCTGCTCCATGCTTTCTGAGGACCCAGGTTCAATCCCCAGCACTGCTAAAATGGGAGGATGTGGCAGTCCACTCCTGAAGCAATCCCAAAACAATCGGCCATTGAAAACCCTGTGAGGGTTGCTCTGAGTCGGACTCGATTCGACAGCACCTAACAACAACAGCACATGTTTAACAAGGGGTTAATATCCATAATATATAAAGAACTAAAAAAAACCTCTCAGTAGCAAAAATATAAATTAAATAAAGCAAACCAAGTAATCTGATTATTAGTAGGCATAAGTAGACATTCCTGAAAAAGAAGACCTACAAATTGCCAGCAGGCACACGAAAAAATACCTAGCATCAGTAATCATGAGGGAAATGCAGGTCAAAACCACAATGAGACATCACCTTACTCCAGAATGACTATTATAAGAAAGACAAAAGATAGCAAGTGCTGGCAAGGATGTGAAGAAAGGAAACCCTTCTATTCTGCTGGTGAACGTATACATTAGTGAAGCTATTGGACAACAGCTTGGAAGTTCCTCAAAAATTAAAAGTAGAACCACCATTTGATCCAGCAGTCCCACCAGTGGTGTACATTCAAAGGAAATGAAATCAGTATGTCCAAGAAATAACTGCATTCTCGTGGTATTGCAACGCTATTCATGATACCCAAGAAATGGAAACACCCTAAGTATCCATTGGGCTGGGATTTAGCTCAGTTGGTAGGGTGCTGCTCTGTAGTCTCTGAGGTCCTGAGTTCGATTCCCAGCACCGCAAAATGGGAGAAGGATGTGGCAACCCACTCCCAAGGCAATCCCGAAACAGCCATTGAAAATCCTATGAGGGTCGCTATGAGTCGGACTCGACTCAACGGCACCTAACAACAACAACAAGTATCCATCAGCTGCTGAACAAATAAAAAAAGTGGTACAAATAGACAATGAAATAATGCTCAGCCATAATAGGGAATGAAATCTTGTCATTTGCAACAACATGGACGCAACTAGAGGTCATTATGTTAAGTGAAATAAGCTAGGCGTAGAAAAACAAGTATCACATGATATGATGTGCGATAAAAAAAAAACTGATCTCATAGAAGCTGAGCATAGAATGGCAGTTTCCAGGAGCTGGAGAGAGTGGCCAGGGGTGGGGTGGAGGGCTGGGAAAGGCTGATCAGTAGGTACAAAGTACAGCTAGATAGGAGAACGAAGTTCTAAGGTGCTATTGCACAGTAGAGTGACTGAAGCTAACAATTTTGCACTGTATATCTCAAAAGGCTAGAAGAAAGAATTTTGAATCTTTTTACCACAAAGAAATGATAAGCATTTAAGAAGATATGATATATTTACTTGACTTATATTTTACACAATATGCTGTGTGATAAAAATTTTGGTGAATGTTTAAATTAAAAAAAATTATTTTAGCAAAAGACGTGTGGCCATTAATCCCCTGCCAAATCCTTCCCCTGGCTTCAATTACACTTATCCTGTCATTCTTGCCACTTCCTAAAGCAGTCCTGGAAGTCCTATTTCGTGATTGTCTTTAGTTTCTGCCATCATGATACATACGTTGCTTCTGGTATATCAATTTCTGTCAAATAAAAACATTACAGTGTGTCCTCATCCCCTTATTCACCGGATCTGGCACTGTGCAACTTGTGGCTCTTCCCCAAAGTCAAAATCACCACGAAAGGTAAATGTTTTCAATCTATTCAGGACATGGAGGCAGCCACGACAGTGCAACTAAAGACACTCACGAAAGAAGACTTCTAGATCTGCTTCAGAAAATGGTAAGGATGCTGGAATAAGCCTTTTTTTTTTTTTTTAACTAGGGATTGAACGCTGGGCCTTGCACATACTTTGGAAATGCTCTCTCCCAATGGGCTGTATCTGGAGCTCATTTTTAAAAGTTTTTTTATCTTCAGACAGGGTCTCGCTAAATTACACAGACTATCTCTGCCTTGAACTTGCTCCTGGCCCTGCCTCCTGAGTGGCTGGGATTCCAGGCTGGTGCCACTGTGCTCAGCTTGGGATAAGTCTTTTGATAACACTTTGTATTGAACCATCACATGACACCCCAAAAATATGTAGAACTTTTATGTTTCTAATGTAATAGTTTAAAAATTAACTGAAAAGAAATCCAATTTTTTTACTATTTTATATTATTTTTTATTTCATAGGGGAAGGTGGAACTTTTATGGATGTGTATTGCTCTATATGGGTCTAAAGTAACATGGCAGCTATCTTTGGTGTCCAGTCTTTCCTAACATTGACTGTCTTTTCTTGCAGAGCCAGATCACACTAATGGACATCCCTGTGTTTAAAGCCATCCAGCCGGAGGTCTGTACTTTGTCCTTCATACCCTTCCAATAATGCTGTGGCTGGGAAGAGAGGGTCTAGTCAGCCACTGTTAGAGTGACCCAACTTCTTGATTTCTCTCTTGAGGTCTCTATAGATGTGTATTATCCACTCAAGCCCCTTTCCATTCTCATTGATGTCCATTCTTTAAGCCAATTATTTGGGTTCTTCAGAGAAAGCTACCTGTCTGGCTCCCCCTGGCAGGGCAGAGCAGTTGGTGCCCAGAGGCCTGATGCCTGAAAGTTGGACTGGATGCTCCCCCTTGTCCCAGACCATCCTGGCTGGTGGTATTCATTGTCAAGAAGGGCACATGACAGGATATTTTGTAGAGGCCTTTCTTCTGGCTGATCCTGCCTTCTGGTGGTTGCCTTGTTTCTGTGTTTGAAATCTGTTGCTACAGCAAAATGCCTATGTATTTACATTAAAAGCTTATGTGCATTTTTAGAAACAATAAAGGGAAAAGGGTTGATTTTGGTCTCTCAAAACAAAGATTCCTGTAAACGTCTGGCAGTTGGCAATGAGGCTTTAGTTATTTTCTTTCTTTTTTGAGTTTCTTTTTCTGCTAGCAAGTAACAGAACTACATTTCAAAGTAGCTGAATAGGCAGAAGAAAAGTTTGCCTCAAGGATATGGGGGCACTTCACAGAATCTTTGACAGTGCAGAGCTCAGTCAGCTCATAGAGCCCCCAGGACAGGGCAGTCCCTCTGCTTGCCTCTGCTTTCCTGCTCCTCTTCCTTGCCCCCTTTCCTGTCTGCACAGGTGACTCAACTTGACCTCTGCAAAGAGCCCACATTTACCTGAGCTCCATTTAAGCTGATGCCTCCTACTGAGACCACAGCTGTCTGTCTTGCTCAGCCTAGTCATGTGTACATTGCTGGTCCAGTCACCTGAGGCCAAAGGAACACAGTCAAGATTAGCAAACCCAGCTGAGGTACCTGGCCGGGGAGGTGCACGGGCAAGATTAGCAAACACAACTCAGGCACCTTTCCTTATTCATATTCATATTCATATTTCAGAAAAGGGGTGTGGATGGGGAGAAAGGGCAAAAAGTATCTGCTGCAACTGTGGTGTGGATCCCAGAACATTCCTAACTTTATACTACAGTGATTGGTGAGACTGAAAAAGGTTGTGTCCTAATACAATGTCAAACAAAGTGTCTAGGCCTTCCAAGAGCTGGCGTCCATGTGCCGCTAGTCAGGAAGAAATGATACCACTTACTGTGCTTGGCATGTACTTGGGGCCGTGGCAGTGGCTTGTGTTAGCGTGTGCATTGTTTATTGAGTTTGAAGAGCAGAGCTATGTGAGCTGTTTTGAACCGGCTGACTTCATCTTTTGCCGTCTTGATCTAATGTGGAACAGTTCATTCTTTTCAATTACCAATAATAACTCACCACCTCTCGGAGCCTTTGGGTGTGACGGTTACCTTAGTCTTCAGGACAGGCTGTTTCTGACCATGTTCTCTGCTTACCTTTGATGTGGAGCTATTTAGATGTTGGGGCCTTTGTTCTTCCTCCTGCATGTCAGTGGAGATAGCCCAGCCTGCTGGGAAGCTGGCGTCACTGTCCAGGTCCACTGTGGGAGGGAAGCGGAGGAGAAGGAGGTCTTCCTCTTCAGAGGCTCAGCTGAGGCCAGACCAGGTGCTGTCCGTCAGGTACTACAGAGTGGGGTTTCACCTCATCAGGGCGTATCTTGTTTCGGGTTGTGACCAGATATTAAAGTGGAGATGTTTTGCCTTTAAGATTTTAATTTGGAGGAGGGGTTTCCAGTCATGGCTGCTCCTCAGAATCACCTGGGCAGCCTTTGAAACATGGGGTGTCCAGACCCCACCCTAGACAGTGGGACCTGAATCTCATAATTGGAGTCTGGAGCGCTATTTTGTAAGTTTGCCAGGTGGCTCTGACACAGAGTAAGGGTGCAGAATGAATTGCACTGAGGTATCTGGAAAAACCCCAGATTTGAATTTCTTGGGTCTATGACATGTTAGCTAAAAATGGAAGAGTTTGTGCCTCTTCGTCAAAAGCAGGGTTAAAGGGAGAACCCTTTTACTGTGGGCGTGGCCCCAGCTTTTTTGCTGTTGTTGTTATTGTTAGCAGACTGAAAACTGGAAATTTTCCTCTTGGGGATGCCTGCCATGTTGTGGCGGGACCACCCCAGAGTGGGAAGGGCATGAATAAGGCACCGTTGTAACTTTGATGCAGATGAGACTTCCCAGGAAGCAGAGGCCAACGTCTGAGAGGGCAATGGGCACTGGAGTGACCTGAGCTCCCCGGAGATTAGGAGACCTCTAGCTGATGCCTTTCAACCCTGGTTGTGCATCAGAATAAAAACAAACACCACCAGATTCCCAGCTTCCTTATTGGAAATTCCAACTGAATAGGTTTAGACTGGGGAAGTGGGGTCTGCTTTTGAGCAACTTGTGAGTGATCCACAGTCAAAGGTGAGGACCATGGATGTAGATGATTATAAGACCAATAGCAATTTGCTTCATGCAATCCTAAGTCCATAAAGATTTGTCCTTTTTTGGTTACTGACTAAAATTACTCTCAGCTCAGCCCCACATGGATAATGTAGGTAATATTGGCTGTGGACTGTGAAGCCAGGACTTGACCCAGGCCTGTCTAAAGCCCAGAGCCTGACTAGTGCAGAGCACAGGGCTCCCGCCTCTGTTGATGTGGACACAGTCACCATACCAGGGCTCCTGTGTCTAAGAAATACAGTTTGTGAGCCCTTCCTCTGCCTCTGAGATCCTTCCCAAATGGGGTATGAGTCCTGACTGTGTTTGATGTGGAGAAACGGACTTCTAGGGTTTTCCTGGCAGGGACTAACCACTTCTCCAAGTGGGCCATTTTGCTGGTTCTCCTCAGGTCTCTGCTTTTTCCATCTCCACCTTGGGGAATTGTTGTCATGGTGTTGGCCAACTCTGCTCATTAATGAGGAGCTGGGGCTATGTAGTTTGAAAAAGGAAGGCTCTAGCCGGGCGCAGTGGTGCACACCTGTAATCCCAGCAGCTCGGGAGGCAGAGGCAGAAGGATCGCAAGTTTGAGACTAGAGGCAGTCTGTGTAACTTAACGAGACCCTGTCTCAAAAAGTAAAAAACTGGGCTGGGGATGCAGCTCAGTGGTCCAGCACTTGCAGAGCATGCAAGCGCGAGGCCCTGGGTTCAATCCCCAGTACTGCAAAAAAAAAAAAAAAAAGAAGGCTCTAGAGGGATATGGTTCCTGCCTTCAGAAATCTGAAAGGCTCTGATCAGGCGGTGGGAGGTTTTATGGTGAGATCTGGACATTTTTGAGTGATATTAAGGATGGTCCTGGAAGAATGTTCCAGGCAGTGGGGTTCGCCCACACAGAGGCACGTCACGGAGACTTGCACTGATGGGGGAGAAGTGGGTGAAATACGGACATGAAGGCTTCTCAGGCCCCCAGCCATGGAGCCCTTGAGTCTCTGGTGCTGCCAGGAAGGCAGTTCCCCATGGTGGAGTGGTGGGCAGAGCCCCTGCGTGCTCAGACCCTTGCCTCTGTGTCCCTGTCAGTTCACCAGTCTTCCTTCCCTATTCAGAGACCCTGTAGCTCCTTGGGTGAACACGGGTTTGTTGGGTGCTGACATGGACTCTGCGTGTTGGGCAGCCTGGGCTGTGTGCAGGCTCTAGGTCAGGCCCCTTGGGTGCTGGGTCACATTTGATCCTCATAACAGCCTTATGATATACCTGTCTGCTGTTCTGTCTTCCTCTTACATATGAGGGACCGGAAGGAAGCACTGTAACTTGCTCCATGATTACTGTGTTAGTCCTCTTCTGCCATGTGATGCATTACCCCAAACTGAGGGGGTTAAAACACCTCCTGCTTTCTGTGGGTGCAGGATCCCTGAGGGGCCTGGCTAGGGGGTTCTGCTCAGGGCCACTCAAGAGGCTGCAGTCATGATACCAGCTGGGGCAGGAGACCTGCTTCCATGGTGGTTCCCACATGACACATCGTCCATCAGTCCTGGCTGTTGAAAGGAGGCCTCAGGTCCTTGCCACGTATAGTCTTCCCTGTCCTCATGGCGCAGCAGCTAACTTTCCCTGTAATCAAAGACCCAAGAAAGCAGAGCAGAAGCCACGATGGCTTTTGTGACCTATCTTTGCAAATCATGCCTGTTATTTCCACAGAATCCTATTAGTTTCACACATCAGCCCTGTTCAGTGGGAGAGGGGACTACCTGGGGCTGAGGACTGGGAAGTAGAAATCACAGGCCCACCTTGGAGCTGAGGCAAAGGTTCAAATCAGGCGGGCAGAGTGGTTCTGGAACTTTAGTAATTGAGACCTTGGCGCATCTCCCACCTCTGCGAGTTTCCGCTTCCTCATTCATAGAGTGGGGAAGGTGAGGCCATCCCTCATTTGGAGCACTAAGTGAGAAATGCACACAGAGCACGCGGCACAGAGGCTGGAACCCAGGAAAACGTAACCACGACTGTTTAAGGACATGCAGTGTGTGCAGAGCCTTGTGCTAAGAGCCGCCTCACTTGACCCTCAGCTTACCCTGGGACAAGTCCAAGGGTTGTTCCAAGTCCATTTACTGATGGAGAAATTAGGCACAGGGAGGCCATGAAAATACTGCAGCAGCTTGTCCCTGTGTGGAAGCAGTGGGAGCAAGACTAGAACGCAGGCGGCAGGAGTCAGAGTGTGTAGCTCTTGTTGCTATCCCTGGTGTGATTATGCTCATCACCCACCAGAACGCCTTGCTTAGCTCTCCAGTCAACTCTAGGATAAACGCCCTTACCTGCTGCTTTCCCATCTTTCTCTCAATCTCCTTCCTGTCCCTCTTGTTAAGTTACTTGCAGTTAAAAATGTCAGCATACATGCATGTATGAAGAGTGGTGAAATGAGCCCTCCTATGTCGTTACCATGCCTGCAGCTGTAGCCCTGTGGTATCCGATCCTATCAGATCTCGGAAGCTAAGCAGGGTTGGTCCTGGTTAGTACTTGGATGGGAGACCACCTGGGAGTACCAGGTGCTGTAGGCTTGGGAGACGGACCCGGCAACCCACTCCCAAAAATCAATCCGCCATTGAAAACCCCATGAACAGCAGAGAAGCACCGACAATAGTGTTGCGCCTGTTGTATGTAGGGTCGCTATGAGTTGGATACCAACTGGACAGCACCTAACAACAACAACAACATGCCTGTTACCAAGATCCAACACTTATTAAGACTTTGCCATATTTGCTTCATTTGCCTCTTTTCTCTTTCATTTCCAGGAATCTCTGAAAGCAAATGCATGACATCCTTTTTCTCCCCTTGAAACTGCAGGTGCAGCTCTTAAAAAACAGCTCTTCCCTAACATAACCTCAGTGGCATTACCACACCTAACAAAATTAGGAAGAATCCCTTGGGATTACGTTGGGGGAACTCAGATTTCCCCAGTTGTCTCAAAACAAACAAATAGGAACACCATCAGTGGTAACAATCACAGCTGATAAGTTACAATTCCTCTTTATTCTAGTACAGGCCACCCTCCTTCCTTTCCCTCTAGCCCTCAGCTTGCTGACAATTGTCTGCTTCCTCCTGGCGACCTAGCTTGTATGCCCGTCCCCTGTTTTCTTTGAACTGCAAGTTAACCCAAAGGCTTGACTGGGTTTTGGTTTCATCTTTTTGAGAATATTTCGTATGTGTTATGTTTTGAAGGTGGATTGTGTTAAAGCTTGTGTTAGGAGATGGCCACCTGTCCTGGCCTCCCCTTTATCCTATGAAGATCGATCTGGAGCTTTAAGGGATGACCATTTTATCCCTTCATTGTAAAGTTCCCCATCTGCCTGAATCGAGTGTTATATTAGGTGGAGCAAAATGGTGATTTTTCCAATTCTGTGATTCTTTCACATTTACAGCTGAAATTCCTAAGATTTTCTCTCATTAGCTAGAGTTATTTGTACATAAAAGGTAGGGTAAACATTTTTCCTTTATATTGCTAATTTTTAGAGTCAGTAGTTGGTGCCCACTTTAATGGTGATATTGTGTGTTTGTGTATGTTTGTGTGTATGTGTGTGTGTATGTGTGTGTATGTGTATTTTAATTTGTTTTGTTTTTGGTAGTCAGTCTCTCCTTCCCTCCCTCCTTCCCCCAATCAATTGTAATGAACTTGTGGATTTTTATATATCCTGTGTGTTTTGGTCAGTTGTAGTCATATTTTTTGGTGCATAGATTGTCCTGCCTTTGCCAATGGGAACCCTTTGATGTTGGCTTCTGAATCCTTGTAATATGATCCCATTAGTTTTTGATGGCTTCCTTGCTTTTCAACAGATACCTAGTGTTGTATTGTACATTTTCTGCTGGAGAACTGGGTCAATTATTCCTTCAAGGGTTGTGGGTTTCTTTTGTAGATAATATTTAGAGACCACAATCTAGTAGACAAGCTTTTAGTGTTGTTGGATTGCCATGGCTTTTAGGACGTTTTGGTGACCAGAGCTGGGATACAATTTTTTTTTCAGTATTAGGGTTGAACCCAGAGCCTTTTGTATAATAGGCAATTGCTCTACTACTGAGCTGCATCCTCATCCCTCTTTAGAATTTTTTTTTTAATCTTTTAGACAGGGTCTCATTCAGTTGTATGGACTGCCTCTGGCCTTGAATTTGTAATCCTCCTCCCTCGGCCTCTCGAGTCAATGGGATTACAGGTGTGCACCATGGTGCATGGTAATATAATTATTACTTCAGAGGAAAAAGCCATGAATTTATAGGTCTGTGGTATTATTTCTCCACAGTTCTTCCTTCCCTCCTCATCCTTGTCGTGGCTTTACTGTGGGTGGTGTACATGTCCCCACCCCATTGACTTTGGGCTTGGCTTGTAGTGCAGTGTTGCCAGTAGAAATGGGCAAGGGTGAGTGTGCAGATGCTGAGCTTGGCTGGCAAGAGACATGACAGTTTTCCACTAGGCCTCTTGGGACTTCTGCTCTCCTCTGGTAGTTATTGCTCACTTAGCCTCAGTCCCTGAATCAGAACATTACAGATGACCTGAACTGAACCAAAGCCTGGATTCCACAATAACCTTGCCAACTCCAGGTGACCCCACAGAGATCAGCTTAGCTGCAGCATTCTGCAGACCTCGAACCTGAGCTGATGTTATTGTAAGCATGGGAGTTCTTAAGATTGTGTGTTACACCACGTTATCATATCTTATTAGCTGACTAATACAATATTGATTTTCCCAATTCCGATCTAACCTTATTGGGCTGTTACTTAATTCTCTTGATTTTTATATATTTTATTTTATAGCAATAATTTTGGTTCATAACAGTATTAAATAATTAGGAATTTCTTTGCATTATATCATCATACATTACACACAGCACACACACATACAAATACACACATATGTATAAGGGTGACCCCCACACACGAAAAAGAAAACTAGAAACAAACATGAAAACAATGATTATCTATTTCTTTGCTATGAGAGGGATTGCACACTCAGAATTTGTTCTTCCGGGTCAAATGGTCAACCAGAAGTCTTTACAGTCTGAAAGTTTTGAGAAGGTTGCATCACAATTTGCAGAAGAAATGCCCCATGTGGCAAACAAATGACCGGTTTTTCCACCATGACAATGCACCTGGGCACACAGTGCTGAGTATTCAGCTGTTTTTGAGCCAAAACAGCATGACCCTTGTGCCTCACCCTCCCTATTCACCTGGTCTTGCTCTGGATGACTTTTTTGTTGTTGTTGTTTCCCTTTGTGAAAAAAGTCCTCAAAGGGAAATGTTTTGTCAATGTGGAAGAGACAAAAAACAGCAAAAGGACTAAAAGGCATCAAATTTGGTGAGTTCAAAACCTGTTTTGAGCAGTGGAAAAAGTGTATTGCACCTCACAGAGAGTACCGTGAAAGTGACTGAAGTTTGAACACGTAAAAATAAGTACATGTTTTTTTATAAATAAATTTTGGGTACTCCCTCATATATATGTTGCTGTTAGGTATGGTCAAGTCTGACTCATAGCAACCCTGTGCACAACAGAACAAAACACTCCCCAACTTTGTGCCATGCTCGGCACTATGTCAATGCTTCTCTGCTATTCATAGGGTTTTCAATAGCTGATTGTTTCAGGAGTGGGCTGCCAGGTCCATCTCCCACTCATACATATATTTTTAAAATAATAGCAGTATTACTATTAACCAACAGACTACTGCTTAAAGTTTCACATTTCTTTGTAATTATTTGTAGTTCATTCCTTTCTGTCTTTTCTTCTTCCTCCCACTTACACATCCAGGTAGGCCTTCCTGCTTGGCTTTGCCCCCAAAGATTTTTGGAAGCTACAGGGCAGAAAAGGACAATGACAGTCACTGGGTTGGATGTCTGTACCCTGAGAGGCCCTGATTTAGCTCCAGTGCCTGGAACATGGTTGAATACTTAGGAAATACGTCTTGAATGGCTTGAGAAGGAATGAATAACTGAGTGAGGGGAAGTGCCACAGCACGGCATTCTGTGGCTGGGTCAGGCCCGTTGCCAGGGGCGTACCAGCTGAGGGAACAGCATCACCAGGGTGCCTGTTTTGTGGTATAGCTTCTTCCCCCAAAGCAGGGGCTGGGCCTGGTGAGCTCAACTTTTTGAAGATTCAAACTTTCAAATGCCGTTGCTTATTGGGGATGGAACTGTGGCTTGTCATGACTCCTGCTTTTTTCTGCACGGGGGACCAGAAGAACCTCATCCCAGGGCTCAGAGGAAGCCTTGCAGACGATGAGTTATGGATTGGCAGGGTGTAGGGAAAATGGAAGTCACAAATGTGGCACCAAGACTACCCTGCTTCCTGATGACTCTGACGAGGGACCGATTTTAGCGAGAGTTGCCGAGCTAGTGCAGACCTAACTTTGCAGCGTACCAGCTCACAGCTGTGTTGGCTTCCGTGGTGTGGCCTAGGACCCCATTGCGACTGTGATGGATTGGGTTGCAGGGCTGGGGCTCAGGGCGAGGCTGCACCATGAGGGAGTCTCTCTGAGGGGTCCTGGTAGCAGCAGCTTTCTAAGAGGGCACCTTTGCAGGCTAGCATTTTGTCCCCTGGGCATTACCTCTCAAAGCTGTCATTGTGCCCACTTTCTCACAGGGTCTTGCCAGTGCTGAGCTGCTGCTGTCCCCCTGCACAGTGTGTGAAGAGCTAGGGTTCTGATCTGACAGAGCTGGAGGGGAGCCTGGCTTTACCCATCCCAGCTCAGAGACTTTGGACAAGACATTTATTTTCTTTTTGTTTCAGTTGTCTCATGTGTAAAGTGGGGAAAGTCCTGGTTTTTACCTTACAACAGATGTGCAAGAGCTTAGTACAGAGCACTGTACAGCAAGTTTCCAGTCACGTGTGGCCACTGTTTTCCACCTGCGCAGAGTTTGAGCTGGCTCTGACCATTACGGATTGTAGGTCACTGCTCAGCAGATCATTCAGTAAGTGTGCAGGAGACAGCACCTCAGAGTCCCTCCTCAGGTAGCAGAGTGACTGTGAGCACTGCACTTGGAGGCCTCAGACCTGGATTCGCACCTTGGTGCCCGGATGACTGGCAGGCTTAGGTCTAGAACAGACTTGCACCATGGTGCCCAGAGGGGAACTTACACATCACATGGGGGACTTGGTCTGCCTGGGAGCAGGGATATTGCCATTGGGCCTTGAAGGTTGAAAGGGATCATAGCTCACTGGTGATTTAGGGAATGGAGTGGGAATTGAGAAGGGCGTTTCAGACCGAATGCATAGCCCATTGCAAAGACAGATGATGTGTATAGCAAAACTTGGTATTACTCTTGGTGCCTGGAGTTCTAGGGTGAAGGAAAGGCAAGCTGGCTTTTCTCTCCACTCTGTGCTCCTCCAGAGCACCACTGCCAGGATGCTGGCAGGGGCCAGTGGCTTCCCAGAAGTCAGTGTGTCATTTCCTTGCCGGCTGCAGCTGGGCCTGAGAGTGGCAGAGGCAAGTGGGTGGGTGTGCAGCAGGCCTGGGTGTGAGGGAAACGAGCTGCACCAGGCACCAAATTTAGAGAGGCTGGAAGCCTCTCTAGGTATCTGTGTCTTTCCCAGTCTTCTCACCGCCCCTGCCAGCATTCTGTTCTCCCTCAGGGTTCCCAGTAGTCAGACCTACCCTTACTCATTTGCTTCTACATCAGATGGAGAACTGGGCGCCGTCCAGCATGAGTGAGGCAGATGTGCAAATGAATGGTGGACAAGAAGTAGCTGGGGCCATAGGAGCATCAGAGGGAGAGTGGGGTGGCTGGGCAGGAGCCAGCCCCAAGTGGGGGAGGTTTGCTGAGGGAGCCAGGAGAGGGGGGTGGCCAAAAGTGTTGTAGAAGCAGAAAGGTCCAGGTGCACATGGTGTCTGAGGGCAGTGGGTGTTGGTTATGATTAGAGGGCGGTCTCTCATGCACGACCAGGACACAAAAGGGCTGATGGTGAGGTCAGCAGCGAAGGAGGTAGCAAGAGATGAACAAGACCTAGGGCCAGACACCGAGTGGCTTAGCTCTAACAGCTGGCTGCCCAGGGCTCCTGGCCTCTTGAAGGAACAGGGATACCTGTGAGAGGGCCAGACTAGGCAGGGCAGGGGAGGGCAGTGAGGCTGGGGATGCTGGCTTTGGAGAGGTTTTTATTTTAGGACACTGACTCTTGAGACAGATCCAACTGCAGATAGGGAGGCTGGTTAGGGGGCGTTTGCAGTTAGATGCTCAGGTTGGTAGGGTGGTGATGGAGAGAAGGGGAGACCTGAGATAGAACAGTTACTGGGCCACTGTGAGGACAGAGAAGAAAAGCAGTAGGCTGTCGCTATGAGTCGGACTTGACTCGACGGCACCTAACAACAACAAGTGGGGATGGAGGAGGAGAAGTGGCCTGTGCATGTGGGGAACACAAGGAGGAAGAGGGGGACAGAAGGAGGCAGACATGTGGGCCTAGAGATGGGAAGGCCTGGAAGCACATTTTACAAAGTCAGAGGGTAGCCAGCAGTGTTTTACCTTTGTGTGTGTGTGTGTGTGTGTTTGTGTGTGTGTGTGTGTGTGTGTCTGTCTCTCTGTCTGTCTGTCTGTGGTGGAGAGTGGCCAGAGGGCTGGAGGGGCAGCCTGGAGGACTCAGGAACAGCTGAAAGCCCTCAGTGGAGAAGTGGTTGAAGCACAGATGTGGATAGGCTGGGAGGAGCCAGGAAATCATGGAGGGAGAAGGATTCCCAGAGGTGAGGGTCTTTGAGGTAAAGGAGCTCTGGTGACTGCTTGTAGGGTGATGGCTCCCCTTTAGGGAGCTGAAGTGGAGCAGAGATGAGGCCTGGCAGGACCTGGGGTAAGAGGGCATACCCCTGGGGGCCCGAAGCCCTGAGATGAGGGCAGGAGAAATGAGGGGGCAGCCGCAAGCCCGAGCTTAAAGCCAGAGAGCGGATAGCAGCGTAGAGGAATCGGAGCAGGCTTGCTGCCCAGGAGAAAGGCATGGGCCTGGCCCATGAGCCTTGTGAGGGGGGAGCCAGAGGGGCTCCCAGGCATGTGCTAGGTGCTTGGCATTAGGCAGATAGGCAAAGAAAGTCCAGGCGGGCTCTGACTGTCTCCCCCGTCACTGCCTGCTGCCCTGGAGGGAACCTGCTCAGCGGGGTCATAAGGCAAAGGCAGGTTAACAAGGAGGTGGGGGCAGTGCAACTAGAAATGCTCTGCGCACAGGGCGTTTTGCACACAGGAGGCATGTCCCCATGGGCACTTCTCCAGAGTGACTTGGTTTCACTTTCCCCACATCTGGCAGAACAGGGGACCATGGAGCAAGAGCGGACCGCCATCTGCTTGGACCCACGTTTGTGGGAGGGCTGCCTGCAGTAGCGGAGGGCTCCCGCACGGGCCCACTGTTTCCCCTGGGCTGCGGCCCACTGTCGTTCAGGCAAGCACTGCTGTGGGTTCAGGAACCTGACCCTCTGGCCTTTTGTCTGGATGTGTTGCCTGCTCTGAAGATGTGGGCATTCCAGAAAGCCGAGGTCAGTGTTGGATGTGGGACAAACCCTTTGTGTCCTTGCTTCTCCTTGGAATCAGAGAGGCCGGCCCCGGGAGAGGCAGGAGCTCGGCCAGCAGGCAGTCATTTGTGGAGAGATCAGTTTCGCTGACATCATTAAAACCCCGCTCTCAGGTCACGCGCTGGGCAGTTTTCTCAGACGTATTCCCTCCACTGCAGCCCACCGAAGCCATTGCCACCCTCCTCCCATTGATGGCGGTGGCCTGGTCACGTCTCCCCACACTCAGCCCTGGCCCCCAGCCTCCCCTTTGGAGCCAGACACATCTTTCTAAAGGCAAACTCCAACCATATCCCTGCCCTGTTTAGAGCCCTCTGGGGCTCCCCACTGCCTGCAGGAGTTAGACCTCCCTCTGCCAGCAGCCAGCAGTGGACCTCCCAGGCCCCGGCGCCAGCCCCGCTGCCCGTGTGCACACCATCACCTCCTGGTGTTCCCTCCCAGCCCGGCGCACTGCGAGTCGTACTCTCTGCTGATGGGGTGCAGTTAGAGCTCCAGAGTGGTTGGCTTGCCCTTACCTAGCCCCGTGCTTATAGATAGCACTTTTCACCCCTGTCCCGAAATATGACACGTGAAAGTTGGAACAGTTTAGCCATTCAAAGTCTATCTCCTTCCTAGATTGTCCATGCTAGGTATGCAGGAATCTTCGTCCACCTCTGAAACCTAGCACAGTGCCTGGCGTCGTTAGTTGTTTGCTGAATACATTTACGATGTAGTAATGGTAGTAATAATAACGTCCCCTTGAACCCTCTTGCCTTTCTTTTTGTTAAAAATAAAACAAAACAAAACAAAAGTAGTAGGGGTGGTCTGGGTATCTTCTGGTTGGGGTCAAGGCATGGAAAATACAGCTCCCAGCACAGCTAATTGGTGCTGACATTAGTTAGCATTGGAACCCGGCGGGTATCTCTCTTATCTGCTGTTGCTCTTCCTTTCCTAGTAATTGCTCTGTCATAATGACTTCTTGTCATAGAGGAAATGCAGTGGAAAAGGGCTCCCCCCAACTCCATGCATGATGGAGATGGGGTGGAGGTTGGAGTCCCTCTCTGGACCCAGAAGTCCTGTCTGAAGGGTGGGGAGGGCCCACAGGTGCAGGAGTTGGGTCTGGCTGCAGACACGGGCCAGCGGCACGTCAGATCTAATGAAGCCAATATTTTGCAACTCTAAGACTCATTTTTTCTCATTTCTTGAGCATGAATGTGAGATTAGCGCTGGTTAGAAACCAAATTTCCTTTTAAGCGAATTAATAACACAAAACAGAACCTTTGGTGAACAGCTGTTTTCATCCATGGGGACTTGGCACCTGGTTGTGATTTTGTTTGCAGGGAAAGATTATTTGTTTGGGCTCTAGTGGCAGTAGCAACTGCATGAGTTCAGGCCCTTTAGTGTGTGTGTGGAGGATCCCAAGCCCTGGAGGTAAGGAGGGCTGCATAGGAAACTTGGCTTTGTTGCTTTCTAGCCATGGGGTCAAGGGCAAATTCCTTCATTTCCTGGTGTCTCCTTTACCTTATCTGTAAGATGGAAGTGAAACCCCTCTGATAGTATAATGGATTAAGGAGGTTGTGTAGACAGAGCCCTAACCTATAAATTGTTCCTTCATTTCTGGGCACAGACTACATTATAATGAGAAAATCAATAGACAGTGCTGATAGGTCAACTCAGAAAGGCCCAGGGTGCAGCAGTATGTACAGCTCCCAATGAGTGGGACTTTTTCCGTTACTGCTGAATCCCCTACTCCAAGCATGAGTCTGGTACTTGTTAATAGTGTTTAGATGGATAAGAGGCAGATAGAAAAGCATTTCTACCCTTATGACCCAAAGCTTAAAATCCTGGGCTCTGCATGAGAAAGACCTAGGTTTGTTTTCTGTATGACCATGGTCAAGTCACTTAACCCCTCTAAGTCTCAGTTTTCCTTTGTACAAAATGGATATGATGCCATGACTACCTCAAAAGACTGGACCTGAGCACTGAAGGAGATTTTTTCAGCTTCACTGAGGTATAATTAACATGTAAACAACCAAGCACACCAAAGTCAACACTCGGTGAACTTTGGTGTAAGTATGTATCTGGGAAACCATCACCCCTTCAAAAGTAAGCACATATCATCCCAAAAGTTGCCTCATGCCCCTTTGTAATCTCTTCCTCGTATCTTGCTCCTCCCACCACTTTCCTCTTGAAATCTGCTTGTATACATCCTTAAAATTTCTTCCATTTCAAAACCTTGGCTATTTTAGCCCTTTGTATTTCTAATATACAGTTTAGAATAGGTTGTTATGTTTTACCAGAAAAGCCTACTGGTATTTTGACTGTAATTATATTGAATCCATAGACCAGTCTGGGGAGGGGGAATCAAGATCTTAATGATACTGAGTCACTTGAACCATGAACATGCTATAAATCTCCATGTACTTTGGATTCATGAACATAGTACATGTCTTCATGTATTTAGATCTTCTCTAATTTATTTTGGCAATGTCACATAGTTTTAAGTGTATAGGTCTTCCACATCTATTATCAGATATATCTCTAAATAGTCTATTTTCTATGCTGTTGTAAATATTATTTTAAATTGAATCCCAATTGCTCGTTTCTAGTTTGTAAAAATATGACTAATTTTTGTAACCCAGCCTTATATACTACAACTTTGCTAAATTTACTTATATTAGTTCTAATAGCTTTTTTGGTAGGGTCTATAGGATTTTCTGCACAGATGATAATGTCTCTCTGAATAATAACAGTCTTACTTCTTTCTGAACTAAATGCTTTTGTTTGATTTTCTTGCCTTGTTGCACTGGCAATGACCTCTTGGGCAATGTTGAATAGAAATGATCTGACAGCAGATACCTTTGGCTTGTTCTTAATTTTAGAAGAAAAGTCTTTCACCATTAAGGATGATGGTAGCTGATAGCTGTAGGTTTGTCATAGTTGCCTTTCTATCAGGTTGAGGATGTTTCCTTGTATTTCTAATTTACTAAGATTTTTATCTGAAATAGTTCTTGTGTTTTTTTCGTCTATATATTTTTTTATCTGTTACTATGGAGGATTGAATTGACTGATTTTTAAAATATCAAGCTGACCTTGCATTTCTGTGGTAAGCCTCACTTGGTTGTGATGTAGATTCTTTTTCTATATGGTTGGACTTAATTTGTTAAAGTTTATGTAGAATTTTTGTATCTGTGTTTATGATAAAAAATATTGGTCCACATTTTTCTTTCTTGCAACATCTTTATCAGTTTTGATACCAGTGTAATCCTGACCTCACAAAAGGAGTTGGGAATATTCTTTCTTTTTCAATTTTCCAGAAGAGTTTGTGTAGAATTAGTGTGATTTCTTTTATAAATACTTCATTTCACCAGTAGAACCAAGTAGGCATGGATTTTTTGTGTGTGGAAGGTTTATTGATTTTTTTCCTTTTAAATCTACCTCATTTTTAAGAATAGTTTTAGGTTCATAGCAAAATTGAATCTAAAGTTCAAAGAATTCCTATATATTCCCTCCCTGCCCAGCCTCTCATAGTAATCAGCTTCCTTACCAGAGTGGTACGTTTGTAACAATTGATGAACTGACATTGGTATATTATCCTTCATTGCCCATTTGATGATAAATATATGTACTATTATTATAAACAATAACATATGGCAATAAATATATGTACCAGTATAAATGAAACATATGTACCATTATAGTATCATACAGGATAGTTTCACTGTCCTAAAATTTCTCTGTACTCTACCTATTTATCCTTTTTTCTCCTCTAACCCCTAGAAACCACTGATCTTTTTACTGTCTCCATAGTTTTGCCTTTTCCAGGATGTCGTATAATTGAAATCTTACATAGTAGCCTTTTCACTTTGACTTCTTTCGCTTTGTAATGTACACTTGTTTCCTCTATGTCTTTTTGTGTCTTGATACTCATTATTTTCATAGTGCTGAATTATATCCCATTGTCTGGGTGTACCATAGATTATCCACTTACCAAGGGACATCTTGGTTCATGCTGAGTTTTGCCAGTTATAAATAGAGCTTTTCTAAATATCCATGTGCAGATTTCTGCAAGCACGTTTTCACCTCTTTTGGGTGAAAACCAAGGAGGATGATTCTTGCATTATTGGGGGAAGGTTTTTAACTACTAATTCAATTTCTCTTAAAAGAGAAATTTCTACTCAGGTTATCTATTTTTCAGTGATCTTTGGCTTGTTTTTCAGCTTCATAGGTGATGCCAGACTGTTCTCAAAAGTGGTTGTACCCGTTTCCATTCCTGTCGGTAGTGTGTGTTTCAGTTGTTCTGTATCTTTGCTAGTATTTGTCTTGTCAGAGATGACACACTAGTGAATGGAGAACTCACCTCAGTGAGCATTTCCCTCCTTTCTGGTGTCTTAAGTACTCAAATCATGGCTGCTTTGGTTGCCCTCTGCTATCTTTAAATAGCTGGAGGTTTTTTTTTATTGTTGTTACAGTTATTTTATATAATTTTCATAGTTAATATCAGTTACCTTGTCTTAGAACCACAAGTCCCTTTCTTTATTTTCAAAACTGTCTTCTGTGTAAACAAATTATTTTTCTCAGATTATATTAGGGTATCATTCTACTCTAGAAGGGTTCAGGATGGCATAAGGTGCTACCACATAGGTCTGCCTAGTGACAGTTTCCCTTGTCCTTCTTTTATGTTGTCTACTGTTATGGTAGCTAGAATAGTTCCTCTCTGAAGAAGGTTTATGAAATTATCCCTTACTTTTATGATTATGTACCTCTGTTTGTTGACATTGATCCTAACGTAAGTCAGAAAACACCAAATGAAAACAGTGTAATGAAGCTTATGTAATCTTCCGTTTTGCTTTCATAACCCGATGTTTTGCCTGCAGTGATAGGGTTCTTATCTCTGGTCATGTGGCCCCTGCGAAGAGGAGGGAGCACCCACCTCCTGAAGATTCCTAAGGGAAAGAGGACCTTATTTGTGAGAAAGTGACTTGACTTGGAAGGGTTGGGACTTTCCTAAAACTCTAATTTACCCCTACACAAAAGCCTTGCTTTAGAAGACCCTGAAAAACTGCCCACTGCACTGCCAAGCACAAGAAGTTGCTGTAAGAGGTGAGAGCTGGGTGAAGCCATCTAACTTGGATGTGGTGGCTCTGAGCAGAGGAAGGAGCTTCAAGCTGTTCCTATGTCAAACGAAGTCATTTCCAGAATAGATGGCCTATTTTCTCGTGTTGTGAGACAGGTCACAGTCAGAACTGGCAGCTGTGCCATTTCTCTGGAAACTCATTTCAGGGACTGCTAATGACAATCGCAGTGCGCCCAGCTCTGTTGGCATCCGTTGCCTGCATGTTGTCAACATCCAAGGGGAATTCCTGTATTGTAGACCCCTGGGGAAAATTTCCAAGACTTCAAAATGGCAGTTTCTTTGCCAAGCTACATTTTGACTGAAAGGAATGTCAAGGCTGTCTGTACTGAGGAAGCATCCGAGTTGCCTGGCAATGCATCTGGCTTTGCAGCTTTGATGAAGCAAGAGACTCACCTGTCCACCATCGCTGGACTTTGCAGGTCAGCGTGCCCTGATGGCAGCTGCGGCAGTCCTGAAGGCCTGCTTTGAAAGCTTGCGATTTCATCAGAGCTGGACCGGAGTCACTGCCTTCTCAGGAGATTTGGTTAAGAAATGGGGCAGAACAGAAAGCTGCTTCAACTACAGAGGAGGTTGCTGGCTCTCTAAAGGACAGGGCTTGAAGTGCTTGACTGAAATTCAGACTGAGGTTCTAGTTTTTTTTTTCTTTCTGTGAAAGGAAAGGAAAACCCACAAAACAGAAAGAGGAATTCATTCATGGCTTGGCTTACCTACGAGCTATTTTTGGCCATATGAGTAAGGCAAACCTTTCAATTCATCATCATAGACGTCGCTGGAAAATGGGCACTCAGGGCCATGCTGTCCTTTAGAAGAGGAGACCAGGGCAGGGGGACAAGTCTGCAGATTTTATGCTGCCTGAAGAAAGGTTTGTGCAGCCTGGAGTGGCAGACCTGTGGTACGTCTGCAGCCGTGGCAGTGACCGAGGTGTGGACGCATGCTCTCTCAAGGGCTGCTCCTGCTCAGTGGGGCAGGAGAGGGATATGGACTTCGGTCCTTCCCTGGGGCCACCCACCAGCGAGGGAGAGCTTGGCTTGCTTGGGGTCTTGAGGATGAAGAGCAGGATGCAGCACCATTGCACCTGGACACCCTTTGGGTCAGGGTGCTGTTCACCGGCCTCTGACACTCACAAGTCCAGTCAGTGGGCTTTGGCAGCGGTGGTTCCGAGTGCCACTGCCTTCCCTCCCAAGTCCCATTTTCAAGAATTTTTGGGGATCTGCAGAGATGAGTCAGAATGACTGAATGTCCAGGCATCATGTCAGGGAGTGTCAAAGGTGTTGAGTGTCAAGGAGTGTTTTGTAATTATGGCTTCATATTTGATAATAATCATTACAACTGTGTTTATTGACGGGCACCATTCTGATAACTTTATATGAATCAATCCATTGAATACTTACAACATTTGTAGAGGGCGGGCAATTTTATTACCCTCTTCTCTGAATAAGGAGACTGAGGTCCAGAGAAGTTGACTAAAATGCCCATGGTCAGTGGTGGAGTCAGATACAAATCCAGGTGACCTGCTCCAGAGTCCACACACCGGTCCTGAACTATTCCTCTTATGCCAGACCATAGCACATGCCACATTACAGGTTACATGTTGATCTTATTGGCACAATTTGTATTTCTTTTGATTCTTTTCAAGAAGTCGATATTGATTTTTGCATATAAAACAGAGAGGGAGGAAGGAAGGGCAAAAGGCAGATTTTTCATTTAAGTTTAATGTTAAGATAAATTGTGTATAAAATTTCCCTTGCCTTTTTTTGTCATACTTTCCTGGGAAGGGAGACTATAGCTTTCTTTCATTAGATCCCAAAGGCTCCTGGGACCCAAGGACCAAGACCACATCCAGAGTACCTTTGTCTCCTGAATGCATAGCATTTGTTCTGTAAATTTTCATTGACTCACTGAATAAAAAGTTACTGTATTTACAAGGGTAAGGCTCTACTATCCAGAAAATTTACTTTTTCAAAATACTTTACTTCCTGCAAGTTGATACTCAGTCCACAGTTAATTATTCAGCACCCCCTGTGGCCAGATGCTTACTTAGGAACTGGGTGGGCATACACAGATGAACAAATGGACCATGAGGTTCTATCCCAGTGCACTGCTCATGTCTGTGGGGGAGGCATATGGCTCAACAAGCAATTCCATAATATGGTGGGGATTATACCTGCCATAGAAGCATCTGGAAGGAGCATCCATCCTAGTCTGGAGTGGTGGTAGGGCCAGATCCAAGAGAGGTCATCTCAACCATAGTGTGTGAATCAAGTCCTGAGGAGTGAGGTAGAACTGGCCAGGAGGACAGGAGGTGGAGGAAGAGGAGGAGGAGGAAGAAGCGGAGGGGGAGAAGGAGGCAGTGGCAGGGGCGGCGGCGGTGGCGGCTCTCAGGCAGAAGGGCACGTACCATGATCTGATGTGAGAGAGAGCAAGACACAGAAGACCAAGAACTCAGAGAAAATATTTCAGATTGGCTGGACCCCATGATGCCATCACAGATTGGCTGAGATCTGGCCAGGGATGGGCCTGAAGGACCCTTGCAAGCTAGACCTGGCATTTTCCACCTGACCCTGACAGCAGTGGGAAGACCGAAGGGCTTCAGACGGGAGGCTGGGAGGAGATTCGTACTGCTTACAAGGCTCACTCTGGCTGCTTGGTGGGGACAGCAGGTTAGAAACTAATTTATAGTCTTGGTAAAAGACAACGGAGCCTATGTGAGAACAGTGCCATGGGATAGTGAAGCTCTGATGGTCACAGAGCAGCATAGGTCCTGGGATGTATATGCTAGGGGAGGAGAAGAGTCCAGGATCTCTCCAAAATGTGTGGCCTGGCCATCAGGGTGACTGGTCAAGGTAAACTGATGATGGGAGAAAGGGGCAGGTCCATGAAGATTTTATTCATTTTTATTTTAATTTTTTGTGGTGCTAGGGATGGAACCCAGGGCCTTGCACATGCTGGGCAAGCGCTCTGCCACTGAGCCACATCGTTCAGTCATCAGAACTGGGTTTTGTACCTGTTGAACTTGAGCTGCCTGTGAGATGCCTACAAACGTCCAGTGCCAGGAGCATAGCTCTGCAAATAGAGCAGACCAGGTCAGGTTCTTCTGTGGACCTTCCAGCAGAACTCTGGGGTCTTAGAGCCACTGTCCCTGGCCCTGCATACAGGAGGACCTCTAGTCCTGTGAAGGGATCCTGGGATTTAATTTCCTACTGGAACCTGAGTAGGGCTGAAATGCCTCTGAGAATTGGGACCCTAGTGGGACTGGAGAAGGAAGCTCCACGTAGGGACATCCTGGGGAGAAATAGTGCCAGGGGTAACCAACTGGAGTGGGGTGAAGTTGAACATCTTGTGTAGAATCCCCGGTGCCCAGAACCCTCCGAAGAGGAAGGGAGGAGTCAGGGCTTCAGCACCTTCTCTTGAGGAGACCATGTAGCCTGTTGGTTTATAGCCCGCATTATGGTGCAGGCAAGCTGGGTCTGAGATCCTGCTCTACCCAGGCCACAGAACACCTCTCAAGCTTCGTAGCTCTTCTATAACATGATCATGACAACAGTACCTACTTCACGAGGGTACTGGGAGGATTGTGTGTTAAGGAACTCAAATCTCACCTGACCTTTAGTAGGGCCCTAGTCAGTGCTCCGGGAAGGCCTGCTGCCAGTGTTCCCTCTCTCCTCCACTTTCTTCTTCCCTTCTGTCATCACATCATCACTCAGACATCTCCGAGCTGTGCGGAGACAGGCCTTGAATCCCAGTCCTTTGGATTTAAGAAGGCCCGAGCTTTCTCTCTAAATCCCAGCAAGTTCCTGTGGGCTCACTTCTATTACATGGACTGTTCCTGCAGTTTTATGCAGTGATGCAGGGGCACCTGCAGGTTCCTCCCAAAGAGTCCGCCACATAGGGCCAGAGCCGTGGGGAGCCACATGGACTTTGTCAGAAGGGAAACTGAGAGCCACACAAACAGCTTTAACAGGCCCTGGAGGCACCACCATTTCTGCAACAACTACCAGATGGTCTGGTATAGGGGCCTCAACAGTGACTGCAGCCTCGTGGACTTCCCAGCTCTTTGTTCCCCTCCTGCATTGTCCCAGGACAGTCCCTGGGAGGGTCCATTTCTCTTCACATGCAGAACAGCTCAGATTCCCCAGCACCCACTGCTCCACATGCCTTCTTAGATCCCTCTGGGGATTTGGCAGGACAGAGGACCCACCATCCAACAAGAGCTCCCTTCATGGAAGGTTGTGGGTGTAAAGAGCCCCTTTTGGGAGGGGAGATCTGATTCCATTATTTTTATTATTAATAGTCACTAATGTCTGTCTTTGGGCTGGGATTTAGCTCAGTTAGTAGAATGCCGCTCTGCAGTCTCTGAGGTCCTGGGTTCGATTCCCAGCACTGCAAAAATGGGAGAAGGACATGGCAATCCACTCCTGTAGCAATCCACTCCTGAGGCAATCCCAAAACAATCAGCCATTGGAAACCCTGTGAGGGTCGCTATGAGTCGGACATGACTCCACCTGTCAACACCTAACAACAACACAGTACCTAACAACAACAACAGGTCAGCAACCTAACAATCTGCTAGGTCAGCACCTAACAACAACAACAACAGCAACAATGTCTGTCTTTGTGTTTCTTTGCATTATCAGTCAGCTCATGAAGTCTACTGGATTGTCAGCCTGGGTTTGGTGTCTTACCTACGTCGGTGAGCCCTGTTACTCGCTGCCATATGGCTTTGGGCAATTTGCCTCACTTCTCTGAGTCCCTGTACCTAGGAGTCCAGGCCAGCTTTTCCCTTCTTTAAGCTACTGTCACCCACTTCATACCCTGGAAAAAGTGTCCCCAGCATCCTTGTGGATTGGGCCACTGTCTTAACCCCTGCCCCAACTTCCCTGGAAGATCAGCCCACAGCTTTTGGCTCATTGATGTCTGTGAACCCCTCTGCAGGGAAGCAGAGAAGCAAAGCTGCGTTCCAGCAATATTGACTAAGGTCCTAGAGTCCCTAAGCTGGAGGCCATATCCCTAGGCCATGATTCCTGCCTCCTGGCTCTTCCAAGGAGGTCCTTGGGCTTCTGTTTGCCTCATTTCCCAGAGGAGCTTTCCCAGGCCTTTGTTTCACTGAGGCTTCCCAGGCTGAAAGGCCTAAGAACAGAAGCGCAGCGTGAGGCAAGATGGTGTTCCTTTCAAGTACCACAGAGCAGCTCTACCTTGCGCTGGGGTGTCTGTGGAAGCTGGAGGTGGACAGAGGCTGGAATCAGGACCTAGATGCCTGGCCAGCTGCCTGTCCTTCAGCTCTCGCCTCTCTGTCCTCCATGTCCCACTTTCTCCTGGTCCCCTGATTCCCTTTGACTCCCTGGTCTGCAGAAGGGGCAGAAGGTGGCAGCCCTTCAGGCTCCATGTCCTAGACACTCATTCATTTTCTTACCCTCCATCTGAGTCCAAATTCTTATATGCGGAACTAGTGATCACCCGGTGGAGTCAGGCATGTGCCATTCAGCATGACTGCCCGGACCCTACCCTGTGATGGAGTTGAGGTGAGGGGCAGGTCCCAGAGAGGCAGGGGATGCAGGAGCCTGGCAACACTCCCCAGGGGCCAGCACTGTGAGCCAGTGTCCTCCAGGGTCCCATGGGCCTAATACATCATTTTTCTCTTGGGGACCTTAGGTTTCTGAGGCCCTTTCTGCTCCTGTCAGTGCCTTTCATGTTCATGTGACATAGGTTTCTGTGCAGGGCCTGGGGAGGTGGCAGTAGGGCCAGGAGCTTGCAGAGGACTCTGCCCGTGAGTGAGGCCCCTGCAAATTAATGGCCTCCTAGTCGTCCAAGTTCCAGACTTGGTTGGTCGTGGGGTCCTTGGTATGAGGAGGTACGCTTTACGTAGCACCTAGGGGTTGAGGAAGGTCCCCTCTGTGGGAGCCCATCCTGCTTTCTGTAACTCTTCCTGTGGTCTCCAATGTGCTGGCTCCCACGGGATGAAAGTCGGCCTCTCGTGGGTCCCAGGCAGCCCACAGCCTCTCTGGCCCATCTGGGTTCGGCAGAGGCTCCTCATACCTCCTCAGAGGGGGAAGGAGTCCAGAGCCATGACGGTCCCTTCCCCCTGGGTGGTCATGGCAGCACGGACAGGCCAGGGTGCAGTCCTGGCAGGACACTGGGGGTCTGTCCTGGTGGCTCAGGATGTGTATCAGTACAGACCCAGGGAGACCCTCCTCTAGACCCCTAGAATTCAGTGGGGCAGTATTAGACAGATTGCATGTCTAACTAGGAAGGCCACATTTCAGACCCTTTGTTCACATCTGGCTGATAGGTAAAAAGCCATCTTGGTAACCTCTGACTAGCTTTGTACCTGGACTCAGTTGAGACTGATAACGTTCTCTCTCACCCCAAAATGTTTCAGAAGCAAATAGTTTTTAATAAGCTTTTGCATGCCAAGATTTAGACCGAGCGTCGGAGCATACAAATGGGTTTGTATGTAACGGGAAGGTAATGAACTGTCCCCCGTCCCCTGGCCTCCCTCTCCCAGAGTGGTCCTGGCAGCTCCCGCCTGCCTGTAAATACTTGGGGTTGCCTCACTGGCATGTCAGCACAGAGCGGGAAGCAGCCAGATGATTTTATGATCCATAAAAGCAAGCACCAGACATGCCCCGAAATTCATTAGTGTTTGCCTGTCATTACAAATAGCCTGCGTTGTTTGCCTTCTGACTAGACGGCCGTCGGCAGGGCCCAATTGCAGGGCGTGGAGGGCCCTGGAGCCCTGGCCTTCCTGGGAAACAACGTTTAAAGCAAAGCTTCGGTTTATGGCTTACAGATTGTTTCTTTCTCCTGAATGTAGGTACTGAATGTTGGAATCTTTAGATTCAGACCGGCTTTTCCTTAGTGGAAAATGTGAGCTTCCTGGATAAAACCTACTTATAAAATGAGTTATGATCCCTTATTTGTTTATTTTTTTTTCTCTTCTGCTTTACAGTTAAACTTTTTTTGGCGGAAAGGGGTAATGCCCTGATGCTCCTGTGTGCAGTTGAATTTGCACCGTCTTGTCCTGAGCCTGCCCCGCTTTTCTAGCCCTGTTCCTGCCTCTTGGAACCGGGACACCACATGCTTAAGCTGGGACCAGCCCCTCCTGCAGCCTCCATGGTCCATTTTGGGCCTCAGGTGACCCTGCGAGCTGGCTGTGAGGCTGTGGGGGCCTCTAAACCACTGCCGCTCTGAGGTGGAGGTGGGCAGAGTAGCTGAGCCTTCTTGGCTGTGGGTGTGCTGAAGTCAGGCCTGCGGCAGCCTTGAAGTCTGTGTGGCGTCTGGGGGAAGCCAGTGTGCATGGGGCCAGATGTCTGAGGTCTGGGAGTGGAGTTACAGATTGGAGGAGAGATCCTTCATATGGTTGACCGAGGCATTCCTTGGGCCTGCACGGATGGTGGGGCCCATGCCTGTTATTTAGTTGTGCAGCACATTTTGACTAGGCACGTACCATGTGCCAGGTTCCCTCCCTGGGGTTTCGGGGGACCCAGGCATGAATGAGGAATCCCTGGTCTAAGCAGAAAGGTGAGAAATTTACCTGCATGACCACAAGGGCCACCCTAAAAGAGACAGGCTGAGGGCCGTCTGGGAGGAGCCACGACTTCCAGCTGAGACAGCAGACAGAGCATCATGGATGGGGTCCCCTTTGTACAGGGGTTGGAGAATTAGTGTAACTCGGAGGCAGACAGGAAGAACAGGCATTCCAGGCAGAGGGAATGGCATGAACAGAGATAAGGCCATGGAGCAGAAAGCAGCCTTGTGCAGGAACCAGGGAGGTAGGTCAGGGCAAAGGGCAGGCGAAGGGCATGGTGGGAACCAAGGCCAAGAGTAGATGGGCCCACTAGATGGGCCTACCGCGGAGGCCTTGAGTGCTGACCTGGGGTACTCAACATGGCTCTGTAGGCTCTGACCGATCAGGGAGCCAGTGGTTCCTTGGGACCTGTGCTGCTTTCAGGCAGCAAGTCCTGCAGCCCCACAGCCCCAGCACGTGACAGAGCAAACCTGGGGTGCCTCCCTGGAGCCCTGCCATGCTTCTAGCCCTTTTGTGGCACCTCCTGCCTACCTGGCTGGGCAGCAGCATGGTGCCTGCCTGACGTTGGTGATGCCTCTCTCCCCTTCTGTCTGCTCCCAGTGAGTTCCCATCCCTGTCCCCCTCCCACCTGTCCCCTTCCCAGCTCAGGCTGCCCTGTCACCCCCCCCCCAGCTTTGGCACTTATCTCCTGGGGGCATCTCTGCACTCACAGCTGCCCCTCCTGCCCCACTGCCCCTACTCCTGTGGTTTCCAAGCCTCTGCCCACAGCACTGAGCGCATTAGAAATCTCCAGTGGTGCGCCAAGTGCAGTGGCAAACGCCTGTAATCCCAGCATCTTGGGGAGGTGGAGACGGGAGGATTGCAAGTTTGAGACCAGAGGCAGTCTGCGTAATTTAGCAAGACCCTGTCTCAAAAAGTAAAAAAAAAAAAAAAAAAAGAAAAGAAAAGAAAAGAAAAAAGAAAAAAGAAATCTCCAGTGGTTTCTGGAGAGCCCGTGGGATGGGTCTCAAGTCTCTCAGATGGGCGTGCAGGCCCTTCGAGAGCCAGTGGGTCCTCTCCCCCGACACCGCACACTTCCCTGCTTCACCTGCTCTCCTCTCCTCCCAGGCCTTGAATCTGCCCCCAGACCTCTACGCTTGCTGGTCTCTGCCCAGCACGTGCACCCGCCCCCAGCCTCTCTACACTGGCCTTGTTGTAATCTCTGATCACCCTCTGAACGTGTCCTGTGTTCTTAGTGACACATTTGGAATTGATGCCTTCCGCCCCAGCAGAGGCAAGCATCCCCTGCTCACTGCTCCACGCCCAAGCCGAGCAGGCTGGCTGGGGATTACCGATCTGAGAAGGCGAACAGAGCAGGCCCATCCCAAGGCTGGGAATGAGCCCGTGGTCTTGCTCCCTGCCATACAAAAAGTGGTTTTACACCGCAACAGGCTGGTGGTTCCAGTGTCTGAAAGGCTTCTTCACACTTACTTGTAAGTGTCCCTATATAGATCAGACATGTGAGAGGCTGGCGTTTCCACCTGGCCTTTCAGAAGAGGAAATGGCTTTTATGAGAGAGCCTCCCAGTCTGCTTGCACCCCAGCCGTCTGTCAGGACAGCCCCACACCCCATAGAACATTCCACTGTGCTGCCATTGCTGGAACTTGTGAAACGCTGGCGTTGTTTCCGGAAGTCCTCTTCTGTCCGAGGATTTCACTCTGCTTGTGATCCAAAAGCATGTTCTTGGGTGGGGAGAAGACTTTCAGTGTGAGGTGCTGAATGACAGCGGAGACTGGTCCTGCGGCCCCCTCCTGGGGTCAGCCTCACCTGACACTGCAGGGAGGGCTGTGGGATGGCCTGAGGGCCAGGACCACCCCAGCCCCTACACCACACCTCTAGGCACATCGCTTCCACAACTACTCTCCCTTTCCCAGGTGATGTCTGTCCACCCCCTCGTCCCCTGTCTGGTTACCGTCCCGTACCATCTGTCTCTCGGCTCCCCTCATACTGAAAGGTGTCCGCTGTGTACTTCTTCTGCGAACCTGCAGAAGGTAAATTAAGTTCCTATCTGGGAACCTCAGTCTTCTCACCCATAAAATGGAATAGTGATGTCTTCTGCCTCCCTCCCCTGCCTCGCTCCCTTCTTCCTCTCCCCTTTGTCCTTCTCACTTCTCTCTGTGTCCCTCTGCTTCTCCTTCTGGGACCCACATTTGCCCTGGTCGTCTGTCCCTAGCTTCCTCCTGTTCCCCATGGTTTCCTTCTGCCGCCTCTCCAGATGGTCTCACCCAGGTCACCCTGTTCCCCGGGGCGCAGTGCCCAGGAGCCCCCAGCGCTTCTTGACTGTCTGACTTGACCTCTCCGTGCTCCCACAAAACCCTTGGGGAGAGAACCTGCTGCAGTGGCTCAGGCCCCTCCCGGGCTCTGCGGTCAGAGCGGGACGCTGCTGAGGAAGGCCTCGCTGCCTGTCGTTTCCTGTAGTTTCTCTTGGTTGTGAAGTAGTGGCTGTTGGCGTTAGATGAAAATCACTGAGCTTCTAAGAGGTTGTTCCTTTCTTTTTAAAATCTCAAGTGTTACATTTTGCCAATGACCTTTTCAATGTGTATTGAAAGATCATGTCACTTTTTTCTTCTTTGACTTATCGACGTGCTTGTTTGACCATGAACATTAGCTGGATCTTGTATTTGTTAAACCTATTAGGCTTATGGATTCTGTCCATCACTTTTTGTGCTCTGGAATAAATTAGTTAGCATGAGTTATGTGCTCTTTACATGGATGACGCATGCCTGTAATCCTAGCAAACTCAGGAGGCAGACATGAGGGATTGCTTTTTTGTTTTTTTTGGCGGTGCTGGGGATTGAACCCAGGGTCTTGAGTTTGCATGCTTTGCAAGGGTTGTACCACTGAGCTGCACCCCAACACATTTTGTTGTGGTGGTGGTGGTGATGATGGTGGGGTTTTTGTTTTTGTTTTCGTTTTTTACTTTTGGAGACCGAGTTTAGCTCAATTATGCAGACTGCCTCTGGTCTCGAACTAGCAATCCTCCTGCCTCTGCCTCCCGAGTCACTGGGATTACAGGTATGTGCCACCATGCCCGGCAGGGGGATTACAATTTTGAGGCCAGAGGCAGCCTGCATAAGTTAGTGAGACTATGTTTCAAAATAAAAAATATAGGATTAGGGGTGCATCTTGGTGGTAGAGCAGTTGCCTAGCATACATGAGACTTTGGGTCCAACCCCCTCCCTATACCATATAAAAAATAAAAAAAGATAAAAGCAAACAAACAAAATGGCTCAGAGAATTCTCTCAGAAAGTCACGTGGCCCTGGAATCCCTGGGTTAACTCTCTCCTTTTCTTACGAGGTCCTTAGCACACTCATCAGCATAGAAGCCCCCACTGGTCCAACACAGAGACAGTGTGGACTGTCAGTCAGAGCCTGGATCCTCAAAAGGACATGCTTGCTGAAACTTGGTTTTGTGTTCCCCACGGTGCTCAGGATGTCCCTGCAGCACGTGAAGATCAAGATTAAGAAAGATTGTCTTGTGCTAAGAGTAGCATGATTACCAGGTTTCAGTTGCAATGGAAATGGGGGCAGCAAATTAAATACTGCAAAAAGCCAGAGTGATGAAGTAAGAGACAAGCTAACGTTTCCTCCTAGCACTCCGAGGAAAGACCAAAGGAGACAGATGTGATGAGTTGTTTCTAGATGTCATGTGGTTATCAGGCATTCTGAAAAGGAGGGATGGGACAGATGGGAGAAAATGTTTGTAACGTATTAAGGACGAAAGGAGGTTTTGTAAGACCACACATGTGGTATGAGCTCAGTGGGGAGAGGGGGGAGGGTTGTGTGCACATGTGTGCCCCACACCTGCAGGTGCAGGTGCCCTGTGGGTGAGAGTCCCGGCTCCAGAGACGGACAGACTTAGTTTAATCCTGATTCCTACATTAAAAACACGTATGGGGATTTGCGCTGACTGCTTAACTTCTTCAGCTCAGCTTCTGTTTCTCCATCTGTAAAATGGGCAATAATACCAGTCTCATAGGGTTGTTGTGAGGATCCAGAGAGCAGTGGGTAATGTGTATAAAATGACGGACATTGTGCCTGGTACTTATTGCCCAATACATGTTGTTGTTGTTGTTGTTGTTTTGTTGTTGTTGTTGTTATCATTGGCATAACTATAGACCAAAATCTAAGTCTTAGTTTTCTCTGGATATTAGGTTAATGAGTGATTTAAATGTTTTTCCATGGGCCTTCTGTATTTTTCTGACTTTCTATAATAACCATGTATTAGGTTCCTAATAAAACAAAGTTTCTTCTTTTTAAAAAAGAGAACATCCGAATGATGTATTTGTGAGGGGAAAAAAAGTCTCCTGAGAATATGAAGTGAGGGAGTTGAGTACAGTCCCCGGTGGAAGGGCGGAAAGTGCACATGTGGCCCTGGGGGCTTGCATCCGGCTTGTTAATCTTGTCGAGCTAAGCCACTGGCAGTTGCTCTCCAGCCTGTTAATTGGGGCCCCTTCCCTGTCACGTGGACAGGAGACTGTTCGCAGGGTTGCACTTGGCCGCTGCCCGGCGCCCACAGCTGGTTCTGATTGTGCAGAGCTGCACAGGACGAGGGCTGGAAAGGGAATGTTTTGGGAAATCTGCATCATCTTCGTGATTCTAAATCTAGCACATGTTTTCCAAGCAGACGGTAGTTTGAGGATGTGATGAAACAGTAGTGGCTGTAAATGGGTTGTTATTCTATAGGAACGAACACAACCCAAAGCCAGGAAAGACACGCTGCTTCTGCGCATCTAGCGATGCCTCCTGCCGTGCACACACTTGGCTTTGGATTCACTGGCTGCCCCGTCACCCCCTGGGTTTGTCCAGTGAAGGGTGCTGAGGCCTCAGGGAGGCCAGCATGTCCATCTCTCCTTGGGTCCTGCCTCCTCCCTTTCTCCATGCTCATGGCTCCAGCATGTGTTTATTTCAAGTTAGTGAAGAATTGCCCTCCCACAACGGCCTGGACACACCCCTGGTGAGAGTCACCAACCCGGATCCTGGTCCCGCAGAAGTGTGCCGGTGGGTTGGGACCCCCTGTGCTGATTGAGGTACCAGGGCCATCAGACCCATGTAATGCCCAGGTGGGGCTCTGGGAATGCCTCTGCTCCAGGTCACTCGCTCCTCATCCCCCTCAAAACTAAGCTCAGCGCTCCCCCGGCCTCGCTACCACCCTTCCCCAGCCCTCCTCCTCCCTGGCTTGCTCCTCTCTGGCCACGCTGGCCACTGTGCTCTTCTCAGCTGCGTTGTGGTATTCCTGACTCGGGACTGTGACATGTGCGCTTCCTGCTGCCTGGAACCTTCTTCTGCCAGACAGCTGCAGAGCGTGCCCCTCAGTCCTTCCGGACCTCCGCCCTAGGCCAGAACACCAGACGGGCCCCCAGAGGTGTCTTCTCCAAATCCACCCTTCCTTCATCCTGGTTCATGTTTGTTCACATCATTTACTGTCATCTGACTTATTACAGGTTTCTCCCCTCTCTCCCCTCCTGTACAACCTGAGCTCCACGAAAATGAGAGCAAGTTTGTCGTGTTCATTGCTCCATTTCCCAGAAGTGAACACAGACATGCGTTACAAACTGTCAGTCACCGCTGTCATTTCCTTCTCTTTCTCTTCCTTCCTTATCCTTCCTTCTACATTTTCCCTTCTTCCATCCGCATCGTCATCATCAAGAAGGAGCTGAAGACACTTCAGCCCACTGATCGCCGTGCAGGAGGCTTGGATCCAGGGAAGGTCTTTTGAGATCGACGCCATCCTTGGAAAACAAGGCAGGAAAGTGCAGTTGTCCTTTGCTGCCTCTAGTTGTGGCAATTCACATTCCCGTCTGTCTCCCCGCTGAGCAGACCCAAGCTCCTCAAGGCCTTGAGGCCTTTCCAGCACAGTGCCTGCACTTGGAAGCCCTTCTTCTTTCCCTCCTTCCCTTGATCCATCTAGCCCTCCCTCCCTCCCTTCCTTTCCTCCCTCCTTCTCTTTCTTCTTTTGTTCCTTCCTCCCTTCTTTCCTCCCTTCCTTCCTTCTTTGCTCCCTCTATCCCTCCCTTCTTTCCTCCTTTCCCCTCCTTCCCTCCCTTCCTTCTTTCCCTCCTCCCTTTTGTTCCTTCCTTCCTTCCTTCCTCTCTCCCTCCCTCCCTCCCTCTGCCCTCCTTTTCTTCCTTCCTTCCTTCCTTCCTTCCTTTCTTACTTCCTTCCATTTTTCCGTCCTTCCTTTTCCATTGCCTCTTTTCTCCCTTTGCCTCCCCCTCCGTTCCTTTCCCTTTCTGTCCATGTCACATGGCAGCTGTTTTTGTCCCTGGAAGGGTTTAGGGCAGCAGCTGAAAGTCACCCACGGTCAAGCTTTCCCCTGTGCACCCCCACAGGACCTGCGTGCACTTGTTGAAGCCTTAGCAGCTCTCTCCACAGGATGCATGTGTTTCCCTGTGGGCCAGCTGGTCACGATTTGTACGTGATTCCTCCATCAAAAGGTACAGAGGATCTAGTGGCCACGTGAGAACTGCCTGTCATTTTTAAATGTTTTTTTTTAATAATTTCATCTCTTTATTCTCAAAACATAATGGTATTAAATAAAGTCCGGGAGGTACTGGACTGGGCTTTGTTTGGTCTACACTGCTTCAGCTGAAGCAGAACTGAGGTCCTAGGAACATGAGTATCATCTCATAGAGCTAGTGGAAGCTACTGTTTGAAGTTCAAAGACATACATCAAATCACAGAGCACATCCCCAGGTGTGGTAGGGCACAGGCTCCAGCTCTCACAGAAGACTGGAGATTGAAATAACTGGCTCTGAGAAGGCAACTAAGCAAGAAGACTTGGAACCTGAAGAGTATGGTTAGAGAGAATGGGGAAGGTGAAGGTTGGGGCTCTTCCTTTTTCCTTTCTGCAACTACCTAAAGGCAGAGGCATGTGACCCGAGCAAGGGGCCAAAGAAGGCAGGAGCTATCTGGATTCCATCAGGGTAGTGTCAGACGACTCCAGGGCTGGTCAGCTGGCATTGACAGGGAGTGGAATGCTCGCCATAAGAATGGACACAAACTGTTCCAATTTTTGTGCAGCTTGTTTCGCAGCCTGTAGCACTTCTTCATGATTGGCCTTCTCCAGGTTTTCATAATCCATGACCACCTTGTTAGTGATGAGTGAGAAGCCAAAGACTCCGAGTCCACAGTGTCGGGCAACTATAACTTCCGGTACTGTGCTCATGCCAACAGCATCGGCCCCCAGCTTCTGCAGCAGATGACACTCCGCTATTGTCTCAAAGTTGGGGCCCGCCAACATCACATAGGTGCCTTTCTATAGCTCTCGCTGCCCCCCCATTTGTTTCCAGGCACTGAGAGCCTTCTGCCTCATATCCCAGTCATAAGCATCAGACATGGCAGGGAAACGAACTCCAAACCTTTCATCATTGGGTCCTTTGAGAGGGTTCTGACCGTAGAAACCAGGTAGGTTGATGTGATTATGGATCAGCATGATATCACCAACCTCAAATTTAGGATTGAGCCCTCCAGCTGCATTGGTGACCACCAACGTATCCACGCCCAGAAGCCGGAAAACTCTTGCTGGGAATGTCACCTGCCAGAGCGGGTATCCTTCATGCATATGGAACCTCCCCTGCATCATCACATAGGCTCTGCCATTCAGGAACCCAAACACCAGTCGACCAGTATGACCTGGCACGGTGCTTCGTGGAAAGTTGGGTATCTCACTGTAGTCAAAGATCTGGGCCTCAGTTAACTTATCAGTCAGCCCTTCTAACCCAGAACCACAGATCACTGCCACTTGTGGTCAGTGCTGGGTTTGAGAGAGAAGCCATTCTGCAGTGTTCTTATAATCTTCATATGTGAATCCATTCTCCATGGTCCTGCCGACGCCCTCCCAGTGATCCGACTCCTCTCCACTCGTCTCTGCTGAGCTGCGCGCGTGCACCCAGGTCTGGTCCACACAGTGAGCCTATTTTTAAATGTTGACACCAACAGGTTATAAGCAGGTTATGACTTTGTAAAGTTTTTTATATTTTGGAATATTTACTCAACTGTTGAAACTTAGTTTTGGAAGGTTGTCAATGTGTAATATGTCATCTACTAAAACTTATTTCAAAGTAATCCTGTATGTGATAATCATATAGCACAGAAGAACGTGAAGAAAAGCCTTCATCCCTTATCCGAGACCCTCCTCAAAGGTAAACTCTTCAACTTGGTTTTTCCTCTGCTTGCTTTTGGAATTTGTTTGGTGCACTGAGATCTCCTTCTTGAATAGTCTCTCTTGACTGCTTGACTCCTGTGCTTTTCCTCTTCTTCTCCACGTCCCACATTCTATCAGCAGCACCTTTCCATTGCCAAATGAATGAACCTCCAATTCTGGCATTCTGCAGTGACAACCATGTCTTCCTTAGGTGGACCCTAAAAGTGAAAAACCAACAAACAACCTGTTATCATTATGGCTGGGCACCTGTTACTTAGTGCCAAGCTACGTAGTGTTCCAGGATTGCTTTTCCTTCTTCAACCACCCTGGGCCATTCAGGAGACGGGGCCTCACATCAGGGGCCTGTAGATTCTCTTTGCTTTCAGTCCATTTTGCTTGGTACTGGGTGTATATGCATATGTAACATGTAAATGTATGAATATTAACATATACCGTGGTCAGCTGAATACTATGTGAATATGTATGTATGTATTTAAATAAACACTTAATATTTAAGTCTGTACAACCAGGCATCCCTTGTTTTTTGTTGCTTATTGCCTTTTCCCTGTTATCATTTGCCTTCCTCAAGTCCTCACACCTTTCCAAGCTTTCTGTTTAACTTCCTGCCTATCATATTTTAATTACTTTGTTTTCTCTGCGGCTTCCCTCCAGGAGCCCCTGTCCTGCTCCAGGTGGAGCTGGTTGTTCTGTCTTTCTGCACAGCTGTCCCTTTGGAACTTCCTCTGCAGTGCCTGGGGTTGGACTCTTTGCTTTTTAGACATTGTCACTGGGGTTTAACTACATCACGTGGAACTCACCCTCGCTAGTGACCAGTTCTGTGAGTTTGTGACGGTTTAACTCATATACCTGGTGGTTTGTGGTTGTTCATGATTTTTTTTCTTCCTGGTCTCTCATGAGTGGCCTGGGCAGGACACAGCAGCATGCCCGTGCTACAGGAAGATGGGGGCCGGGCAGCCTTGCAGGGTGCAGACCTCCAAATGCCAGCAAGAGGGGAACTGTGTGCTAAGTGCCAGATTGTTGATAGGTGCCGTGGAGTAGAGTCTGACTCAGCGACCCTATGTACAGCAGATCAAAACACTTCCTGATTCTGTGCCAGGCACACAATCTTATTTATGTTTGAGCCCATTGTTGCAGACACTGTGTCAATCCATGTGGTGGAGGGTTTTCCTTTTTTTCATTGACCTGCCACGCTCCCAAACATGATGTCTTTCTCCAGGGATTGATCTCTTCTGACTACATGTCCGAAATATGTAAGAGGGGTGCCTGAAATTCCCTCATTCTGTTTTTGCCGTGAGGGGATGCCTTGAGGCAGCAGGTGGGTGTGCTGCCTAGGACCTTGCTGGTACTCTGCCATCATCGGTCCTCACTGCTGAGCTAGGAGCCTCTCAGAAGCTCCCTGCGCCCTCCTACTGCCACCAACAGCTGACTCCATCAGCTCTTATAGGCTCCAAGTGACAGGGTCTAGCTGGAGACTCCGTTTCCAGTTAGTTAAAATCCATTCCCGTTTCCAGAAATGCACCGAAATCTCTCACTTGAGGGTAGTGCCTCTCTGCTCCTGTTGTGTTTGCTGGATTGGGTTTTTCTTTTCCTTCTGGGCTCTGTCAGGGGCATCTCGGGAGTGACGTTAGGAAAATGTGTGTGCCTTGGAACGTGTTGCCTATTTTGAACTTAGTACAGCAGCGGCTGCTGGAGGTTTGGGGGTTGTCATAGGGACAGATGAGAAGCAGAGGCTGTGTCTCTCTTTTGAAGCCTGTTTTCAGTCACAGACCACATTGCTGTCTCGAGTTTGACTAATAAGTGATAGCAGAGTAAGATATTTAATAGTTTGGAGAGTGAAATATACACAAAAGCGTTCATGTTTTGTTAACCCTTTGACTACCAATTTCAAATAAAAATATATGGAGATATATATTTTATTCCCAGAAACTGTTCATTACAATGAACAAAGTAAGAACATGATTAGCAAAAGAATTGGAATGCACAAAATGAGTTTGTAAAATACGTTTTCTGCCTCTTTCTTGATTTTTGGCCAAATTCATACATACTCACTTTTTGTGTGTGGGGGGGTGGGGGGTACTGGGTGTTGGACCCAGGGCCTTGCGCTTGCATGCTCTGCAAGTGCTGGACCACTGAGCTGCACCCTCAGCCCATTTTTTTGCTTTTTGAGACAGGGTCTCACTAAGTTACACAGACAGCCTCTGGTCTCAAACTTGCAATCCTCCTGCCTCTGCCTCCCGAGTCGCTGGGATTACAGGCGTGCCATACTCACTTTTTGACATATGTGTCCCATAGTCAAAGGGTTAATAACCATTAGGATGTGCTAGAACTGCAGATCTCAGGGGTGGGGCAACAAGTGACTCTGGATGTGCCTCCCCAGTGGGTGGGGCTCCTTGAACAGGAAGGATGAGTGATCATCCTGATTAGCATATTCATAAACTGGAGCATTTGTTGCCTACAAGTCCTGAGAAGCCCCTCTGTTTCCTGCAGCCTGCTTGGCAGTCTCAAGTTGTTCAGAGCTCCAGCTCTTCTGGCACCAAGCAGAGCTTGGGCTGTGGAATCAGACTGGGGTTTGGATCCCAGTTCCAGCTCCTATGAGCCGTGTGACCTGAGACAAACGACAGTTTCTCTCAGAGCCTTGTCCACCAAGTGGAGACAGTACTAGACCCGCATCACCTTGTTGCTTGTAGATTCAGTAGGTAGCACATGGATTCACCTGCCCAGAGCCGCAGGCTGCTTGGCACACAGTAAACACAGCCTGTGCTGCTTCTAGAAGAGTCTTCAGCCCTGGGGCCTATTATCCCTTCTGTCTTTTATGTCCTGCCTATGTAGCCAGAGGCCCTGTGCCCTACTCTGGCCTTGGCAGCCCGATTCCTGGGCCAGCGTTGACTGGGGCCCAGCCACTGCCTCAGCCCACTCACCCTGTCCCCACCTTTCCTCTAGGTGCCACCTGCCGGAGCCCCAGCAGAAAGCTGCCCATGTTTCCCTGGCATGTTTGGGTGGGGTTGGCTTCCCACCGTCTTGACTATCAGCTGCTACCTGTGCAGCCTGGATAAATCAGTTCCTCTGCTTGTTACTTGCTTTTTCACTAGAAATTGGAGGTCAGAGCCATCGTGAGGGCTGAACACCGTGCAATGAGATGACGCGTGCCAAGCAGTTAGCTCTGTTCTGGCACCCAGCGGTGCTCCCCTGTGGCTGGCCTGGGCCCGAGTCTGAGGCATTGGAGTCCTGGGGCCGCCCAGGCTCTCCTGGCCTGGGGTTTAGCCGCCCTGCCCACGCTCTCCATGCTTCTTTTCCCATGAGCATTGTCTTACTAATTTAACCAATACATTAAGTGTGCCAGCCATCGTTCTAAGCTTACGCATGCCAGCCTGTCGAATCCTTACGATTGTTGATTACCCTAGAAAGCAGGGTGCTGTTACCAGGGCCATTTGTCAGATGAGCTGAGTTAGGTCCAGAGAGTCTGTGACTTGCCACAGGTCACACAACCAGGAGTTTGACCCAGATCCATCTAACTGTTCAACCGCTACACTCTCTGGCCTCTTTCCGCAATGCTATGTCCTTAGCACTCATGCGTGAGACAGAGCCAGCCTCTGCCAGGCCTGGTGGGAGGCTCTCATGGGAGCTCTGTCACTCCTGCCTCTACCCCAGGGCCCCTCACTTCCACAGTAGCGCAGAGTGGACATCCTGCACCTTTGCTGCAGTGACTTCCAGTGGGTGACAAGGCCTCCTGCCACTCTGTTGTTTGCCTGTCTCCTCAGCCTGTTCTTAGCCCTCTTGCCAGAGGCTGGGCCTGAGATGCTGTATTCCTTCCTCTGCCGACCTCCCACCCAGACGGCCCTGCCCCCTCTGCCCCAGCAGCCTGCCTCCTGCCTGACGTGTTTGTGCCATCGTCCTGCCAGGTCTTCTGAAGACCTTCCGTGAACGAACCTCCAACCTCGTAGTTCTTCCCTTTTGGTTTTTGTTTGTTCCTCCACCAGAGGGTGGGATGCGGGGAGGGAGAAAGCTTGCTGCGGAGCACGAGGGCGATGTGGCGTTGTTGGCCGGTTCAGCGACTCTCCCTTGCAGTGTTGCGTCTTCCATGTGGACGTGTTCAGCAAATGTGATTTGGAGACTGCAGTCACAATCAAGCCTACATGTGGAGGACCACATATTGGCACCAGTGTCATATGGCATGGCAGCCAAGATACCGTGGGGTCTTAAGGGAGGACTTGTTACCACCACTCCTCACTCCTCCTCTTTGAGGGATTACCTCACTGGTTCTAGTCACAGTCAGGGCCAGGGCCTTTTTGGGCCACATCAGGGTGTCTGAGTCTCAGACCCCTAAGGACAAAGCTGGTGGCTGGTGGGGCCCTGGAGACGCTTTGCAGGGTGAGCTCAGACCAGTCTTGACTCTTGCTGTCACCCAGGAATGTGTGCAGGTGAGGGTGTTAAGACAAACTTGTTTTTGTGCCAGTTACAGATTTCCCATAGACTGTCTTAGAATAAGCATTTGCCTCCGAGTGTCAAGAGTGAATGTCTAAATGAATCTCATGTTGCTAGGAGTTTTTACTTAAGGCAGCTGTGCAGACACTTTTTGGTCTGGGCCTGCTGATTTTGAGGTGTCTATGTAGTCAGGAGAGAACAATCCCTGGAGAAGGACATCATGTTTGGAAGAGTGGCAGGTCAACGCAAAAGAGGAAAACCCTCCACCAGATGGATTGACACAGTATCTGCAACAATGGGCTTAAACATAAATAAGATTGTTTGCCTGGCACAGAATCGGCAAGTGTTTCGATCTGCTGTACGTAGGGTCGCTATGAGTCGGACTCAACTCGACGGCACCTAACAATGGAGTGCTAGGGGGCTGGGATTTAGCTCAGTTGGTAGAGTGCCGCTCTGTAGTCTCTGAGGTCCAGAGTTCGATTCCCAGCACCGCAAACACGGGAGAAGGATGTGGCAACCCACTCCCAAGGCAATCCTGAAAACAATCTGTCATTGAAAACCCTATGAGGGTCACTATGAGTCGGAGACGACTTGACGGCACCTAACAACAACAACATGGAGTGCTAGGGGAGGCGTGGCCAGCAGATAGCTGGGTATCCTGGTCTGGAGCTCAGGGCAGGAACGTGGGTAGTACAGGGGCATGTGGCTGAAGCCATGGTGTATCTGTGACCCCTGGGCAAAACAGGCACAGAGATGCGGAAGGTGAGTCTGGACAGACACACGTGGGGCTGTGTCAGAAAAGGAAAGGGCAGCAGGAAAATAGGCCTGAGGAAGAGGGTCCTGGAGGTGGGAGGACAACTAAGAGAATGCGTTTGACCTGCTTTATGTGCAAAGTCAAGGATGGGTTACTGGCCTAGTCAAAAGTTGGCTCACTAAGGAGGGAGCAGTTGCAGACAAGCAGGCAGTGGAGAAGGAAGATGGGGGAGGGAAGCGGGTTCCAGAAGTTCACCTGTGGAAGAGGAGAGTGAGAAAGCAGGAGCGGGGGGTCTAGGACAGGTTTCTGTTGTTGTTGTTGTTGTTGTTGTTGTTGTTGTTATTATTATTAATGGAAAAGGCTTTCCACACTAAAATGCAGCACGAAGAGGAATCTGGAGAGGAAGAGGTTAAAGACATGGGTGAGGCCTCTGGAAAGACCCAGTGATGGGACAGGGCTGGGGAAGAGCAGTTCCTATGGAGGGAGGCTGAGGAGGCAGGGAGAGTTGGAAGTTTAGTGTCAGGAAGTTTTCTTCTCACAGCTTCTGTTTTCTGTGGTCAGTCTGGGTAAATCCATATAACCGAGGGGAGATCTCAGCAGACGCTGGCAGAGGACTGTGCAAGTGCTCAGTCTTATTTCACGTCCCGTTGACCTGAGCTCTGAGCTCAGAGCCAGGCAGCCTCTGGGGAGCTGTGGGACCCGAGCCTTGGGAGAGGCATGTGTGGCCTGTCACCAGGATGCAGAATTCCAGGCCTTCCCGGCCTCTGCCCCAGCCCCTGTCTCTCCTGTAGAGCCAGCCTTGTCTCCTCTGGTCAATTGTAACCTAATTATGATCAAATCAGTTCCATAGCATGGGCCTTTTTTAGGCATTAGTGACTGGAAGAGTTTTGTTCTATTACTTCACATTTTCCAAACCCACTTCATACAGATGGAATCTCTTGTAATCCTGTAAGGCCAAACACAGAAGGGGAACAATGCCAAAGAGGTTGGGCCCAGAGCTTGGTTTAGTGTAGATAGAATGGTCTGATTTCTTCTGGCATCTAAATAAATCTCCCGGCACCAGCTTTGGAGGTTCCAGCACTGAGCAGCACTCAGGTCTCATTCACTCACTAGATACTGACTGAACATTGGCTGTCGACCAGGCTCCATGCTCAGTGTGCCAGGCACTGCCAACCCAGGGCATCAGTGATGGAACAGATGCCTAGGTCACAAGTGACAGGGCTGGGATTCTAAGCAAGGCTTTTCAGCCCTAGGTCCTTTGCTCCACCTATTCTATCAAGTGCCTCTCAGGCATAATGTTTCATGATGCTGAGGTTTTTATTTTAAACGTTTCCTGTCTCCTAGTGCATAAAGCACCTTAGGGAATTGTCAAAACCCCCAAACTGCAGTGTTCGAGTTAAAGTCTTAGAAATGCTCAAATCAAATAAAGTCAGGGCAGATATATAAAGTGCCTGCTTTGGCTCTTGCCTGCATGGCATCAGCAAAATGAACGTGAAATAATAGATTTGTTAATGGCTCAAGATGGCAATGGGAGTGGAGGGTGGGAAAGGGAAGGTGGCATTTGTTGTTTGAGCTGAGGCTGCACATTGCTCTTGTCACATTGCAGCAGTGTTTGGGAAAGGAGACACCTTTACCAAGTACCGGCATGTGCTAGGCTTTGCATGGTTAAATCCCAGAGGAGAAGAATGTGGAAGGTCTGAGGACATAAGCATCGTGCAATTGGGGTGGGGACAACCAGGATCTGACCTGGGTTTGTCTAAATGTGGCCCACAGTGCTCTCTTTCCAAGTGTCTTCTTAAGTTGTCATGGTGTGGAAGTAAGACAACAGACTGAAGCTGGGTGTGGTGGTGCATGCCTGTAATCTCAACACTCAAGAGGCAGAGGCAGGAGGATTGTTGCAAATTCAAGGCCAGCATGGGCTACATAGCTAGTTCCAGGCCAGCTGGGGCTAGATAGCGAGACCTTGTCTCAAAAAAACCAAAACACCCCACAGAGTCCAAGTTAAACAGGCATATGCACATGCGCGCTCACACACACACACACACACACACACACACACACACACACACTCCTACTGCTATTTATTAAAAAATTCAGGAGAAATGTGGAAGGAAAAACTGTTACTCAGCAATTTCTCAATAGCCACACCTCAGTCCTTGAGGATGAGTCTAATGAACTGGTTTTATAGGACCTATACTTTTCCAGCATTGGCTTTGGGATCCACAGGGGAGAGAGGCCTTTGTCCTGACAAACTCCAAAAGGGCAATAATATACATTTGCCAAATGATTCAGGTATATGTTTAATGGTGTGGGGGGCATAGTAAATTAAATTGAGGCAAGTCAAATATTCATTTGAAATAAATACAAGTATACATTTCCAGAACAGGTAGAATGGTAGTAAACTGAGGCAAATCCTGCATCTCTAAGAGATTCATGCCTGACTTTGCGAAGAAGTGCAGTCTTTATTCTTTCAAGAGAACGAGTGTGGAGCCCCTTCCCTGTCTGATAAGTGGCCTTGGTGAGAATTATGTGAGATGATGTACAGGAAGTGCCTGGCCCAGGGTCTGCCATGCAGGGGCTTTTGATATCATTGTCTTTAGACTTGGGGTCCAGGTTGTGCGGCTGCGAAGGACTTGGCAGGGTCCAGGTTGGCTGAGTTCTCTCATGGGGGTGACTGTGAGGACAGTGAGGCCATTTATAGGTGTGAAGCAGCCAGGAAGAGGTGCTCCTGAGCTCCTGGTCGGTTCTCTTGCTCCCCCACGTCCAGGCAATTCACCTGGCAGCCCACAGCCTTCAGATGGCTTCCCACACATGCCTGTCTGGGCCTCACCACTGGGTCCTAAGATGCTCTTGATGATCACGGTGCTTCAGATGTAACAGCCCAGCAAGTTTTGTCTTTGGCCATTCCCACCATCACCCTGACCTGTTTTGTTCCAGCTTGTGGGCAGCTGACTCTCACTACAAATCTTTCTTAAAAGTTCCAAGTATGTGTCAAAAAAAAAAAAAAAAAAAAAAAAAACCAAAATAACAATAACAAACCACTAACAATACTGAGGCCTGGTGTGAATTAATAGGTCTTGGAACTCAGGGTAGAGAACTTTAGCATCTACCTTTCCTTCATTCATTGTCAGGGCTCTCCAAGGCACAAGCTGGGCATGTTGGGCCTTTGCATAACGGCTTTGCCTGAATCCTTTTCTATTCCCACAAGCAACCCTGTCACAGTGGTTCTATAATCTCCAGACAGGAACCAGCCTGACTCGTAGGTAAAACTTAGATACTTTGATTGATCACATTATGAAGCCCAACCCTGCCGGAAAAGCAGACACAAGGCCTCTGCCCAGGAAACTAGAGGGACTCTTCCCTTCTTCCCCCTTTGGTTATATGAGAAATGGAAGGGAACACCTTCAGGAAGTAATCCTCCAATCTTGTCTGGGTGTGGTGGGCTTCCACTGGGACTTTGCCTGACTCCAGGAAAGGAGGATATCATGGGGCCAGTGAAATCTGAGATTCCTCAGCTAGATTTTCATTTGAAGTTAGCCTGGGGCCCTGGAGTCACATCTCTGCAGGATGGGTCGTGCTGGCTTAAACATTTATGCCCCCTCTTGGACACTCTGCACTGTAAGAGAGGACTTCTGCTCCTGGAGAAGCCGGCAGAGTGGCAGTGGTAGAATTAAAAATATTTTGGCACAAAAATCCTGGGAAGTGTGGTCAGAGTTGTGGGGGAGAATATTCCACGTCTCCTCCTCTCTGGTGGCCCCTGTGTGCTCCTCCACCTGTAGACCCTGCCCTCCTCGCCACCCTTCTGAAGGTAGGCGCAGCCATGGCGGCAGCTTGCCCCATTAGCTGCCCTGGGGTATTTTGCATCCTGATTGGAATCCATGCTGAAACTGACTCTGTGCTTCCTAGGAACTAGCCAGCTGTGGATGGAGCAAGAAGGAGAAACATAGTCTCGCCCCCAATGTTGTGGCCTTTACCCGGAGGTTTAACCAGGTAAGTGGCACCCCTTGCATGTGGCTGTCCGGGTGGCAGTCTGTTGTCCCTGTAGGCTGAAGCCCCCCAGGGTTCCATCCCAGGCACCTGGCCCCAGGTACACATCATCTTCCTGCACCACCCACCTTCCCCCACTCCTGTGCCATCACAGTCCATGTCAGAAAGTGGGTGGGACTGAACACCCCTTTTCCTGTGCCTGTGTCACTCCAGGGGCTTCGATTCCACATAAGCTAAGGTTTGAGGCCCTTCCTGTACGCTGAGATGGCCGTGGGTGGGGAACCCAGCCTCTGCCTATTCCTCCAGCCACTCCTCTCTCCTGTCCCCCTCCCTCTCCAGGCCCTGCTATCCTGGCCTGCTGTCTCTTGCCTAGTGCACCGTCTCTCTGTCCTGTCAGCCCAGAACTGCTCCGCCCTGTTCCACTCTCAGTCAGATCTTAGTCTGAGTGTCACTTCTCAGGGAGCCATCAGTGAGTCCCCATCTATATGAAGTCTCGCCGTCAAATGTTCCCTCCCTGCACCTGTTCTTCTCCGTGTGGTCCTTTACTCATCTGCCCTCCTTCCATGTACTCCTCGGTTCCCACCTTCCTTGCCAGTCTGTGAGCTCTTTGAGGGTGTTGTTCAGTGCTAGGCCCTCAGTAAATACAAGGGGCACTAATGGACACATGCTCTTGAATTGAACCTCTTTGAATTCTGATTCACTGGCCCCACACTATTCCAAACTGACTTGGTCCAGCCAGAACCTTTGTTCCGGGTATGAAGAGCTACAGCCCCATTTATTGGATTGATGATTGAAGGTGTGGACCACCTGAGGAGGATGAGGCATGTTGATCGCTCAGCCAGAACATGATCTGTGGTCGACAGCACCCTGTAAGACTCCCTTTACATAAACCAGACCCCAAATGGTACTGTTTAAGGTTTTTCTTCTTCATTCTTGCTATTCTGGTTTCAAATGAGGACAATGGCCTTGAGGTTGATCATGTGTGTGACTGGCTCTCTGGCTGCTGGGGCCTGTATTCCCTTGGGTCTGTGGCTCCAGCTGGGCCTCCCTCTCAGAAATGCCTGGTCCTGTGCATCACTATTGCTCAACCTCTCCAGCCCTCTCCAGTCTCAGTGCCCACTCAAGGATGGTGGGAGCCTCAGGCACCAGCTTGTAGTCTGAAGATCAAGGCTAGAGTTGGCATTAGTGTTCTTTGATGAGGTATAGTAGGAGCCAAGAAAGGCCTAGATGCATCTGGTCTAGGGACTGTACACTGTGTGTTTAAGAAGGGATGTTCCAAAGCCTCTTGCCTTTTCTCTTTCTTTTGAAGATCTTTTCCTTTTCAAATTAGCTTAGTCTTAAAAAAAATGCATGCATAAACCATCCAGAGGTTCATAGTTTCTTTAGTAAAACTATTTGACTCAGAGCCAACTCTCTCCTCACATCTGACCAGCTACAGAACTCCCAGAGGAGGGGCCCTCAGAGGCTCTGATGTAATCTGCTTCACACAAGGACGCCGGGTCAGCTTGGCAAAGGCAGCACAGCTTGTTCTGCACACAATTGCATTTTGTCCAGCTTAAACCAAGAGGTGAAATGAGCCAGAAGTGAAGCCGCATTTTCTCAAATAGAATGGTTCGGGAGGTGGTCTTCCTGCTGGTCCGATGATTCCTCTGACAGCCAGCAGCTCCTGGACATAGCCCTGTTAGCACTGGCCTGGTCAGCCACTGGGGCTGCTTGCTTTGAGATGAGCTCTCCGGCGTCCCTTCCTGGGAGACCTGGCACATGTGAAGACAGTATGCCTCAGCAGACTCCAGCTAGGAGAAAGCAGCTCGCTTACCTCTTGGAGCCTCAGTTTTCTTATCTGTGACTGAGAATAATAATTACACTCCCTTTGCTCTGTCATTATGGAGATTAAATAAAATGGTATGTGGAGAGCTTATAGCACACTCTCTGGCACGTAGTAGGTATCCAGATATTTTAGAGGGAGAAAAGGAAAAATGTGAAGCCCAGCTGGTTGGAAGGAGATTCCCACCCAGGGGGTTTAAGGCAGCTGTGGCCAAACCAGAAACCCAGTAGTGAGTGTTCTGGCCACCTTCCTACTTCCTGCTGCATCCCTGGGGATTTGTTCATAGAGTGACTGGATGGGAGAAGTTGGCCAGATTCACTAAAGGTCTTTATGTGCCAGGGCTATGTCTTGATCCCAAGGAGTTCAGTATATAGTATAACATTTCTCAGTCATTTCTGTCTGAGTCATGAATTCTTGTGAGAAGCTGACAATATCACATCTGAATGTGCCCTTAGAAAATACAGACACATATGAATTTGTGTTTCACTTGTTTGTATGGGGATCACTGCCTCCTTGAAGCGTGTGCAGGGACACTGAGGGGTCTGAGAGAATCAAACAGATCTGGGTTTGAGCTTTAGTCCCAAGTACTAGCTGTACAATTTTGGGCTGGCTTTTGGCCTCTGTGAGCTCATCTTCTTCAGGAGTCATCTCAAGTGGGTTTAAAAGATTAAATAGGAACCATGGATATAAAGGGTTTAGCCCAGTACTCAACACAGGAAATGATTTGGTGCTAACTTTAAGAAAGGGAGCAGAGTTGTCAGAACTCTGAGGCCAAAGGGAAGTCAAGCCCAGACTCGGAGACTGGGGACTAAGCATAGGCATGGGAGTCAGGATTGTGTCCTGAGGATGTTGAAAATTTTGCAAAAGAAGGGGAAATTAGGGAAATGGGACCAAGTGAGAGCTGAAGGGTGCTGACATTTGCCAATGGGCAGAGGACAGGGGGCTGCGTAGGAGGCTGAGAAGGCAGCAGGGAGCAAGAGGAACCCTCCAGAAGGCAGTGTCTAGAAATCTGCTTCAAGAATAAGCCAATGCTATGACATGGGTCACCTAAGATAGGTCTGAAAAAGAGGCCTTGGAACTTGGAAGCAGAGATGTGCTGGGGCCCTCAGCCAGACAGATTTGAGGAGAGGTAGCAGGCTGAGCCGTAGGAGGTGAGGGTGCTGGAGAGAGCAGGTGCAGGTGATTCTGGCAACCGTGCTCCAAAGATGGAAGGTGAGAAGCGGGAGTCGCTGGAACAGTCAAAGAAGTCCAGGAAGGTGGGTTTTTGGGTTTCTCCTCCTCCTCCTCCTCCCCTTCCTCCTCCCCCTTTCTTTTCTCCCCCCCCCCTTCGTTTTCTCCTCCTCCTCCTCCTTCCCCTTCCCCTCCCCCTTCCTTTTCTCCTCCTCCTCCTCCTTAGTGGAATCCAGGGACTTGCACATGCTATCCAAGTGATCTGCCACTGAGTCACATGCCTACCCCATTATGTGTGTGTGTGTGTGTGTGTGTGTGTGTGTGTGTGTGTATATAATTTATTTATTTATTTTTGAGACAGAGTCTCACTGAATTGCATAGGCTACCTCTGGCCTCAAACTCATGATCCTCTTGCCTCAGCCTCCCAAGTCCCTGGGATTCCAGTGTGCACCATGGCACCTGGCTCAGAGCATGTTTCTTCTTTTAAGTGGGCAGAGCCTTGAGGATGTTTGTGTGCTGAATGAAAGAATGCAGTAGGCCAGGAAAAATAAAGATGAGGAGGGAAGGATACTCAACGAAGTGCCAGAGAAAGTGGGAAAGGCTGAGATATGGGGGTCCTTCAGGGTGAGAGGCACTGACAGAAGAGGGCACAGCTGTAGGCCTACCTGTAGGTGCAAGGGAAGGAGACCCATGACTTCTCTTTCTCTGGGGAACAGGAGGCAAAGTGGGGGGTGAGGGTGGGAGAAGCTCAAAAAATGCACTCCACACTGATGTGCATCCCACTCTATTCTGCATGTAGAACATAGGGTTGTCTTTTTCAATTAAGTTGTTAAGTACTAATCATACAAGAAGCAAGCTGGCTATGGAAATATGAAAGACTCATGGGCAATTGCAGTGGCCCAGATGAAACAGAGATTGTGACTTTTAAGGGGTCCCCAGGGCATGTGGACAAGTGCTTTTCTGTGGTTGCCCTTTGCAGCCTGGGAGTGGGAGCGTGGGGGCGCACGTGGCCTGCTTCCTTCACATACACAGGGGCTGGCACAGCAGAGTTCCTGGAAGGACCAAGGCACAAGAGAACTTAAAGCCCTGGCAAAGATGAGGCTGAATTGACAAATGGTAGAGGATCAGTCTGCCTATGAGGGGAAGGATGCCAGGGACTCCCAGGGATGATGTGACAGAAGATGGGGCCCCATGGGGGTCAAGGAGGAGGTAAGGACTTAAATGTTACAGCCCGAGACGAGAACAGGTTTCTGATGTCGAGCAGCCCTGGTAATGAAAAGGGAGGCAATGGAAGTAGTAGGGGATCACGGCTGCAGTTTATGTGGCCAAGGATGCGAGGCCGTCCTTACTTGCAGTGACGTGGTAGTTGCCTAAGGAGGAAGGCAGTGATCCCGAGCCTCATCTGACTCTGATTTTACCTCGACTTAAGTAAATGATAATGCATCTCTATGATGAAATACTTGGAAGCTGCAAAAAATTGTGGACGAATACTAATTCACTTATAAAAACTCTTGTGGTGTATGATTAGTACTTACCAACTTAATTGAAAAAGAGAACCCTATGTTCTAAGTGCAGAATAGAGTGGGACGCACCTCACACTGCTTGTGACTCTTCACTTGGGAACCTGGGGCTGCAGACAGTTCTTGCCTCTTGTGCTGACCTCTGTCTCCCTTGTTTTCTGCCCGAAGCTTCTGTGAAACTTGTAGTTAGAAAAGAGAGTAAGAAGTGTATAAAACTGATGCTTCTACCTCATGGCTTGCTTTCCTGCCCATTCTGTGTAAGTCCTTCACTGCGGCCCTGCCCAGGCACCATGACTCCTCCTGAGACCATCACCTCAGTGATCTCGAGGATGCCTCTGCCCAGCAGAAGGGTCTCATTTGACACTTGTGCCCAGAAGCCTCTGAAACTTCCCGCGCAGGGTGGCATCTTATCTCCTCCATCTCTCCTTGCGTCAGGCCCCTTGGTCTGATCATCCTCTCCTTCCAGTTGTGTCCCCTTTTAGGACGCATCCCACAGGGCTCCTGCAGCCCTGTCAGCCAGCCAGCTGTCCCTGGTCATGGCATCCACAGTCCCACCACAGTCCTGCCTTACTGTGTAGGTAGGGGCTTCCCATCGTTCTGGGCCTGCCCTCCTGTCATTACTCCCCAAAGTCCAGTCCGTGTGCTTTGGACTTCCTCTACGACTATGATTGCAGCTGCCTTCTGCACAGAGATATCCAGAGGACTCTCCCCCTGCCCCCCGTCACCTCCATGCCAGGCAAGATCTGTACCCCAGTGCCGAGAGCCTGTACAGGGTGGGGGCTTCACACTACTCTGTTGAATCACATAGTTGCTTCAGAGCTGCCTCTGCACACTCTGTGCTGCAGATCCAAAGTCAACTCTGCCACCTTCCATAATCATGCCAGGAAAATGTGTGGGATTTTGGCGTGAAGGAATCTATTGTACACATAAATTATCACACTTGAGATTAAGTGGCATAAAAGGGCATACACTAACATATAAGCTTTATGAGTATACTATTTGGTACCCAGAAAAACTTTCTTCTATAACTGGCTGGTAAACATTTGAGTTTGAACTTAACTTTGGCAATTCTTTGGAAAAAAATTATTCTATGGAAACCCAGGTGTGTCCTGGAGGTAATCATGGATAATTACACTGAGAAAACATTTCTATAATGCTCCTGCTTCATATAAAAGGCAAACTGTTGATTCATGGTTTATCTTTCCTTGTTTTCTCTTTGAAAAGTGATAGTATTTCAGTTGTTGTTAGGTGCCATAGAGTCAGGTCTGATTCATAGTGACCTTACATACAACAGAATGAAACACTCCCCGATTCTGTACCAGGCACCCTGTCTTTGTATTTAAGCCCATTGTTGCAGACACTGTGTCAGTCCATCTAGTTGAAGGTCTTCCTTTTTTCGTTGACCTGCCACTCTCCCAAACATGATGTCCTACCCCAGGTTTAGGAGAATATATTTTACTTCAGCAATAAGCTTCCTTTGTTAAGGGAGGGCCATCCCTCACTGTCTTCTACCTTGTGAAGTTCGAGGGTTTTCCATGCCTCGCCTTCCTTTCCATTGCCCTGCTGGGGCTGGCATTCCACCTCTGCTCATGGTGCTTTGATGGCATTCTGGGCACCCATGTTTCACACAGAACTGTTGTGATGGTTGTTGTTGTTGGGTGCTGTCGAGTCGTGTCTGACTCATAGCGACCCTTATAGTGTTTTTCAATGGCTGATTGTTTTGGGATTGCCTTGAGAGTAGATTGCCAGGTCCTTCTCCCATTTTTGTGGTGCTGGGAATCAAACCTGGGGACCTCAGAGACTACAGAGCAGTGCTCTACCAACTGAGCTAAATCCTAGCCCCATTGTGATGGTAGTGAGGCATAAACCAGAACAGCTAACCATTTCCAAGCATTTGTTGGCTGACCCTTTTCTGTGCTTCCTGGGGTGCCACGGGTCAGTCCTACACTGATAGATGACTTTCTTTTCCCACCAGCAGACCCAGGGGCCCTGGTCATTGATGTGTGAGAGAGGTTAGGCATGAATGAGGTTCTGCACCGTAGCTGCCAGCATAGACTTTTGGCACATGCTGCATCCAGGAGAGCAAACCTGCATTGCTCTGTGGAACTTTGAAAGACACTTCTGCATGGTTTATTCTTGCAGCCCTCTCTTAGAAAACTACCTTTGTTGCAGTCATATAAATATGGGTGAAATCTCCTTGTCTTGGCCCTTGCTTGGAATGTGGACTAATGGGTGGTGGGGTTGGTGTATACACCCCTTTGTCTGACTGTTTTTCCATCTGTCCATCATTCTCCCACCATCCATGGTCTCCTCACATTTGGATCCTTATGGGCAGGAGTCCAGGCCAATTCACCTCCTAATACCCTGCAGCACTGCAGAGACACCTCTGGGTGACCATGAAAGTGCCTGCTCCTTTTGACACTGTGGTGCACGCTGGAGAGGGGGTACCAGGAACATGGGACCTATCTGGGGTCAGGTGCCAGAAGGAACTCTGGATCTCATGCCCTAAGCGATGCTCTCACAGCTTCCTGGCATCTTGGCAATCCCACAGCGGTGGTGGGCAAGGGTGATGTGGGTCGCCTGGCATTTAACAACATTTTCTGGTGTGTGTGTGTGTGTATGTATGTGTATTTGACTCTACAGGTCAGTTTTTGGGTTGTACGAGAAATTCTAACAGCACAGACTTTAAAAATAAGGGCAGAAACCCTGAGCCATTTTGTGAAAATAGCCAAGGTAAGCTATTTTATTCATGCTTCCCCCTCCTTCTCTTGTTGGTCTCAAAATGTGTTTCCTTGGTCCTTTGGGAGGTGATTTGCTTGGGATCTGGCTGACAGGGTCCAAACATTGTGGGGAGGGGAGCATGGCCTGACCTCCCCCGAGCCTCCTGGCCACCATGCCCCGAAACCCGTGTGCCTTAGCAGCGTGCCACAACCCTGCGATTCCCACAGCCAATGTTCTCCTTACCTGAGCTTTCTTTTCGCATGACCCAGCTGCTTCCCCCAGCCCCCGGACCCGCTCATTTTCCTCCTTTAGACTTTGCCAGTGCTGGGGGCTGATGGGTGGTTAGCACCAGTGCCTGTGACCTCATCACATGCTGCACGATCAGGTCACAGGTCAGCAGAGTCCACCCCAGCTTATCCTGAGCCCAGGCGTGGGCCAGATGGCCCTGCTGCCCCTCCTCTTGCCTCTTGCCCCTGGCCTGGCAGGTTCTGTCCTTGCTGCTTGTTGGGCCCCTCCTTTCCCCTCCTCTTCTCACCTCTACCTGCCTAGGCTGCACCATCCACTGCCTTCCTAGCCCACTGTCATGCCCAGCAAGCTCCTCCCACTCCCTGCTCCCGCCCTGAGCTTGCTGGACTCTGCCCGCTTCCCTGGCTACTTCATGTGCACGTGTGGTCTTCCCACTCAGATCCTAGGAAAGCTGCTCTTCCCTGAGGCCCTTTGCACCAGGCAGCGTAGCATCCGAGGTCCTGATACAATCGCAGTCAGTGCTCACCTGACTCATCCCATTTGTAGAGCAGGAAGGGGAGCTTGGAGGGCGAAGTGTCCACGATCGGGGGCCCACAGCTAGTCAGAGGCAGAGCAGGAATGAAAGCCCTGTCTCTCTGCCCTCAGCGGAGCTGCTGGGCTACCCCTCCCAGGAAGGCTGATTGTGTCAGTCTCTAAGTATGTTAGGGGCAAGGGTCACGACGATGTCCTGTGGATTCTCCTGGAGTACTTGGACCTGATGCTGGGCTTAGTGTCACTTATTACTGTTGATCAGGTCTGTGCTGGGCCAGAAGAGAAAGCAGAGTGGGCTTCTAGCCCTCCTGGGGCTTGCAGTTCAGACATGAGTTATGGTCCTCCCCCAAGGAGTCCAAAATGATCCCTCCTTAATCTTTGCCCCTTCCCTTGCTGTGGACCATCATGCTGTGCTGGCACCCTGGGAGAATCCTGAGGAAAGCCCCTTGCCTTCAGGGGCCTTGGTTTTATCATCCACAAAATGGAAGGGACAAGTTAGATAACCTTCCAAAGGCCTTTGAGCTCTAGAAAGAAATCCTTTGACAGACCGGCATTCAGATGCTCAAAGGAAATTCAGCGCACTCAGAGACTCTATTCTTACACACAGGAAACAATTAGAGATTGTTACAAGATGTATGAAATGAAGCATTCACTTGTGCGGTCAGGGCGAAGTTTCCAAGTAGGAACAGAGCTATGAGGACCAGGCATAAGGGCTTTTCCTCTGTTCATTTTCCTCATTCTATGCTGGGTGCTGTACTAGGTCCTGGGGGCACCATGGTAGTCATGCCTTGTCTTGCTCTCAGAATCCCAGGTCCAGGGTAAGAGAGAAGCAAGAAAGCAGCAAGTACAGTTCAAGTGTAAGGGTGCACCTGGGCTGTGTGGGAAGCACAGAGGCGAGCCACCAGCCTTCTTGGATTTGGAGACATATCAGGAAAGGCATATGAGAGAAGGTGGCACCCACGATGAGGGATGGAGGAGGGGAATATCTCTACATGAGATATTGGGAGGGTCGCCTCACACTGAGCATGCTCCCAGGGGCCAGGAGCTGGTCTAGGCCATCGACACGCACTGTCTCATGTGGCGTAGGTGCCATTATCACCTCCTTGTTTTGACTGTAAGGATACCGGGTCTCAGAGAATGGGGTAACTTGCTGCAGGAAACAAGCAGAGGAACCTGGGATTGGAACCAGCTCTTTAGGTTCCACAGAGCCTGCTCCCTAAGCCAGACTCCACTGCCTCCCCAAAAGGAGAACTGCCACCCCAGTCCTGTTAGCAAGTTTCCCTCAGCATGAAACCAAGAGCAGAGCAATCGCATTTTTCTGCTCTGACTCTCCGCCGTGTCTCATTCTGTGGCCCTCCGTGGTAAGGAACTTGTCTGAGACAGAATTGACTCCAAATGTTCTCCTTTGGGGTCTGGTTCAAAGACGCATGGTCAAGTGACTGGGAAGCCTGAGCCTTAACTCCCCAGCTGAGAAGGATGACACAGATTAATGGCATCTCTCCCCGGCCCCTTTCTCATTCAGTGTCAAGGTAATCACAGTAGAGCCCCATGGATGATGTTGGCACAGCTGGAATCTTAGCTGACAGAAGCCTGTTGGGATGCATTCAGATTCATCTAAAAAAAGAACAGACAAGGATTACCAAACCTCATCCCAAGGCACGTTTCTGTCCAGCAACCAGACAAGTCAGCTTGTGAAACTTTGCCAGTCTTTTAGATGCAGACTCACCTTTTGACAGTTCAAGAGGAAAGGAGCATATGGTTCCTATGAACTCCCTAGAAATATATTATTTTCTACATGAGATATTTTTAAGTATAATTGGATTTCATAAATATGACAACATTTGGTAACATTTGAGCATGTTTTTGTTCTGTTGTTTATAGCAGCAAAAATAATGTGGTCCATGTCTTTATTTCCCCAGAAACTTCTCGAGCTCAACAACCTTCATTCTCTCATGTCTGTGGTATCGGCGTTACAGAGTGCTCCCATCTTCAGGCTGACAAAAACCTGGGCTGTAAGTTAACCTCCCCGAGTCTGTTGTTTGGTTGTGGAAGATCCCCACACTCATGCCCGAAGCCCTCTGTCTGCACTTTCGCTAAGGGCAGTTGCTGTGAGTCAGTGAAGCACTCTCTAGGCAACCGCATGGCTTCAGTGGCCCCAGCCCCATTTTTTCAAAGGACCGATGAGGGTGCTGACGTGGCTGGGTTGGAAGCCTGTCTCGGAATCTTCCTGGACCCCTGGGCGTCATCCGTTGACAGCCAGGTCAGCACGTGACTTCTGCCGTCCGCTTGGCCGGTACTCATCTCTGGCAGGCTTCAGACTGCCCTTGGGAAGGTCTCCGGGCTGATGGTTTGCAGCTGCCCTGGGTCACTGGCCCTATAGCTTACAGAGTTTCTCTGGAGAAACCTGTGACCCTCATGTAGGAAAAAATGATTTTTTTTTCTTTTCTTTTTTCCTGAGGCAATGGATAATTTCAGCTCAGAGGTGGAGCCTGATAGTTATATAATTGAGTCTGTAGGAAAGTTTTTCTGCTGTAAAAATGCCTTAAAAATATTTCAGACCTCTTTATCCTCCTCAGTTGGCACCGCGCCTGACATGGGGGAAGTAATTGCTATTTCCATAGCTCGTTAGCATTCACCTCCTGGCCCTCCAGGTCCAGGGTCTCTCACAGCCACACAGCCCAAGCCTTTCAAGACTTGTTTATGTCTCCCAGAACTGACAGAAACTCTATGGATTTGTCAGATGTGCCTCTACAGCTCATTTCCCACCTTCTTTCTGCCAGTCTGTGGGGCTGGGCTGTTTCCTACTTGGCCGGCGCAGGAACCTTTAAAATACTTAAGGGTTATGTTGTAGGTGATCAAAAACGAGCCTTGTTTCTTTAAATTGCAACTTTCTGTAGATCCGGCCCTAGCAGAGCAGGGTGCAAAGTGTCAGTCTGGAGTCCAGAAACTTGGTTTGCGTTCAGGCCCCATTCAGAGCATGGGACTCGTTTTCCGGCTCTGCTTGGGGCAGGCGGCTTAGGGGAGTGGTTTTCTGTCAGTGCTTTGTGGAGTCCTGGGGATCCTTAGCCTTGCCTTGCGGGGCAACATAGGCTGAGGGAAGGAGTGAAGGTGCCAAGCACACATCCCCGGCACTATTTCCACAAGGGCAGCCCTATCTGTGCCAGTCTGTGTATTGGACTTCTGCGTGAACTGCAGCTGAGCGGTGGCTCTCGAGGTCATAAGCAAGTTTGGAAGCCACTGGTCTCTGCAGTCGCAGCCAGCTCTCTGAGTCCAAGGCCATCTGAGCAGGGAGGCTCTTTTCAAAAGTTGCTTGGAGAGTTTTTTTCAAATGAGTTTTCCATCATTTAGCTGCTGTTATTTCTTCTTGGGCTACTTGGAGCTGTGTGGGGACCCAGAGGGCTGAGTTTCGAATCTTCTCATGTGCATAGACCTTCCTGTGGGTAAGACTGGGACTCTCAGGGACCCTAGGAGTCGTGTAGTCAGTGAGGGCAGAACAAGTGAAGTGGCACAAGTGTCTGGGCTGTAGGAGGGCCCTGCACAGAGATATGATCCCATGACCCACTCAGGGGCAGACCGGGTTCATCAGTGAGGCCCTAGACAGTGTTCTCCCAAGGATGCTGTCTGCTGCCGGGACGCTGGGGCAGCATCAGAGTAACACCCAGCCCATGCCATTCAGCTTGGTGAGTGCTACTCGGGGTGGCCAAGCCTTCAGTGCAGTTGACAGGTCTATGCTGCAGTGAAAATAAACCTCTGTAGCTCCTCGGGAGCCCGGAGTGCAGCACCCACCCAGGGCCTGCTGAGGGCGCACCCCTGCTCCTTGTTCCCCTCCAGCCATGTGGGTCCGCTGTTCTGCACACATTTACCAGAATACAAGCAGGTCCCAGGCCCTGCCCCAAGCGCTTTATAGGTATTAAGTCATTTAGTCCCAGTCGCTACCCACAGAGGCAGGCACTGCTGCTATTCGCATTCAAGGCTGAGCAAACGGAGGCCATGGGAGTTGTGATTTCTGCAGGGCCCGTACCTAAGTGGCAGAGCTAGGATCCAGCCCCAGCAGCCTGGCTCCAGAGTCCCTGCCTGTAACCACCAGATCCCACTGATCTCCGTAAGAAGGACCATTCCAGCCTGCCACCTGTTGCTCAAACAAGAGTGGGCAATTTTTTATTCTTAATTAAAACTTTTTCTCCTTATCCAAAATGCTGCATTAGGAACTTTGAAGATGAGATTAGAGGACTGTTGGTGCCTCCCCAGGCTGGCTGTGCTACTGCTGGCCAGCACCTTGTCACCGCTGTGCAGCAAAATGGGAAGCCAGAGGAGAGCCGTCAGGGAGGGGACCTGCAGCCAGTGAGCCAGAGAGCTGCAGCCAGGCCCGAAGGCTGCCCCCTGGGAAGGTCTTCTGGCCATGCACTCCTGGTTAGTCCAACCTGTGGCTTCTGTTGCTGCCCCCCTCTCTTGTGAGTAGCTGTTGTTTCTGCCACCTCAGTGGGCATGTAGCTGGAGGTCACCAGGGAGATGCCAGGGAGCTAAGGTTATGTGTCACCAATGAACAGGGGCCTCAGGGCAACCACACCTCTCTCTGTAGCTCTTCTGAGAAACCTCCCAATTGTCTCCAAGGGCTGGGAGCCAGGCTGCTTCCCTGGTTACAGAAGGCGGCTTGCCAGGGCAGAAGGTAGGAAGACACTGCATTCTAGGAAATGAGAGTGGCAACCGCCAGGCATTGGTGTCAGGGAGAGGAGGCCATGCAGACTATGTGAATTACAGTCTGAGGCTTCCAGGTCATTCAGGGGCATCACTGGTTCTTGGTGAACCTGCTACCCAGCCTTGTTTTAGATCAGACTCCCTCTCTCACCCACCTGTCCTGCCCTGGCACAGAGCATTTGGGAAATGGAGGGGCCAAGCCCATCATCTTTGCCCTCTCATCCATCGCCCCCAGCCCCACGGGAACAGATGGCTCCCCTGTCTGCTCTGCCGCGCCAGCTGGTGACAGCATGCTGCCGAGCCCGCATCTGCTCTGCAGTTCTGCTCGCAGGCCTGCTCCCCCTTGGACTGCATTCCTCTGTGATGATGTCTGATTTTCTTCTGCACCCCTGGTATCCACCCAGCTCACTTCTGTTGTTTGAACAGAAGTGTTGTCCTGAACCTCATCCTTCCTTTGCTACTCATTGCTTTTAATGAGATTAGCCATAGGAGCGTTTCCCAAAATGAGCTTTTCCCTCTCCTCCCACGTCCCTTGAACAGAGGCTGGTGAGAGCTTGTGCACTCACAGGGTACCGGGTGGCAGGACGCATGGGAGGACCCAGGCATGGCAACCCTAAAGGCCAGTGCTGTTAGAAGCCCCACTTTACCAAGGAGGAAACCGAGGTTGCAAGAAGGGGCGGGACCAGGGCAGGATCCCAGAGGGCTGAGTGCCAACGCCAGCACATCCCCGCTGGACCCCACGGTCGGCCCGGATACTGTGTGGGTGGCTTGTGATGGTGGGAACCTGAGATGGTCACAGGGACAGATGGACACCCGTGCTGCTCGGGAGGTGGGACTGGAGAAATGTGGCCGGCCCACTGAGCAAGGCTGGCTCCCTCAGTGGAGCTGAAGCCTTGGATATGCGGGAAACCTGGATGAAAGCAGAGGGAGGGGTGACAGGAATGGGAGGGGCCCTGCCACTTGGCTGCATCGTGGATGACCTCCAGTGAAGGTCAGTCACTGGCTTGGACAGGGAAGCCCATGGGCCTGTCCCCGGCCTCCTGAGTGCCACCATCTGGGTGGCCTGTACACAGTAGGACCTAAATAAATGCTGGCTGGATACACAAACAGGGAGTTATAGCTGCCTGGAAAAACGCAGACAGGGAATGATTTACCCCAGCTCTGGGGCCACTTTGGAATGTCAGCTGCCTCAAAGCCACGAGACCTAAGCAAGAGCGTATCAGCCAGGGCCGATTTCCTCAGCACACAGCACCTTGCAGCTCTCACTCATTCTGCACATCAGATGTTTGCGCAGTGCCTCTTCCACACCCGGCCCTGAGGCCGTAGCCAAGGCCGTGTGCTCGTGGCTTTCATGTTAGCAGAGGAGAGAGATGTCATTCAGGGAGAATGAGCGCAGGCCTGGTCTGGCAGATGTTGGTGGACTGTGTGAAGTGGCGAGCAAGGGACGCTGAGAGGAGCAGAAGCAACTCAGGGTGCAGCGGGTGGAGGCGGAATGCCTGGGCGGGCTTTGGCCTGAGTGACAAGGGATACAGCCATGCCAGGATGAGGGGCGGGCATTCCAGACACAAGAACAATAAGCCTGGTGTGACCAAGGGACTGCGGACCAGCATGGCCAGGGCTCATCCCGGGAGGGGAGTCAAGTTTCTGTCCCAGCTGTGTGGAAGGGCTTTGAACAGAGACAGGCACAGTCTGCTTAGTGGCGCTTTGGGTTGTGTTTTTAATTACAGTGGCTACTGTGTAGAAAACGAAGCGGGAGGCGGCGGGACCAAGAGTGGAAACCAGGGCTTTGTCAGGCGGCAGGGCAGAGTCCAGGAGCAAGGTGACATTTGCTAGGTCAGGGTGGCAGTGGGGACCGACAGAAATAGATTCATATGACGTCCCTTCTAGAGAGGGAGTTGCCGTGAGGGGGATGTGGAGCCGAGGAGGGGGAGGAGTGAGTGTGATTCCTGGGCTTGGGCCTGAGCAGCTCTGACCAGAAGGATCCTGAGAAGAGACTTGCTTATTCTTGAGTGACCTGGGCCAGGGGACTCCTGGAGTGTGGGCGAGTCACCCATCGTGGTAATCACAGTCACATGCTCCACATGTCACGTACCCTACATGTGCACATAGGCATACACACGCTGCGCCTTCTCTTTCCTACAATTGGTGCTGAGACTTTGACTCACTTACAACAGCAAAGTGAACACAGAAGTTCTTGGCATGGCCGGGAGGCCTGGCCTGTGGGGTGTGACCTGGGAGGGAAGCACCTGGGAGCAGGGCACAGGGTCACTGAGTGCCGCAGGTCAGAGGAGGGCTCCTTCTGCTGAGATCTCAGGCCACTTGGCAGATACCCAAGGCCGGCAGATGTGTGGCATTCCCACACTTTGGATCCCAGAGGTGTTGTCCAGGACGCATCTTTGCTCCCCTGTGTCTGTGCAACACCATGGTGACATCCCACAGATGCGGTTGAGGAAACAGTGGGAGGCCTGGGCTGCCAGTCCCAGGCTTCTCTGAGCCTTGGTCCAGATGGCTAGTGAACCAAGTGAGAGACACAAGCTGGAAGGCGGAGGAGGCCAACACTGGCAGCCTCCAATCACTCCTCCCCATCATTCCTGAGGAGCCTGCCTGGAACCGCTTCTCAGAAATTCCATATCAGCACTTAGAGAGGCTGACATTTCCCTCTTCTCTGCCTGAGGATGCCGCAGCAGTAGACACCAGCCATCACCCTCTCCTTGAAAAACCGTTCTTCCCTGGGCTTAATTCTCTTCCTGCTGTTCTTGCAAATGGCTCCTCCTGACTTTTCATGCCCATGGATGTGGAGGTTCTTCAAGGGCCTGACCTCAGTCCTCACCTTCCTGCTCTTTTTCCTCCTTTAGAAGGAGGTCCTAGCCTTGACCTCTCTCCTGAGCCCTAGACCCACGCTCCAGTGCCTGCTCCATCCAGCTTCCATCCTCAGCTTGCGTGTCCTTGGACAGCTCACACTTGGCATTTGGTTTCCAGGAAAGTGATAGAAAGAATGCCAGAACGCAGTGTGGTAGGCTGAGCTGGAAAGGAGAAAGGCCTCCTTCCCTGTATTGTGCTCTGCACATGGACACAGCACATGCTGCGTACAATGCAACCAAGTTAAAAACCACCAATCAAAGCTATGCTGTAGGCCAAGAAAGAAGTCACCATGCGCTAAAAATAGAGAGCGCTCTCAGAATCACAGTGGCGAGCAGAGCTAAGAGGAGCCATTGTGGCTAGGCCTTTGCAGCAGGGGCCAGGAGGGTGTGTCTTGGTTTCAGGCCCCACATACATGGGGGGCTAGAATTAAGCTGCCCATCGTAGTCAGCAGTCACATGCCACCCCATCAGAAACATCAGAAACACAGCCACAGGGAGCCTGAAGGGAGAAATGTCACCAAGGACAAACTGTCCCCCAGCCAGTACATCATGTCTATGGAGTCTGAATACACGTGATCTGTGCTGGTGTGGGGAGCCCAGGCCACCTGGAAGTGATGAGAGACATGAAGACTGAGAGCGTGGGCTCTGAAGTCATATCTGGGCATGGCCCTGGGCCTTCTTCTTATGCATTAGTTGTTTGTTAGGTGCTATCAATTTGCATCTGACTCAAAGTGACCCTACGTACAACAGAATGAAACACTACCCAACACTATGCCATGCACACAGTCTTTTTATGTTTGAGTCCCTGTTATGTTTGCAGTCCCTGTGTTTCTTATTATTTTGAGTCAGGCCACATCAGCAACTGGAGGTCCCTGAGGCTTGATTCCATTCCCATCATTAAGGATGACTCTACTTTGAGGAGGCAACTCTTTCCCAGTCGCTTCTTGAACACCTTCTAGGCTGGGGGCTCATTCTCTGCCACTATGTCTGACAGTGCTTCTCTGCTATTCATGGGATTTTCAATGGCTAATTGTTTCAGGAGTGGGCTGCCAGGTCCTTCTCCCTAGTCCGTCTTAGTCTGGAAGCTCAGCTGAAACCTGTCCACTATGAGTGGCCTTGCTGGTATCTGAAATACCGGTAGCATAACTTTAGTGTCACTGCAATATACAAGCCCCTGCAGCATAACAAGCTGGCAGACATGTGGGAGTTCATCTTATGGTGAGGATTAAATGAGTAAACATAGATGTATGCCAGCACATAGTAAGGACCACTTGAGTGTTAGCTGCTGCTGTTGTTATTTGTTATTTTTATTATTATTATGTTGAACTATACTTAGCTGTTTCCAAATGGGCTGCAGAAGCCACCATACCTATAAGACAGGCCCTTTAGTTTATGACCTAGACTATCATCATCTTCCAGCTGGTCTCACTTCTGATCTTACTCTAGTTCATCCTCACACTGTTGCTAGCATGATCTCCCCAGACACATAACGGTAGAGTTTTTGCACCTTGGCTAAACACAGATTTTAGTGTTCTCCTTGCCCACCTTGTGCCCACCTCACACCCCACCTTGCTAGGTCAGAGGCTGTGTGCCCTCTGCTCCTCCAGAGCCGCATGCTGCAATACAACCATTTGGATGCCACTCCTCCCTTTTAACCTGCCATTTGAGACTCATTTCACCATTTCCAGTGTTATGATAGTGATTATTTTGTCAGCCAATTGTTAAACATGACTTGGACTTATAACCTTGTATTTCAGTGATACCTTTGAGTAAAGGGAAGATACTGAGCTTGCATTAGAGAAAAGGTTGGTATATCCTAATGGGCGATTTTTAAACATTAGTTAATTGATTTATTGCTATACTGGGGGGTTGAACCTAGGGCCTTTCTCATGCTTTGCAAGTGCTCTACCACTGAGCTGCACCCCCAGCTTTTTTTTTTTTTCTTTAATTTTTATTTTTGCGATCAGTCTCACTAAGTTATGCAGGCTCCCCTCCCTCTGGCCTCAAATTCATTATCCTCCTGCCACAGCCTCCCAAATGACAGGTGCCACAGCACCTGGCTAATGGGTGATTTTTGAGGGACATTTGTACCTAGGAATGTGGCATCTTACAGAGCACCAAGGATATAATAGAAGCATTTTGGCAATGGCAGCAAATACCAAAAGGTTTCATATCTACTTCACACCTACTTCCTGACCCTAAAAATCAAACCATAAACCTTTCAGCCATGGCCAGTGGATCTGCTATTACCAGCAACATAGCATCTCAGAGCCCGAGTCACGTACGCAAGAGATGCAAGAGTTGGCCAGAGGAATTTCCTGTTAAAACATGGCCACAGTCTGCTCATTCTTTTCCTTTCGCTTAGTATTCACTGTTTGTGCTTCTCAACTTGTGATTGGTACCCTGTTTGCAAATTGAACTGAAGTAGCTGAAAAAGTTGAATAAGCAGTGAAAATGATGGTCACGTGACTTGGCATCAGCATGACCACGTCAATACTAAACTTTGCGGAAAGGTGAGTCTCCATCTCTCCACCACCTTTCCAGTCTTACCTAAAGCCACATTTGCTACATTTTAGCCAAGCTGCTCTTCCTTTGAACATCCCTTCGTGCTCCTCCCTCCAAGCCATTTCTTGTAACTTCCCTGGCCTCTGGCACCTCTCCAGCCTCATCTGTGCTTATTGAAATCCTTCAAGACTTCTTTCCAGGACTCCCTCTTCCTGAAGTCCCACCTTCTCATAATGGACTTTACTCTTTCCCTCTAGAGCCCTTCTGTAATGTTCTGATCCTCTCTTTCCTTTTCTAGCCATTTTCATTGCTGAGCCAGATTAAACAAATGTGGTGCACATTTGGTGCCTGGCCCTCCACCCACCCCCAGACCAGCTGTGGAACCCACATGGGCCTTTGGCAAAAGTATTTTAGGGGGATTGATCTCAGACTCCTAGCTCCACTCTTGTGTCTTTTTGTGGGAATGTCTCCGGGGATTGCCATGGGTAGAATAAATGAAAGTATTGGCAATACACAATGAAAATTGTCTCATGTGGTGTATGTGCGGGTATATATGTGTGTCATTGGGTACATGAGTATATGTGTGTCCATGTTAAGGATAATGTTTTTAAATGGTGAAATCATGATTCACAGATGTAGAATGCATGAATACTTGTCAAAGATTTGAACTCATTAATTAGTGACAGAACCGTAAGATATTACAACTATATCAAAGGAGAACCCAGAATACCACACTTTTATAGTCAAGTAATTAGTGCTGCAATAATTTAAAAAATTATTCAGTATTCTTGATGTGGGAGTCAGTGGTATTCCATGAGACAGAATGTGGCTTTCTGTGCACAGGAATAATTTACTCGACTAGTTTTTCTTAATTTCTTTTTGTATGGATTTAAAATAGCATTAGGCAAATAGCCCAGAAAGCACTAAGTTTCAAAGTTACAATTTTTCCTTTTGTTACATATAATAGCATCTGACATTTGACATTAGATAAGTGACTTGGTAGCTTTTTTATTTTTTATGTATCTAAAGAAGTAAAAAAATTACTTTAAAAATGCCCCAGTTTCATTCCTTGCTGATTCCATACCTAGCCAGCTGAGTCCATTGGTCCATAGATTACTGACAGCATTAAAAATTCTTTCCTATAGTAGACACTGGAAACGAAATAGAATTGAGCCAGCTCTAACATATTTGGAGCAGCAGGCTCTTTGTTGAAGAATATTTCCACATATCAGGAAATGTTATTCTCTCAAGGCAAAGGACCAAGATACCATGTCCTCATAAAGCAAATTTGGAGAAATGTTTCTTTTCTCGTCCATGGAGACAACTTCCAGATTTGAACCACTTTACCAGAAATGAGGTAAGGTTCATGAATAGTCAAATGACAAGTGCCCCATATAGGGTACTCCGAACATGATACAGAAAAACAAAAACAAAAACAAAAAAACAAAAAAATACCCCAACCTTTTAATTTTTTTATTCATAATTTTTTAATTAGGGTACAAATTAATGGGTTTCATTATGACATTTGTATGCATGCATATCATTGTACATTGCTCATGTTCACCCTGTTACTCTTTCATGTACCCCCAGAAGGTCCCCTTCCTCCCCACAAACAGTCCCCGTGATAAGGAAAAATTCTAAAAGCAACCCACTTCTTCAGTCGTTTCACCAAGATCTGTGATCTTTCTGGCTTTGACCTTATAGTTTGTAAGTCCCATTTAGCCCTTGGAGCAGACACTTGGCACCATGAAAATAATTTAAAATCAGTATACAACACCTTCCTTTTTACCTTGTAATTTTAATTCACATGCAGTGTCATTGTTGTTGTTAGGTGCCATCTAGTAGTGTCCAACTCATAGTGACCCTCATAGGGTTTTCAATGGCAGATTGTTTCAGGATTGCCTTGGGAGTGGGTTGCCACATCCTTCTCCCGTTTTTGTGGTGCTGGGAGTCGAACTCAGGACCTCAGAGACTGCAGAGTGGCACTCTACCAACTGAGCTAAATCCCAGCCCCTTGCAGTGTGATTAGAGTCCTTTTAATCTTCATGTTGTATCATTTTGTTTTCTGCCTTTTTTGTAGAGGTTTTACCTGTTTTATTAATATTTCATAAAGCAAGCTGTTATGTTTAGTTATCATTTCCATGGGTTTGATCGTTAGCTGTATTTTTAAAAAATTTTAGCTTTATTTTTTAGCATCAGTTCTAGTTTTATCTATTAATTTATTTCTTCTGTTTTCCTTATTTCCTTAGTCTCTTGAGTTGAATATTTATTTACATTAGTTATTATTTGTTTAATTATAAATGAGTTTAAAAGCATGAATTTTCCTCTCAATACAGTTTTGGACTTACTACATAGTTTTACCTACAGTATTCTCATTGTTTGTAGTTTGTCAATCATTCATAATATTGGCTTTTATTACCTCTTTTGCCTAAGAATTATTGGAATATCAAAAAAATCCTAAGAATTGGACTTCTAAGTTATCACTGTTATCTTCCTCATTACTTCTTTCTTGTTTTGCAGTGCTGGGAATTGATCTCAAGGGCTTTCTGTATGCTAGGCTAGCACTCTACCACTGAGCTACAATCCCCAGCCCTTGTTTCTTATTTTTGTTTGTTTGTTTGTTTGCTTTGGCTTTTGGTGGTACTTGGGGGTTGAATCCAGGGCCTCACACATGCTTTGCAAGCTCTGTGCCACTGAGCTGTACCCTCGGCCCATTTTTAATTTTTTTTTTTTATCTTGGATCTCACTAAGTTAAGCAGGCTGCCTCTGGCCCTGAGTCTGTGATCCTCCTGCCTCCACCTCCTGAGTTGCAGGGATTATAGGCATGAGCCACCATGCCAGTCTAGGCCTTATTTATTTATTTATTTTTGAAACAGGGTGCCAATATGTGACTCAAGTTGTCTTTGCACTCCATACGTAGCCCAGGCTGAGCTCAAACTCGCAGTTCTCGTACCTCGGCCTCTTGAGTGCTGGGATTACAGATTCGTGCCACCAAGCCTGACTTCTGATTACTCTTCTATGCAACAAATATTTTGGCAGTATTTCCCTGTGTCGGGAACCACACCAGATGTGGGGGACAATAGAGAAAGTAGAGCCAGCAGCACTGTCACTGTCCTTGCAGGATTTGTCATTTGCTGAGTGAGCCACAAATGTAACCACATGATGAATTAAAATAGGGATAAATATCATGGGAGAAGATCTCAAGTTGCCCTAAGACTTCAAAACTTTATGACAATGAAGTTGCCTGTTACATGCAGTGAACTTTTTCTGTATCTTACCTTTTTTTTTTTCCTGAACGTGAATGGTTTTAGTATATTTGACCCCAAGTAAGCAAATAATTTATTTTCTTATATGTACTTCTGATGGTTCCTTCCTGAGGCTTCCCATAAACTCTAACATCTAAAACTTCCTCAGTTCATATGAGGTTTGAAGTTTGTGGTTCTACCTGTAATAAAAGTTTAAAACGTGTATAAGTAAATGCTGTTATTTTCTGAATAAACACTATTTTTAAGAAATGAAATCCTGAAAGGATTTTTATCAGCATGAAATACGCACATTGAATTTAAAGATCACTAAGTACTGAAGGGCTTAGTAAAACAACCAGCATGCTCTGCTCCGCCACCCTCAAGAGGCCCTCATCCAGAGACCCAGCCGTTTCTTCTGACAGTTTGTGCCACATTCCCACCAAGGTGTTTTTGCTACAATTTCTTGGTCTGTCCACCTTAGACAATATCTGGTGACTTATTCACATGATAGAAGATGGTTTCGTTTCCCAGAACCACCTTCCTTCTTGCTTCAAAAACACATCACTATAGTTAAATCAGTCTGCAGCCACAGCACCCTAGCAGCCAATCCTGCCTGATCTTGGAAGCTAAGCAGGGTTGGCCTGGTTAGTTCTTGGATGAGAGACTGCCTGGGAATACCAAGTGCTGCAGGCTAGGGAGAAGGACCTGGCAATCCACTTGCGAAACAATCCGCCATGGAAAACCCTATGAATAGCAGAGAAGCCCTGACAATAGTGCTGGGCATGGCACAGTGTTAAGAGTGTTTTGTTCTGTTGTACATAGGGTTGCTATGAGTCAGACTCGACTCAATGGTACCAAACAACAACAACATAGTTAAATCCCTTTTGGTGGAGGTTGGTTGGTTTGTTGGTTTTGAGACATGGTCTTGCTGGGTAGCCTGGGCTGGCCTCATACTCAGTAGTGTATAACTCAGGCTGACCTTGAACTCATGATCTTCTGCATTTATCTCCTGAGTGCTGGGATTACAGGCTTGTGCCACTGTGCCCAGCTAGTTAAATGAGTATTCAGTGTCTTAATGGTGAGGAGTGAGTAAATATGCTTCACTGTATAGTCAAGTAACAAACTATGAATAACATCTTTCTTGAATAGTTTTTTTATTTCCCTGGATGTTCTAATTTCCTTTAAAACATTCTTCTTAGTTCATTGACCATCTATTTACCAGATATAAACAAACAGTTCTAAAATTATGTATGTTTATCTTATCCTTTGCCTGCAGCCTTAGCCCTGTAGTGTCCGTTTCCATCAGGTCTTGGAAGCTGAGCAGGTCCAGCCTGATTGTTACTTGGATGGGAAACCAGGTTCTGTAGGCTTGTGAGAAGGACCTGGCAGCCCACTCCCCCAAAACGATCAGCCATTGAAAACTCTATGAATAGCAGAGAAGCACTGACAATAGTGCCGGGCATGGCACAATGTCGGGGAGTGCTCCGTCTGTTGTACCTAGGGTCGTTACAAGTCGGACCCCACTCGACGGCACCTAACAACAACAACAGGTCTTATTCTTTATTATATACATCTCCCCTAGGCTACAAATGTGCTGTCACATCAGGTCTTTTGTTCAGGCTTTCTCTCTGGAGACATCCTTCCAGAGCTGGTCTATTGTGGACTGGTTGTTCTTGAGGCCTGCAGCTCATTGGGCTCCCAGACTCTACCACACATGGATTGAGTCTGCTTTTCCCTCCACCCCATGTCTTCCTTTCCCTAGTTTATTCCTTCTTGTTAGAGGAGCTCCCCTGCAATTTTCAGCTCCATCATGGGAAATATATGCTCTGAGTTTCTCTCTGTCTTCTGGCAGCCCATGAGTTATTCTTGACAAATCTGATGTTATCTTGAATCTCCTTTGTTGGCATAGAATGGAGAAGAAGAGTGAAGTTAACCAGATCCAATGCTTCAAATATGTGATGGGCTGATGGGAGGGGGTGTGTGTGGGGGAACAGATGATACGCTGGTCACCTCTGAGGTGCTGTCCATATAGGTAGGTAGGTAGGCAAGTGGACATGGACAGTGACGGTGACCCAGCTGGGACCACAGAACCAGTGGAATGGGTTTTGGGAGCCAGTGTGGCTCAGTTGCAGTGTTTGTGAGGACAACATCAGGATCTGTTTGACTACTGATAACTATGGGTGATTGCCAAAGAGGTCAGTCGGGTTCTCACATTAATAATAATAATAATAAAAAGACAGCTTCCTGACCAAGGGAGGAGAGAGGGCTGTTAAACTTCACAATGGGACAGTTTACACGAGGCTACAGGGCTCTGTTCTGGGTGTATATTGTTCATGTGATGAGTTTCCCATCCGTAAGTGTTCATTTCAAATGCTACCTCTCTCTTTAGCTCTTGACATTTTTATTGCTGGCATTTATTATTCATCTAGGTCCTCAATCTCTATTTACTCATTTACCATGTTGCTGTAAAATATGTCTTGCTTCTCTACTGAGTCAAGTTTTCCAAAGATATTCAGAGACATCATCTAATCCTTGTGGTTATGAACCTGAAATAGAGACAATAGTCTTGGCTCCTTTTTCCCTCTGGGCTTTGCAAAGATCAGATGAGTTGTATGCAACAGTGCTTTACAAACAACAAATGGAAGATGGTGTTATTTCCTGTCCATTTGTTGCTGTAAAAAATAATAGCCTCAAATTAGCAAGCCAGTTCAGCAGCTGCTGTTCCTAGCATCTGTGTAGCTTCCCCACCCTGAAGTGTCCTGAATTTCTCAGCCCTGGAACCTCTGAAGTAAATAGGCTGTCTCTGCCCATGGGTAGTAGCAGTCTCACGGCTGTGTCCTCTGTAGCTCCAGTTACTGGGGTTGGAAGAATCAGGCAGGGCCTGCCCAAGGCAGCCTGGGGCTCTCTAATGCACCAGACGTAGCCTGAGTTTGGGATTTGCAGGCTTGGGCCCCAGGAGCTGCACTGCTTCTCTGGTGCCAGACAGCCATTGTTTCGTTTCTCTCTGCTGCATGGGGGGGGGCTGTTGGATGCTGGCCTACTTCGGTCTGATGGATATGGCAGTTCTGTGGGTCCAGGTCCTTGCACGGACCATCGAGATCTCAAGACCAAGCTTGGCCAGTGATGCTGCAGGCCTGGGGTCTCACTTCATTTATACTCCTGGGCTTGGCTGTTGACCTCCAATTCCAGATGCACTGGGCCCTGGCAGCCACATGCCATTCCAAAGCCAGCCCTTCTTGGGGGCCTTGGCCCTGCCCTAGCCCCTCTTTTCAAGCCTGGTCTCCCAGCCTAGCCTCCTTTCCTCAAAGCCATTGTATTCAAGGAGGCTTGTCATTTCCTGGCCCTGGGCCTCGACTTGAGACATGCAGGCTGATCAGTGCATAGCATCAAGTTTTGAACACCAGGAGCTCAGGTTTCTACTCTTTCCTTCCCAGAAGGCAAGGTATGCACATTGAGCCACCCTGTCTCAGGCCACCAGCTTCACGCTTCTGAGAGCTCAGTCACTAAGGAGCTTGTTTCTCTCATCTCTGGCTTTGGGTACCTGCTCACTGGCTTGCTTAGCTAGGCCACCTGATAGATAGCCACTTATGGAAAACAGCATTGTCTTTTTTGATTGAAACACGATGCCCAGTAAAATATGACAGAGGTAGATGCTGGGGAATCTGGAGGAGACGGTTTAGGATGGAGCACTGTCCTTGCTGTGTCTGTCTGGCATGTCCATGTGCATCCTGTGAATGTTCCTGGGGCCTTCCGCCCTGGAGATGTTAAGGGGAGGGCAAGTAGCTGTGGCCTCAGGGAAGGAGCCCTGATGTAACTGTGAAACAACTCTTCTGGCGATCTTGAGCAATTTGCTTCATTCTCCTAGAGCTTTGCTGTTGTAGGGTCTCCATACCCCATGGAGATCAGTGCTGTAGGGGGCGGGGTCTGGGATCACGTAGAACAGTGAGCAAAGTAGCTCTGGGGGCTCTCTTCCACGTGAGATTCTGTGAAAATGACAAGACTGAGGCTGTGAAACTTTCCCACCTCTGCATGAAACAGTCCTTTTGAAAAATTATTATTGTACTCAGGATTTGACACCTCATGAACACACCATCTAGGATGCTTCCTCTTGTTGTTTGGCCCAGCTCTCCTCTTTCTTTAGCTCTTCTGGTTTATCCTTTTCTCTCTCTCTCTCTCTCTCTCTCTCTCTCTCTCTCAGATATTATCATTTCTTCTCATTCCAGCTTTTGAATCGAAAAGACAAGACCACCTTTGAGAAACTGGACTACTTGATGTCCAAAGAAGATAATTACAAGCGGACTCGGGAATATATCCGAAGCCTGAAGATGGTGCCCAGTATTCCCTATCTAGGTAGGAGTCTGAATTGGCTTATTACTGCTTTTTAAAAGAAACATGCTCCATGCCAAATAAGATGTTTTTATAGTTTCTAGTTGAGAAATTTCCAGGAAGCATCAGCGATCATGGATAAAGAGGCAATTGGTTGGCTCCCTGGGTTGGAACAGACTGTTGATACTTCCCCAGGATGGGAACCTGGATGGGTGGGGCGAGAGAGGAATGCTCTGCCTTTACCCATGGTGCCTGTGAACCCCAGGTTCCCAGGCTGCAACCCAGGTGGGTCACAGTGACAGTAGCAAGACTCTGGTTCATCTATATCCTCCCAAATGGGGAGAACAAAGGCACAAATACTCTGTTCTGGGACTCTGGGCATTATTAGTATATTTTGTAAGATTTGCACAAACAAAATTCTAGTTAACAATTATTAATTTTTCTGGTTAGAAAATACTCTGTGTTCATCGTAAGAAAGTAGGAAGAGAAGAAAGTTAATATTATTCATTATCCCACCTATTTGGCTCTGTTTCTTGTTCATTTTGAGTATGTATAAAACACATGTTTTTGCTCTATCCTGAACACCTAGTTTCATTATCTGCTGTGCTGTGGCTCAGTGCCAACCGATTGATTAGTGAAACTCAATTCTACTCTCTAATATTGACCACTGAAGTTGCTTCTACATTTGTAGTGAACATTCTTACTGCAAAAACTTGTTACATATGGTTATGATTATTACTTTGTAGTAAATTAAAGATTCGTGCTGGGGTTTGGTCAGTACTTCATCCCTTCTTATTGCCCAAAGATATTACATTGTACAGATATACTACATTTTGTTGATTCATTCATTTGGTGGACATTTGACTTGTTTTCACTTTTGGGCTATTACAAATAACACTGCTTTGAGCGCCTGGGATTTAAAAAGTAGATTTCTTTAATTTTTTTTTTAATGTTAGTTTGGAATATGTGGCATACATACTATCTAGGATCTTTTAAATATTTGAGATTTTTCTTGTGGTGTAGTATATGCTCAGTTTTTATATACATTTCACGGGTGTTAGAAAAAAAGGTAAAATCTCACAAATTTCTCTTAAAATTGCATTGTTATTATTGTTAGGTGCCATTAAGTCATATTCAACTCATAGCAACCCAATATACAACAGAATGAAACACTTCCCAATTCTGTGCCAGGCATATGATCTTTTTTTTATGATTAAGCCCATTGTTACAGAAACTGTGTCAATCCATCTAGTTGAGAGTCTTTTTTTCATTGACCTGCCACTCTCCCAAACATGATGTCTTCTCCAGGATTCCTTCTGACAACATGTCCAAAATATGTAAGACACAGTCTAGACATCCTTACTTGCAAGGAGCACTCTGGTTGCACTTCTAGGATGAATCTATTGGTCTTCTTGGCAATCATGGTACATTCAATATTCCTCTCCAGTACCATAATTCAAAAACATCAATTCTTCTCCTATCTCCCTTATTCAGTGTCCAGCTTTCACAACCATATGATGTGACTGAAAATACCATGACATGAGTCAGGTGCATCTTCATCTTCATTGTGACATGTTTCGTTTTCAACACTTTAAAGAGGTCTTTTGCCACAGCTTTTCCCAATGCAAGGCCCCTTTTGATTTCTTGACTGCTGCTTCCATGGGTGTTGATTGTAGAATCAAGTAAAGCAAAATCTTGGATCAGCTCAATCTAATCTCCATTTATCATGAAGTTACCTGCTGACCCAGTTGTAAGGATTTTTGTTTTGTTGATATTGGGGCACAATCCATACTAAAGACTGTGTTCTTCATCAGGAAATGTTTCAAATCCTCTTCAGTTTCAGCAAGCAGAGTTGTGTCATTTGCATAACACAGGTTGTTAATGAGTCTTCTTCCAGTCCTGATGCCATGCTCTTCATTTTAAAGTCCAGCTTCTTAGATTATTTCTTCAGCATAGAAGTTCAAGAGGTATGGTGAAAGGATATAGCCCTGACAGACACTTTTTGACTTTAAACCAGGCACAGTTTCCTTGTTCTGTTCAAATGACAGCCTTCTAGTCCATGTATAGATTCCCCATGAGTACAATTAAGTGCTCTGATATTCCCATTCTTCATAATGTTATCTATAATTTGTTATGATCCACATAGTCAAATGCCTTTGCATAGTCAATAAAACATCTTTCTGGTATTGTCTACTTTTGGCTGATATCCACCTGATAATCAGCACTGATGTCCCTTGTTCCACACCTTCTTCTGAATCTGGCTTGATTTTCTGCCAATTCCATGTCTATATACTACTACAGTCATTTTTGAATGATCTTTTGCAGAATTTTACTTGCATATGATATTACTGATATTGTTCAATAGTTTCCACATTCAGTTGGATCCTCGTTCTTGGAAATAGGCACAAATTCGGATCTCTTCCTAGTCAGGTGGCCCGGTAGCTGTTTTCCAAATCTCTTGGCACAAACAAGTGAGCACCTCCAGTCAGTGCTGCATCTCTATTGGTATTCCATCAATTCCTGGAGCCTTATGTTTTGCCAATTCCTTCAAAGCAGCTTCCACTTCATCCTTTAGTACCATTGGTTCCTGATCATAGGCAACCTCTTGAAATGGTTGGTCATCCACCAATTCTTTTTGGTATAATGACTCTGTGTATTCTTTCCATCTTCTTTTGATGTTTCCTGCATTGTTCAATATTTTTCCTGTAGCATCCTTCATTATTGCCTCTTGAGGTTTGAATTTTTTCTTCAATTCCTTAAGCTTGAGAAAAACAGTGCCTGTTTTTCCTTTTTGATTTTCTATCTCCAACTCTTTTCACCTTATTATAATCTTTGATTGTCTTCTTGAGCTGCCCTTTGAAATTTTCTGTTTAGTTCTTTAATTTCATCATGTCTTCCTTTTACTTTAGCTGCTTGACACTCAAGGGCAAGTTTCAGAGTGTCTTTTGACATGTAATTTGGTATTTTCTTTTTTTCCTGTCTTTTTACTAACCTTTTGCTTTCCTCATGAATGATGTCTTTGGTGTCATGGCACAACTCATCTAGACTTCGATCATTAGTGTCTAATGCATGAAACCTGTTCTTGAGGTGGTCTCTCAAGTCAGGTGGGATATACTCATGACCAGATCTTGGCTCTCCTACACTTGTTCTAACTTTCTTCAGTTTTAGTTTGAACCTGCATCTGAGGAATTTCTACTTTGAAGAGACAACTCTTCCCTGGTCGTCTTTCCAGTGCCTTCCAACTTGGTGGGTTCATTTTCTGGCACTATATCTGACAGTGTTTCTCTGATATTCATAAGGTTTTCAATCGCTAATTGTTTCAGGAGTGGGTTAGCCATGTCCTGCTCCCTAGTCTGTCTTAGTCTGGGAGCTCAACTGAAACCTGTCCACCATGGGTGACACTGCTGGTGTCTGTAATACAGGTGACATAGCTTTCAGCATCACAGCAACACGCAAGCCCGTATAGTACAGCAAACTGACAGACGTGGGGGAAATTTTGCATTATGATATTCAAATTATTAATTTTTGACAACTAGATCAAGAACAGAAATGTATGTTATGTCCTCTTGCATTTCTAGTCGTTTCTGCCTTATATGTTTAGTATATAGCAATCTATAACAGTTGTAGATTCATTGTGAAGTGTCACATACAAAATGATCTTAATTCCATTTGTTACTTGGTTTTACTTTTTTGTCTGATTGTGTGACATTATTTTTCATTTGCATTTGTTTTATAAATCTTTTTGATTTAGGTTTTAATGTTTTAAGTTGTCTTGTTTTAGGTATGCTCCTTGAAAATAGCATTTAGTTGGACCCAATATGAGAGACCTTGCCTTTTAGTATGAAATATAACTCTTTTACGTTTGTTTTTTCTTATACCATATATTTAAATTGAATATCATTCTATGCTTTCTTTTTTCATGCTTCCTCATCTTTTCATTTTTCACTTCTTCTGGCTTGCCATAAACTGGTGGCTAGCAGACACCCCGTTGGGTCCACAGAGAGAGGGCATGTTGATGTGCACAGCCCTCAACTCCATTCCCACTTTGCACCAGGCTGTCAGTTGAGGGAGGGCATTGATGCTCTGAAGGTGAGGACAGCCTGGTACTAGCACTGTTTTTTGTTTTGTTTTTGTTTTTGTTTTTTTTTTTTTTGAAACAGTGCCTCACTATGTCTCCCAGGCTCTTTTAGGGTCTCACTGTGTAACCTCAGCTGGCCTCTAACTTGCTGGGTAGCCCAGGCTGGCCTCCAACTCAAGATCCTCCTCCCTCAGCCTCCGGAATATGAGGATTACAGGGGTACACCACCACATCTAGCTTCCATCTTCTGATTAAACCAGCAGAGATGCTCTGCCTCTTCTCTCTAATAGGAATGATTATGACAGCTGCTGTATTTTCTCTGCCCTTTCTGTTTAGCATTTTGCTGGGCATTTGAATGCATTATCTCATTGAATGCAGTGAGAAGTTGCCTAGGGTCATGTAACTGGAAGGTGGCAGAGCCAGGTCTGGGCCAGATCGTCTGGCTATAATCCCTAAACTCTTGACACTGCCCTTTCCTCACTTCCTGCCTCCACCGTTCAGGTCATTGTTTTCCTACCCTTTCCCTTTCGGTTGCCTCCGTGCATCCTCTGCCGTTTGTATCTTGTGGGTGGATGAACTGTCTCCATGCTTGCACGTGATGCTGGCTGTTGCTGGACCACCAGGCAGTGTTGTGTTGGGCTTGGCCCCCTTGTCACTCAGGTGTCTGGATGGGTGCAACCCTTCTCGTCCTAGATCACCTCATCTCAGCTGCCTCCTCCTGCCAGGTGCTCCTGAGAGGCTGCTGGAGGCATCCGCTCTCCTGCATGCCTTCCTGCCCTGGCCCTGCCCCTTCAGCCTGGGATGATTCCCTCTCCCTTTACACCAGCTGGACTGTATCTCTCCTAGTGCCGAATGACCCTGACATACCCAAGTCAGAGGAGACGAACAGGAGGCACCTGGACTCTGACTGTTGCCGTTCTCAGGGCTGTGTGAGGGTTGACCATTGGAACTCCATCAAAAAGTATGAAGGGAGATCTCCTTGGGAGGCTCACTGGGGCCACCTGTCCCGAGGGAGCTGGGCCTCCACATATAGTCTGATTGCCGTGGACAGACCCTGCCTGAACCCAGGGTCCAACACTGGATTCCTCTTGAAAACCCAACCTGTCCTGAGATGGATTTGTTTATCTAAAAAAGAGTAGTTACGTAATTCCTGGAAAGTACAATATAGGAAAAAATGTCTGAAGTCGTTTGTTTTTCTCCTGGCAAAGTCCTCACCGTCGGCCTTTTTCTCCTGGGGTGGGAGGGAGTCACTGTCCCAGGGGAGTGTTAGGTTGGTCCCTGACATTTCAAGCTGCAGCTGGAGACCCCGCTTGCTGCTTGACCTGGTGTTCGTCTTTAAGGGCAAATAGGCGTTTTCTCTTTGTGACAATTCTCTTCACCCTCTGTGGAAGGTTCCGTGCTAACTGGGTTCCTGGGGCTCTTCCCACATGTGTCTTTACTCCAAGGGAAGAAGCCCTCACACTGTCCTCGTGGTCGTCCCTGCCCTCCGTGTGGGTGTGTATTCCGGCTCCTTTACTGCAGATTTTACAGCCAGTTGGCTGCACTTTGTTGTCCTGAGTTCCTTGTGAAACATAATTTAAAAAACACTGAGGGAAAAACATCGTATTTTTAAAATAATACTTTCTTTGAATCAGTTTCTTCCAAAATATTTCAAAGCATGAAAATAGTATTGAGAAATAGTCACGCCAACTGTTTGCATCTAATTTTGTGTGATAGCTACTTCCTTAAACACTCGCTGCTGATCGAAAGGATAACAGAAGCAGGCAAAGAGCTTTGAGGAATGGCTGCATCACTTCTAAATAGCTGTACTGATTTAGTGGGTGTTTGGTTTCCAGCGCTCATTATTCCATCCAAGAAATAACTAAATAAAATTAGGAATTTGGTGGTGTTTCAAATGCTTTAGAGCTGATTCTAAAAGTACCACAATAATGTAAAAAGTTGTAATTTCTCAAGGAACAAAAATTAGGTGACCTGACAATTCTGAATAGTAAGAGAACATTTAGCTTGGGAGGCAGAGGCAGGAGGATTGCAAGTTTGAGACCAGAGGCAGTCTGCATAATTTAGCGAGACCCTGTCTCAAAAAGTAAAAAAATGGGCTGAGGGTGCAGCTCAGTGATCCAGCACTTGCAAAGCATGCAAGCACAAGGCCCTGGGTTCAACCCCCAGTATTGAAAAAAAAAAAAAGGAAAACATTTAGACATTCTTAGTAAATTTATCCAAGCCTCCAGTGTTTGAAGGAAGTTTCTGGAACCTAAGCTATTCCTTCAAACAAGAAACCCTCCTTCTTTTTTTTTTTTTATAAGAGTAAGTCTTTATTTTCAAATATAAATTCTGAAGTTTAAAACAAAGAAAAATTGTTTGCAAATATAGAACACAGAGGGCTAAAATGTCAGATTCCTGAAAAGATTTTCGAAAAAGAAGTGGTCATTGTTCAAAAAGAAGTGTGCACTCTGAGCCCCTAATCCTCCCCCAGAACAGCAAGGTAGGTGAGAGGCTCCTGCTCTGAGGGCAGCTGCAGGCCTGGCTGCCGGGCAAGTGCCCTCACCATCCCCACCCAGTGGGCACTTGCGTGGGTCAATCACACACCACCACTGCCCGAGTGCAGATCACAGTCCATTCCTGAACACCGGCTGTGAACAAGAAATGAGAAGTGAGCTGAGCATTGTGTAGGAAAAGGCAAATGAAGGAAGGTTTTCTGGAGGGGAGAGGGGTCTGAAAGGAGAAATAAGCTGAGTACAGAGATCCCTAGTGAAGAGGGCAGCTTGTGCAAGAGCCCTGAGGTGGGGGGAACATGTTTGTTAGAAAAACTGGCTGGACAGTGGAGAATGAGGGGGAGTGTGTCCTGAGGAGCGTTGGAGTGTGGGAGGGGCCAGATTGCCAAGGGCCTGGATGCTGGGAATGGGGCAGTGGAGAGCTCAGGCTGTGACCTGACTGAGGGCAGCAGTGGAAGGGTTGGTGTTTTCACTTTTGTTTTTGTTGGCAGGATCTCACTACATAGTCCAGGCTGGCCTTGAACTCCCAATCCTCCTGCCTCACCCTCCCTGGTGCTGGGATTACAAGTGTGCACCATGATGCCTGGCTTTCATGGAAGGTTTTAAGCAAGGGTCTAACTGGATTAGATTTTCATTGTTCATACATTGTTTTGGTTGCAACACAGTGAGTGGCTTCCAGGAGGTCTGGCTGGAGCAGTGAAGATCTGTTAGGGGATCATCGTAACCCTGTAGTGAATCACAGTAGTTCAAAAAGGGCTATGGGGAGAGAAAGGCCTTTACAGACAGCTTAGCTTGGAGCAAAGCCTTGGGAGGCCCTAAAACAGTTGTTAGCACAGCCCTCACCTAATGGAGACACGTGGCACAACCCTGTACTTGGGCATCCAGAACCCACTTGACATTTGAGTGGCTGGGCCCCTAACTCTTGTGGTGTTGTTAGGTGCCATTGAGTTGGGTCCGACTCATAGCAATCCTATGTATAACAGAACGAAGTACTCCCTGATTCTGTGCCAAGCACGTGACCCTTTTTATGTTGAAGCCCCTTGTTGCAGACACTGTGTCAATCCATCTAGTTGAGGGTCTTCCTTTTTTTCCATGATATTCTTCCCCAGGGATTGGTCCTTCCTGACATGTCTACAATATATAAGATGCAGTCTAGCCATCTTTGCTTCCAAGGAGCACTATGGTTGTACTTCTGGGACAGATCTGTTGATTCTTTTGGGAGTCTGTGGTATATTCAATATTCATCTGCAACATCATAATTCAAAAGCATCAATTCTCCTCCTGTCTCCCTTATTCATTGTCCAGCTTTCACAACCATATGACGTGACTAATAATACCATGGCGTTAGTCAGGCGTACCTCATCTTCAGTGTCACATCTTTACTTTTCAACACTTTAAAGAGGTCTTTTGCCACAGCTTTTCCCAGTGCAATGTGTTGTTTTATTTCTTGCCTGCTGCTTCCACAGGTGTTGATTGTAGAACCAAGTAAAACAAAATCTTGGACAACCTTTATCTTTCTCCATATATCATGAAGTTGTGTTCTGACCCAGTTGTGAGAATTTTTGTTTTGTTGATATTGGGGCACAATCCATACTGAAGGCTGTGTTCTTTGGTCTTCATCAGGAAATGTTTCAACTCCTCTTCAGTTTCAGCAAGCAGAGTTGTGTCATCTGCGTAACGCAGTTGTTAATGAGTCTTCCTCCAATCCTGATGCCGTGTTCTTCTTTATAAAGTCCAGCTTCTCGGATTATTTGCTCAGCATAGAGATTGAAGAGGTACAGAGAAAGGATATAGCTGTGACACACACCTTTCTTGACTTCAAACTAGGCAGTGTTGCCTTGTTCTCTTCAAAGGACTGCATATACAGTCCACATACAGATTCCTCATGAGTACAATTAAGTGCTCCGGTATTCCCATTCTTCATAATGTTATCTATAATTTGTTATCAGCCACACAGTCAAATGCCTTTGCACAGTCAATAAAGTATAGGTAGACATCAAAAGAGACACTGAAACTTGCCCTTGAATATTGAGCAGCTAAAGTAAAAGGAAGACATGATGAAGTTAAAGAACTAAACAGAAGATTTCAAAGGGCAGCTCAAGAAGACAAAATCAAATTTTATAATGACTTGTGCAAAGAGCTGGAGACACAAAACCAAAAGGGAAAAACAGGCACTGTTTTTCTCAAGCTTAAGGAATTAAAGAAAAAAAATTCAAACCTCGAGTTACAATAGTGAAGGATGCTACAGGAAAAATATTGAACAATGCAGGAAACATCAAAAGAAGATGGAAAGAATACACAGAGTCATTATACTAAAAGGATTGGTGAATGACCAACCATTTCAAGAGGTTGTCTATGATCAGGGACCAGTGGTACTGAAGGATGAAGTGGAAGCTGCTTTGAAGGAATTGGCAAAACACAAGGCTCCAGGAATTGATGGGATACCAATAGAGATGTTTCAACAAACAGATGCAGCACTGACTGGAGGTGCTCACTTGTTTATGTCAAGAGATTTGGAAAACAGCTACCTGACCACCTGACTGGAAGAGATTCATAATTGTGCCTATTTCTGAGAAGGAGGATCCAACTGAATGTGGAAACTATTGAATGGTGGTATCATTAATATCACATGTCAGCAAAATTTTGCTAAACATCATTCAAAAGTGACTGCAGCAATATATAGACAGGCAATTGCCAGAAAATCAAGCCAGATTCAGAAGAGGGCATGAAACCAGGGACATCATTGCTGATGTCAGATGAATATTAGTGCCCCTAACAGCAGAGGTAAAAGAGCAAACCTGGGAGGGTTGGAGTAGGCGGTGCCAGCAAAGCTTCTGTGTCCTAAGATGTGCATCTGAGTGGCTGTTAACCCTTTGTTAGCGGCTGCCACCCTGGGCCCAATTCATAAGGGCCACATCAAGGTTAGCAATAGGGTTACCAGCTGGCCCTAAGTTGACCAGCATTTAGGGTAGTGCTCTCCTTTAATGCCCATCTGGAAAAATTCCATTCCACCATGCAGGAAATCCAGCCTTTTTGTGGTTCCTCACCCCACATATTTCCAAGGACCCCCCCCCCCCCAGGAACACTCATTTCTTTGTTCCATAGCATCTTCGTGGTTGTTGCTGGTGCCTCTGTTGAATGCCTAGCCCTGTATCTCTGACCCTTCCCACCTGTCACTTTCTGACTTCCCAGGCAGGCTCTCCAGCTGGCCTCATGTAGAGCCAGCTTCTCCTTCCTCAGCTCGGGCAGCAAGGCTCAGGGGTGGATAAAGCCTGGATTTTGATATGCCTGCCCAGTGCCACAGGGCATGCCCCTTTTTCTTTTCTGCCCTGATGGCCACTTACTGGAGGGACTGAACTGCTGTCCTCCCTCCCAGCCTGTGAGAGACTTTGTTCAAGTTTCCCATTCTCTAATTCCAGGCATTCAACCTCTGGGATCCAGAAAGTAGGGAATAGCTTCTGTCTGACCCCAGGCTCAAACAAGCATCTCAATCAGTGAATGATCTCAGAGACACCCTCACATCCAAAATACAGGAAACCCTTTCCATATTTTGTGGGGTAGTTAGCTGCATTTTATTGCAAATTGCTCCCTTCCAGAAGGGAAAGAATTGACTTGACTTGTTCATTCTCAAGATTTACAACCTTAAAATTCACCTACCTACCCACCTAACTACCTTCCTTCCTTTCTTTCTTTCTTTCTTTCTCTCTTTCTCTCTTTCTCTCTTTCTCTCTTTCTTTCTTTTTTGGTGTGGTACTTGAAGGGTGAACCCAGGGCCTTGCACATACTTTATAAGTGCTCTACCACTGAGCTACACCCCCAGCTCATTTTTTACTTTTTAATCTTGAGTTAGAGTTTCACTGAGTTATGTAGGCTTCCTCTGGCCTCGAACCTGTGATCCTCCTGCCTCTACCTCCTCAGTCTCTGGGATTACAAGTATGACCCACTGCTCCTGGCTAAAATCCACATTTCTCTGGGACTTCATAGTCTTTTTCAGTTCTTACAAAAGGCCATTGGATATTATTAAAAATCCCCATTTTGTGAATTTAAAAAGCCCACAATTTGACCTATGACTTATCCAACATCATCAGCCAGGTGGATACCAAGTTTAACTCGAGGCTAGGGCTCAAGGCTAGGGTTCCGCCCAGCCTTAGCTAGGGCATCCTCCGCTCAACATCTTTGTCTCCATGGAGATAAACAGTAGGAGGAAAACACGGAGGTCACAAAAGGAGCCCTTGCAGGCAGGTTGGCTTCTTATAGGCCTTGCTGCCCAGAGCTGGAGAATCTTATTCCTTTGTCCCTTCTGGACTCTGAAGAGGACCTACCACCAGCTTCTCTCTGGGTCAGGTTTTTGGGTACCCTCCTCCAAAACGTGGTAAGGGCACAAGACCACTGTGTGCAAGAAAAAGTGTGTTTTTATAGCGAGCATGAGTATTTTCGCTAGGATACCCATTTTCCTCTGAAGTCCTATAATCTTTGGCTCTCTAATCAGAAAGTCACAAGAGTCACAGTTGTAATCATTCATGTTGATTCTCTTACCATGTGACAGGCACTTTAGATACATTATCTAACTCAGTCCTCCCAAGCACTTCTTCCTCTCAAGGAGGCACTGTTTTTGGCTTATTTCATACCTGCAAATTACAAATAGATTCCTATTAAAGGCAATTTATTTTGGAAATTAGATTATAAAAAGACTTTCCTTTCTACATTGAGTAAATTGCTCTTTCTTACTTGCTCGGGGCATTTGTCCTGTGGTGTTCCAGCTGCCATGTGCTTGGCAGGCCTTCAGAGAAGCCCGTGTGACATGGGATCAAGGGCTGTCAACATCCATAGAAGGCTTTGGGAAGCGGACCCAAAAGTTGAGGTGGCACATGAGATGACGGCCCCAGCCAACAACCTAGAGAGCCAGCTTCTCCTTCCTGGGCAGAGACATCCACCTAAGACTCCCAAATTCCTGATCCAGGAACTGCAAGATTACAAAGGCTTCTTGTGAGCTGCCAAGTTTTGGGACATTTGTCACACAGCACTGAGTAGATGAGAGTAACTAGCACATTGCACAGCCTTTATCCTGGCCCCACACTGACTGTACTTCATTGCCCAATCTGTATTGGGACAAAACCAACTGTCGCACTCCACATGCAGGAGGCTGTCACACTGACCCCTAAGGCAGCAGGAAGCATTGGGCTCCTCTCAAAAGTTGATTTTCAGAGAATATTTTATAGGCTAAGCGAGTGGTTGCCACTGAGAGGCAATGAGCTTTTGCATCTCTGTAAGGAATGAAGGTGGCTGGGGATGAGTGGATAGGGCCTGGAAGTTACCCTCTGTGAGGCTGTGTTCGCTGACCAAGCGCGTGCTGGGCTCTGGACCTCAGTGTGTGCAGAGGCCCGGACGCATACCCAGGGAAACGAGGGAGTCTCCATTCCATGTGGCTGCACAGAAAGGCTGTGCCCAGGAATGGCGTGAGGTGCCCACTCATTCTTTTTAAAACTGCCGAAGTAGCACATTGCTTGCTGTAAAGATCATTCATACTAAAAAGTCTATGAAATAAAAAATGAAAATCACACTCTGCTCCCTGCTGGAGGCCGTACCACTAGGAGCTCGGGTAGATGCCTGTGCAGACGGCTCACCCACACCCACAAGCAGACATGCCCATGGGGGTGCCTGTGAAGCTGCGCTTTCTAACCAGAATGGGAGCGCATCATACATACTGTTTTGTAGCTTTACTTCCCCCCCCCACCACCACTTAAAGTGTTATAGACCTTGTCAGGGGCAGCAAACAGAACTCGCTCATTCTACCTGGTGGCTTGTGGCCCTCGCAGAGGCACGGGTGATTTGTTGGCTATTGTGGGCACGTGCTGATCTGTGTAGCTGTGCCCCAGCTGATAATCACCGTGGTAGCTTTTGCTTTTCCAGTGTACAGGTAGAGCAGTGGGGACCATCCTTCCACCTGTGTCTGTGCTCCCCTGGGAGAGTTTCGGAAACACAGAGTACTAGACGTGGAACCTCTAGGGTGGCACTGAGGACTTTTCAGCTTCCCAGCAGCAACTGCAGGGACGCCCTCTGAGAACGCTGCCATTGCCTGTCAGACACAGCGTGGCACTCTGCTTTCTCACTCCTCCACCCACATATGCCTGCTACCTTTTATTTATCCTAACATGATAGGCGGAAGATGGCACCTTGTTAAATACACATGTCTCCACTCATCACTTCTCTTAGGCCTTGGGGTCGGCAGCCAGGTCACCAGGCCTCCTGCCCAAGTGATCAGCCACTCTCTGTCCCCTCCTCAGCTTCCTGGATGTTGTTGTTGTTAGGTGCCGTCGAGTTGGGTCTGACTCATAGCAACCCTTGTCGGGTTATCAGTGACTGATTGTTTCAGGATTGCTTCAGAAGTGGATGGCCACATCCTTCTCCGGTTTATGCAGTGCTGGGGATTGAACCTGGGTCCTCAGAATGCAGAGCAGCACCCTACCTACTGAGCTAAACCTCAGCCCCAGATTCCTGGGTATCTATCCTAATCTCACTCCCTGTGTCCTCAGCAGTGCCCTGAGCTATGAGGAAAGGGGGAAAGGGTGCCTACCTTGAGGTTCCAGTGGAGAGGAGGCCAACCTATACCTGTGCTTAGTACACTCGTCTGGGGCCTGCTCAGAGAGCACGCTTCTTCTAATCCTTTCCCCTTGTTGGAATGACCACTGGGTAGGCCTCTGTCTCCACATGGCTCCAGCAGGGAAGTCCAATCCCTTTCCCTCCCACGGGCTGTGCTTCCAGACTCTGGGCCATTCCCAGCTCTGCTAAGGCTCAGGGCAGATGTGGATGAGGAGCCCTCTCCTGCCATCTTGAGATGTCCTTCTGCCTCAGGACACACAGCAGCCGGGGCAAGGAGCCCATGACCAGCCTACAGGGCCAGATTTATCACAGCCATCTTCAAGGTCAGCCAGCTGGGACATGGACATGGGACAGCCAGATGACCACCCACTTGGGAGGGCCCACATGTGGAAGCGCTTTGGGAGGCTATGCAGATGGGAGGGATAATCCATGTCTGGGCTCCCACATGTGGGCTGAGCCCACCCAGGACTCCCCAGGTCAGGAAGACTAGGTCCTTGAATGTCTCAGGGGTGGTTGGTACCAGGGCACGTCCTCAGGGAGTGGAATCCCACTGAGGCGAGGGCTGGTTCCAACATGACTGTGGGATCTGAGAGAGACTCCAGTTAGCAAGCTCCAGGCCTAGTGGCGTGGAGGTGGAAGATGAGCAGCCACAACTGGGACCCAGGTCCTAGATGATGCAGGCCAAGACTTGGGCCAGGAAGAACGGGTACACAAGGTGACAGCCAGACTAGCCACAAGTGGAACACTCTGGGCCCAAAGTAGGGGGGCTGCCAGTCTATAGAGTGTAGGACAAGGAGCTCTCTGTCCTGCAGGAGGAAGAGGACAAGGGCAGGGCCCAGCGGCTTTCACCCTGGCAAAGGGTTGGAAGACCAAGGAACGGTGAAATACTCTCCATCACTACCCTGTTACTCTGGGCCCACTGCTCAGAGGTGCACCCAGAGACCCGCCGTCCACCAGGCTGCTTCTGCACAGGCAGGCAGGGGCCGCTCTTGTGGGCGGGAGGCCATATACCTCCGTGGTCCTCAGACACGTTGCTGAGTGGTGATGGGGTGGATGGGGGCCTCAGTGCCTTCCCTTCCTCCTTCGGATAGTGGCATGTGCCATAGGGGCAGGAGCTCAACAATCAGGTGGCTTGAATGCAAGTTCCAGGTGTCATAGGCTGCATATTCCTGGGTAGGTCCCTGCTACCTCTGAACCTGAGTTTTCTGTGTTAAAGAGGTGATTGTAGGATCCGCCTCCTAGAGTTGTTATAAGAAGCTGGAGATAGGCATACTGCCAGGCACATGGAAAGCACCTCACAGATGGCCGATGGTCTTAGCGTTATCCAAAGCAAAATATAGTTAGGAAAACCCCCATGGTGGGGATCTTATAGCTCTGTGTCCGGAGAGACTATGGAGAAATCTCGCATACTTGTGAGGAGCAGGAAGACACCCCGCTGGGCATAGCCAAGTGTCATGTTTAGTGACCTAGCCGGGCTTGGAAGGGTTGGGTGTGCTTTCTGGGAGAGGACAGAGGTCAGCAGGGGAGGGGCTGGGGAACAGGATCCCATCTGATGAGTGGCGGGATGGAGTCCATCTAGCTGGCCACGCAGGGTCCCCAGAGAGGATGGGGGCCAACAACAGCTGGAGTAGAGTCTAAACACCTTTTTGGATGGAGACCCAGTCCATGACCCCTTCTTCTTCGAGCCCTGGGAACTTCCCCTGCCTCTTCTCTGGCACCCTCCCCCAGCGGCAGTGTTCATTCCACCTGGCGGTGCTCTGAGGCCACAGCCGTGGGACTGGAGTGGACACGCAGCCCAGGGCTGCCAGCCACATTCTGTTAGCACTGGAATGTAGAGGTGCCAGCCCTAGGAACAGGAGGACACCTGGCTCAGGTGTGCCATCGGTGCCGTGGGCACAGAGGAGAATTAAGAAGCCCAGAAAGAACCCCTGCAGGCAGGGAGAGGAGTGGAGCGGAGACGGGTGCTGCCCTCCTCCTTGACGGCTTTCCAGGCAGTTTCTGGTTCCTGGCCCTTGAGCGGCTCAGCTGCGTCCCTGCCCACGGACTCAGGGAGACATTCGTGTCCTTACGTAACCGTCTTATTAAACAAGCTGGACTCGGCCAGGTGTAAGAAGAAACGAGCTTCATGTCTCCCTGGTGTCCTTTCAGGCCTGCTCTGCGGATGAGTTCTCTTCCCAGCTGAAGCTGAGAGCTCGGCAGGCCCCTCGGCCTTCCTGGTGTCAGGCATGACAGCCCAGGCCTTTCTAACAGTGTCATCATTCCAGACAGTCCTGTGTAGTAGCCACATCTGGACGCCAGCCTCGTGGACCTAGAGCCGGGCAGGGCACCAGGTCAGCTGCTTGGCTGGGCCCTGGCCAATCCTGCCACCTCTCCCACCGGCCCTCAAATGTCTGTGGCCCTTGGGGTTGGCACGTGGGTGAGGGAGATGGGAGAAAAGGCCTGGCTTCTGCCATACCGGGTCCTGGTGCAGAGCCTACGCCAATGTACAGCCCAGCTGGGTCTTCCTCTCTTTGTGCTGTTTTGGCCTCCCTCTGGGCACCTTGACCCACTCCTGAGTGGCAGAATGCTGCTTCCCCAGCTGAGCCCTTCCCTCTCCTTCCTTGGCTCCTGCACACCACAGCCCCTCAGCCCATGCCGGCCCCATGCTTCCGGTTTCTTCCATTTTTCACTGCTCTGGGGCCTGGGATCTGAGTCAGACAGTTGTGCCTGTGCTTGCCCATGCTGTGCCATGCTCTGGGAGTCTCTTCATGTCCCCGACACTTGACATGGGGTGCGTGGACACTACTCTCCCTGTGGCAGTGGAGACATGTCATAGGGACAGCTCATTCCGCCCCCACTCTGGGGTCCTTTCCTTCAGTGTTTATACAGAACCCAGGTGGACATGGGCTAATGTTGCAGAACCCGTTTGGGTGCATCCCTTTGCGGGAGGGTCCTGCACTCTGCTCTGGAATAGGTGATCCTGGGAAGCTACTTTTTTGTCTGTAGCCTTCAGAGTCTCAGGAAAAACTGAGGTAGAAAGAGTGCCTGTTTACATCTGTTGCACTTACAACATGCCCTTCTCTGTTTCATTGCTCAGGGCTCTTTTTCTATGGCCAGAGTCTCAGCAAGACTGACACAAGTTAGGTGGTCTGGGGGGTCATGGAGGATGCCCTGACCTCCCAGAAGGTCCATGGAGTCTAAGCATGGTGGGCTTCCACCACCGTGACTTTTAGTACTCTGAACGTTTCTCTTTCCATCTTATTCAAATTGGCAAGCTTTGGGTGGGTGGGGGGGAGGAACTCAGTGCCACTTGCTTGCAGAACATCACTGTTCAAGGTATTGGGCAACATGGGGAGATGGGGGTGTGGCTGGGGCAGAAGAAAGTCCAGGCTTTGTTGGCTTCTGTCCGGGTCTGCAAATGTGCCCACTGTGGAGAAAGGACTCAGTAGTGTTAGAACTTCCACAGTCATGGGCTGAAAAGGTCACTGGCTGCGGTGGAAGAAGAGGAATGCTGTTGATCTGGTTGGGCACACCCCAGGAGGGTGCCTGGCTGTTTGCAGGAGAGGGAGTGGCCCCACACAGAGCCCTGTCACCCCTGCTGCTGAGCAAGCTGGCCGTCTCCCTCCCGTTTTATTCTAGGGAGAGCGGGCTGCACATCTCCGAGGCTGCATGCTTTCCTCCATATGGCCAGGGTGGGGTTTGGACAAGACTCAGGTTTGGGTGCTGGCGTGGGGTGTGGGGGAATCAGCTGGTGTCCTAGCCTGCTTTCATTTGGATCCCAAATGGTGTAGAAAAAGGACTGCTTAGCTGGGCGTGGTGGCTCACGCCCAAGTAATTACAGCAACTTGGGAGGTGGAGGCAGGAGGATTGCAAGTTTGAGACCAGAGGCAGCCTGCATGTGTAACTTAGCAAGACCCTGTCTCAAAATAAAAAGTGAAAAAATGGGCTGGGGATGCAGCTCAGCAGTACAGCACTTGGCAAAGCTTGCAAACATGAGGCCCTGGAAATTAGGAATACAAGATGCCTCATCACCCATCATGGAAGAATTATCTTACTTTCACGATCATACCCTTATAATTGTTGTTTTAATTAGCTCCCTAGTATTATATATTATCACCTCCACTCCCAAATACAAGGAAGGAAGGAAGGAAGGAAGGAAAGAAGGAAGGAAGGAAGGATGGAAGGGAGGAAGGAAGGAAGGAAGGGAGAGAATAGAATAAAGAAGAGAAAAGAAAAGAAAAAAGCAAAGCAAAGAAAAAGGGCTGCTCCACACTGCCCAGCTTGGCTTTCCAAAGCTCTCTGCTTTGGGTTTTGGACCCAAGACCAGTGACCAGGAAGGATGTACCTTTGCCCTTGTTACTCCCACATTCCCTCTTCCTGCTCCACATATGTGGGAGCTGTGGTCATGGTGGGCACCAAGCTTGAGACATTTTCACTAGTGGCATCCAGATCCCACTGTGACCCCAGCAACTGACTGGGAGGTGGAGCAGGGGGAGAACTCAGACTCAGTGCCTGGCACCAAGCACCTGCCAGGCTAACTCCTGCTGTGGCGTCTTGACTTCAAGCCTGTTTCCTGTTCCTCTGTAAAGTGGGAATAGTAATCCCTCCTTCTCAGAGCTGTGTGACAGTGCCATAAAAAAGAAAAAAGAGAGAGATCCACTTTGAAGCACATGGTAGGCTTTAAGGAACGTTGGTCTCCTAACCACAATCTGACTAGAAAAAGCTCTCCTGTGGTTGTCCTGCTTAGTGGTTAAGAAAGACTGCTGGGTCCAAGGGTGCAAATGCATTTTCAGTTTTGATATATGTGTATCACCAAGTTACTCTTCAAAAACAATGAGTCAATTTATATTTCTGTCCATAACACAGAAGAACCTCTTTCTCCATCCCTTGTGGACAAGCAGATTGGCACGTTTCTCACCTTTGCCAATCTAAGAGGCAGCACACAATGCCTCTTTCATTTAATGCCCCTCCCCAGTTCCTACTGAGGTCAACATCTTTCTTCTTTATTGGCCGTCTGTGACATCTCAGGTATTTGTGTAATTCGTGAAGTTTTCTGTCATGGTATTTTGTATCTTTTTGAATTTGAAAGAGTTTTTGGTATGGCATGACTATTACTCCATATTTACTATTAACATAAGTAGCAACATAGCAAATATGCTTTTCTTCTTTGATAGTTTCAATCTTGTCACTTTTTGATGGGGGAGAGGTAGAATATTTCTTGTTGTTTTTGGTCCTATCCCTTAATCTTTTCTTTATGGTTTTGGGATTTCCCATCCTGCCCTGCATCACCTTCCCAAGTCAAGATCTGTTTTACGAGGAGACAGCTGTGGTGGCTAGCGAGGGCCTTGAGTTGGAATGAGGAAGAGGAGGCTCCTGGTAGGGAGCCTGCTGCAGCCGTGAGGAGAGGCAAAAAGGCCCGCGCTTGGTGTGGAGGATGGGCAGCCTTGGTGAGGGCAGGGGAGAAGGCCTTGGTTGCCCCCTGCATGGCCAAGTGCCCAGGAGCAGCCCAGAGGGGAGGTATCTCAGGTGCTAACTTCCCTGCCTCTGAGGCTCTCCTCAGATGTCCAGGGCAGATGTCCAGGACTCAGCCGGATGCAGGAGGTGGGCTCCAGAGGGCCATGCTGGCCGGGAGCCCCGGCACAGGGCTCCTGAGCAGGCAGGAGGGAACCAGGTAGGGAGCGGGTGGTCTCGGTGGTTTGGATGTGTGCCTCTGTGCTGAATCTCTCCTGTTTACCTCATGGAGGCCCCGATCTGGGAGGCCCCAGGAAGGCATTCTGAAGCACGCACGCATGGGGCAGAGGCAGACACGTAGCACTGATGGCTTTTATTGCAGATTGTGTCATTACAAGGATAATCCGGGAATATATTAAAAAAAAAACACCCTCCTTTTTGTATATACAGAACATGCTACATGGCACACTGTGGGAAATGCTGAGGTAATAGGCACGCACCCAGACGCAGACAGTGCCAAACACCCACACTTGCACGCCTGGCCCTCATGCCCCCCCCCCCCCCCCCCCCCCCCCCCCCCCCCCCCCCCCCCCCCCCCCCCCCCCCAGGGTCTGACCTTGCCGACTCTTCTCTTGCCCTGGCTTGGCAATTGTCCCTGTGGCACTGAGCCCAACAGGACTCAGGAAGTCATAGTGTGCAGTGCTCCAGCCATGGAGTCCAGGGAACCCTGATGGTTCAGCAACTTGTGGGAAGTAGGCAGTTCTCCCTTGTGTGGCCCTGTCCTCGAGGGAGGTGTAGCTTGGGGACGAGGTGTAGACTCTGGTCACCTGAGTGTGGGACCTCAGGTGTCTGGCCATCTGGGGGCCCCAGCACACTGGCAGTGACTTTTCTTCAGCTGAGTGTCTCTGGCAAGGCAGGCTACTTATGTGAAGGTTAAGATGATGATGTGGAGGCTAAAGTATGAATGGAAGGTACGAAACTGAATACGCGATCTGTACGGCCCCGGCGTCACTTCTGGTCGGGCCTTCCCTTACCCAGCCAGCCCTGAGCCCAGACTGTTTCCTCCTCAGAAGCCAAAGAGTTGTGCCTGGAAAGAAAAGGAGAGGCGCAGGGATGGGGGTGAGGAGGTGCCTTGAACTATAGGGAGCAGCTAGGGACTGAGGCACAGAAGGCGCCGGCTGAGGGGATAGCCGTGTAGGGATGGCGAGAAGTCCTGAGAAAGGGGGAAGTGTAACCAGGGACAAGGAGGGGGATTGGGAAGTTTGATTAGGTCCCAAAGCGGTTCTTAAGAGAGCAGGCCAGGAAGCTCTATGTGAGAGATGAACCTTTAGACATTCCTGGAGGAATCCAGGCACTCCAATGCCAAGGATCATCCTTTGATTTGGGGCTACACATCCGATGTTCTGCCCTCAGACTCAAGTAACACAGCATTGAGGAAATGCTTTCCTGCTAAGAGCAAAGCTATTGGCCAGAGCTTCAGCATCTGAGGATTAAAAATAGGACATTTAGATATATGGCAAACCCGTATATATATATAGATCTGTAGACATATACCTGTGATATGTAGCTAAGAGCATGTACATGTGGTGCTCACCTAAGTGCACAGGGAGGCTCGCACACAGGTGTGTCATGAGGGTGTTTTGCGCTTGTGTTTTTATTGGAGGGACTTAACTGATTTCAAGAAAGAGTTATCTGCATTCCTGTCCTGTCCTGTCCTGGGTACATGAGGGGCTGCCTGGTGTAAGGGAAGGTGGGAGGGGCGGGGAGCACTGTATCAGCTCAGTTCCATTATCTGGCACAGCGACTGGAAAGCAGAGTCCAGCGTCCCATTGTCCCGGCCCCAAGATGAATGGGTGAGGCGTTGCTCATGGTGCTGGGGCCCGCACAGCTGAGGTGGCTCCTGGTGACGGCCACGACCGGTCATGAGGGGAGTGGGCTTAGTGGAAGGTGTTGGGGTTGGGCCGGATCATCATCACCACTTTCTTAAGCGAATAGGAGCCTCCTCGGAACTCGGCCCAGTAGACTCCATCCTGGTAGCGGCTCCGGTAATGGCCCCCACGGTACCAGACCCCATTGAGGTTGGAGTGGGCACAGGCGTTATACCACCAGCCTCCCTTCTGGTAGTGGGCGCAGTTTCCTGTGGGAGAGAAGAGAGTGAGGATGTGTCTGGGAGGAGGCGCTACTGCTGCTTTGGAGCAAAAAATGCTTGGCGGTGGTCCCTGTCCAGCGGAGGGCAGAGGCTGGGCTCTGGACTTGCTCGGTCCTGCCTTTCAGGCTCCGCTTCCTACCAAACTAGCTGTGAGATCACATACAAGCGGCCTCACCCCTCCCAGCCTCTGTAGTCTCGCCTATAGGAGGAGGATAAAAAGGATGCCCACTGTGCAGGACACATGTGAAGACGAAATGAAGGCCTACATTTAGCACTTAGCCCTACTGTGCGCCATGGCCCAGGCCTGCAATCCCAGCAACTCAGGAGGCAGAGGCAGGAGGATCACAGATTTGAGGCCAAAGACAACCTGTGTAACTTGGTGATACCCTGCTTCAATTCAAAAAATAAAAAAGGGGCTGGAGGTCCAGCTCAATGTCAGAGCACTTTCAAAGCACGTGTGAGGCCCCAGGTTCAGCCACTCAGTACCACAAAAACAACAGCAGCAGCAGCAGCAACAAACAGCCCTGGCTCCATGCAGAGGTGGCGCTCAGCGCGCTCCCCAGCGCAGGCTGTGGAGAGTGGAAATGCCCTGGGGTGGGGGAGAGAGAAAATCTTTCTCTTAGGAATTTTTAAGAGTTGAAAAGATTGGATCGAGAGTCTTTACGGAATGACAGGGCAAGTGTTTAAGATCAAACGCCCCTCTTTCCTCCTCAGCCTGAATTCCATCCAAATAACTTTTTGTGTCATTTCATAAAAGAAAGATATTTCCATGAAACACTTGGCATTACCACATCCCTCTGCGTTTTGCTGCCAAGGACAGGCCGTTCAGAACAATAAGCAGCGTGGGCCTGGTGCAAGCAGGCGTGCAGGGGCATTGCGCCCCGTGGCGGGAGGAGAGGGGAGCTGCCCTAACCTGGGTCGTTTGGCTCAGGGGTCTGGGTCTGGGGCGGGCACCTTCCTCCAGGAGCAACGGCCTGGTCAGGCTTAGGGGTTGGAGGGCCTGATGGAGTGGGTGGCCCTGTTCTGGCTGATGTCGTGGGAGGGGTGAGGAGGTCACAGGCAGCCTGGGGCAGGAAGCCAGGGGAGGGCCTCAGCCCCAGGCATTCCCAGTTTCCCAGGGCTTCTGGGGCTTCCTCTAGGCTGTGACTCAAGGCCACAAGGACCAGGTAGCAGCACTGCCTTTGGTGACCAGAGAGAGCCTTGGGCTTCCTGTTGGCCAGGGAAGGCTCCTCCTTTCCTGGCCCCACATGCCCCAGGGACAAGGGGTCCAGCTACAGTTCTGGGGCACAACTATCCCCAGGATAGTTGTCAAGAAGTGCGTTCTGCAGCCCTGTGTCCCAGGGTCTGCCCAGGATGCGGGGCATCTTCCTGCCCTGCTCTTCCGGAAGCCTTGGCAGCCCTGGCCCAGAAGACCCATGTGTCAGGGAAAGGGCTGCTCCTCTTCCCGGCCCTCCAGCAGGGTCATTTTAGAGCTGGTGAATGGACAGAGGTGTCTGTGTGGCGTCATAGCCCACCTCTCCCCAGTGTTGAGAGAACTGCGCCCTGGAGTGGCTGCCTTGGGGACCCGGAGTGAGGCTCCCCCACCTCAGTATGTAGGAGTTGAGGCTGCCCGGGACTCTAGGCCATTCCTGAGACAGTCCCCAGGTCTGTGGGGGAGGCTGGGCAGCAAGGCCAGGCTTGCCTGGAAAGCAGACTCCTCCGAGTCTGGTGCTGGTCTGGAGGTGGAGCTGGCCTTAGGCCTCATCTGAAAAATTGGGTGTGGGGCTTCAGAGGCATCAGTTAGGGGGGAGCCCAATGTCTGCACTTAGGGCCAGACTGTATCTGTGCATCTTGCAATTTTCTGTATTCTCCCTTGTTTTTCATTTAATAAAGACTTCTTAGTAGAGACCTGGGTTTGAGGCCCATGACCTTAGACAAATTGTATCTCTTCTATCCATCTAGTTTCCTCCTCCACCAGGCCCACACTCCTCTTTCTCCTCCTCCTCCTCCTCCTTCTCCTCCTCTTCTTCTTTCTATTACTGCAGGGTTTGAACTCAGGGCCTCACACATACTAAGCAAGCGCTCTACCACTGAGCTGCACCCTCAGCCCCTTTTTTATTTTTTGAGACAGGTCCTCAACTAAGTTGTCCAGGCTACCTCTAGCCTCAAACACATGATCCTCCTGCCTCAATCTCCTAAATTGCTGGGATTACAGGCATGCGCCATGACACCTAGCCCGGTTTCTTGACAGAGTTGCGTTAACATTACATACTAGTAACAGTAGCCATCAAGAGAGCCAGCTCTATTGAGCCCTTATGCCAGGTGTTAGACAAAGTATTTGAAGTACATTTCTTGAACTTTCTCCCTACCTACAAGATAGGTAATTGTCCTTAAACATGCAGAAGCCAAGGTCCAGGGAGATCATGTAAGGTACCGAGGACAAATAACTGAGGAGGTGTAGGCAGAGTGGGAACCCAGGGTGTATAGCTCAGAGCCCTTGGTAAGGAGGGCACAGTCTTGGCCCAGGGCAGCCCTCGTCCACGTGTCTTGTACACCTCTGCTTTCCCCATTTTGTAAGTGCCACTGTGACCTAGCCTTGCAAAGGGGACCTGAGGGCAGTGGGCAGAGGAAGGGACCTGCAGGAGGTGGGGGCGGGGCGGGCAACTTGGCGAAGCTGCCCATTGCTCTGGGATCTTCCCACTCCCAGGCCCCGGAGTCAGGGACCCTGGCATTGTGTGACCTCTTTTCCCTGCCTGTCGCCTGACTGTGACTCCGTGTTTCCTACCTGTGTAGACGTCATGGTCTCTGTCCAGGGTGGTGAACTGCTTGCCATTGTGCCAGGTGAAGGAGTCGCCCGCGTTGCCATGGTAGCGCCCCAGCCGCAGCTTGTAATACTCGCTCTCGGGCTCCACGCGGAAGCTGGCATATTCTGCAAAGACCTTGCGGCCAGACCAGTCTTCCATGGTCACAAGCAGTTTGTAGTTGCCCTGGTTCGTCAGCCAGTAGATGTTCTCCAGGCCCAGCCAGTACTCGCCGTCAATGTTCCCAAACCCTTGCTGGGGAAGACCCAGGGGAGTGTGAGTGTGGAGCCGCAGTCCCCCTGCCTGGGGCGCAGCTGCTGGGCCCTCCGCCCCAATCCCTGCCCTCCTGTGCAGTGGCTCTGTAACCTAATGAGTCACTTGGCCTTCCTGAGCCTCGGTCACACAGCATGAAACATGGGGAGACTTCCCTGCAGGACCACGTGGGATGTGGTCACCTCAGAGCCTGGCACACGGAAGGTGTGCAGGTAGCACTCCTTGGACAGAGTGCTCACCTCCCCTGAGATGGGCTGGGCTTGCGGACCTTGTGCAAGCTCCAGCACACCAGGCAGCTGGGAGCTGCGGAGCATGTGCTGTGTCCACCTGGCCTCCCTCCCAGGTCTAAAACCCAGTGGTTTTGCTGGTATTGTTTTTGACGTGCAGTTTTGGAACTTGTCAGCTGAGTGACAGCCACCAAAGTCTTGTAAGTAAATGGATTTGTAATAGTAAAAATTGCTAGTATTGCCAGGTGCCACTACACACACCTATAATCCCAGAGACTCAGGAGGCTGAGGCAAGAGGATTGTGTGTTTGAGGCTAGAGGAAGCCTGTACAACTTAGCAAGACCCTGTCTCAAAATAAAAAATTTTTAAGCCAGGCGCGGTGGTGCATGCCTATAATCCCAGCAGCTCAGGAGGCAGAGGCGGGAGGATCACAAGTTTGAGACCACAGGCAGTCTGCGTAATTTAGTGAGACCCTATATCCAAAAAAGTAAAAAAAAAAAAAAAAAAGGGCTGGGGCTGCAGCTCAGTGGTCCAGCACTTGTAAAGCATGCAGGCTCAAGGCACTGGGTTCAACTCCCAGTACCTCAAAAAGCAAATAAATAAATAAATTAAATTAAGTAATTTTTAAATGGGACTGGGGGTGCAGCTCAGTGGTAGAGCGCCTGCCTGGCATGCACAAGGCCCTGGGTTCAACTCCCCAGAATTGGAGAAAATAAAAAATTCTAGTATTTGGTGAATGCTTGCAGTGCGCCAGCCCCATGATGAGAACTTCCCCCAGGTTCTATTTATCCCCACGTGGCCTCTGGGAGGGAGGCGCTATCCTTAGCCTCTAGGGCAGGTGAGTAGGACGTGACAGAGGGCACGGCCTTGAGCCCTGTGCTGTGCCCTCCATGATGGAAAGGAGGTGGTGTGGAGGAGTCTCCAGGAACCTCCAAGTGAAGGGGTGGAGAAGCAAGCAGAGACAGAGGCCGGTCAGGAGGGTGGAAGGAGACCCAAGAAAGGGGCACAGCCAGCCACACGGGGAGGCCCGGCTGTGGCACGGAAGGCATTGTGGCACAACGGGAGTTGTGGCTTTGGCACTGAGGCCTAAGCTGCAGTTATAGCTTCACGGCACCGCAGCTGTGCAGCTGTGAAGAGCGTGCTCCGCTCTGCGCCTGTGAGCCGGTGCACAGCAGCACCTTCCTCCAGGGTTGCTGTGTGGTTAAACGAGGTCACGGATGACAGCCCTGTGTGGTACCAGGTGTGGTGTGGGTGCTGGTGAGCTGCACTGCCCTTGCTGTCCTTAGTACCTGCTCTGTGTTCAGAGCCATGTGAGCAGCGAAACCCTGGCGTCCTTCCTACTGCAAAGACGAGCATTCAGTACCCAGGGACCTGGGGAGCCCAGAGAGGGTCCCTTCAGTTAGGATGCGGGCATTGGCTTGGTTCCTGACAGGGGTCTTTTAGGGGAGCCTGTCAGGGTCTAGGCCTGCAGCCGTAGCCCCACCGCATCCGATCCCGTCAGATCTCGGAAGCTAAGCAGGGTTGGGCCTGGTTAGTACTTGGATGAGAGACTGCCTGGGAACACCAGGTGCTGTAGGCTTGGGAGACGGACCTGGCAACCCACTCCCAAAAATCAACCCGCCACTGAAAACCTTATGAACAGCAGAGAGGCACTGACAATAGTGTTTCACCTGTTGTACGCAGGGTCACTATGAGTCGGATGCCGACTTGACAGCACCTAATAACAACAACAACAAGTCAGGGTCTTGGAGCCTGGGGACTTGGCCTCTCTGGGCTGTGGGAACATGGCTCCCCCAGGGAAGCTCTAGCTGGGAAGAAGAGGCTACCCACACCCTGGGTGGAGTGAGGGGCCCCACCCTGTTCTACAGGGCTTTGGTGGGGCCACCTTGTAACTGCGGTGGTCTTGCGGTGGGGAGGGAGCCTTCCTCACCCCCTCCTGAGTTTTGCACGTGGCCCTGTTCTTGTCCTTGCTGCTTTGGGGTGGGCCAGTCCCTCTGGAGGCAGCACAGGCACAGTGCACCTCTCACCTTGTATGTCTCCCAGTTCCTGAAAAAGTTGACGGAGCCATCCAGGCGCCGCTGGATGACAGTCCAGCCCCCAGGGTCGTGCCTCTGGTCGCACCACACTTGCATGAGGCGGTTGGTGTTCTCGGGCTTCACCAGGTAGATGGAGCTGGTGTCGTGACCGTCCTCCAGGGCCTGCAGGCAGTCTCTCCATGGGCCTGGGGACACAGAGGTGCACATGATAGAAGTGCCTGCCGCCACGCCACACCCAGCTGTACCCCAACAAGGCACGATCTCTGGCTGGGCTCCAGCAGGGAGCCACAGGCCTGCAGTTTGGACGACTGGTTTTCATTTTGAAGTGTGTGAAGTAATGCGATACAAAAGCAAGAGCACAGGACCAGGGGGCAGCATGCCTGGCCTCCAGCCTAATTCCTGGCCTCACTCCCTCATGGTGTAACCTCGGGCAACCGTCCTCCCTTCTGCTCACCCTCGGTTCCTCTTGATTGTAGATGGAGACCATGTGTACCTCATTTGAGGTTGTTAGGAATGCAGAGATCATGTATGTGCAAGCTGCTGGGGGGATTTTTTAAAAACTCAGTTCTGTTGGCCAAAAGAGATGCCGGCCTACAGAACAGGGCCACGTTCACCGGCCTGTGTGAGGCTGGTGCAATGCTCCCCAGTCAGGCAGGGCTGAGCATCAGGCTCCCCTCAGCCTGGCTCCACTTCCGCCTTTCTGACACAGTGCTCAGTGACACTGCTGTTGTGTAAGAAAGGAACTTCCGCAGGACCTATGCCCGGTCTGGAGTTTGACCTCAGGATGGAGCCAGGGACTTCAGGGTGTTTCTGAGACTCACACACTGGCCTCTGAAGTGTCTTATTAGGCAGCCAGGGTCCCTTCCAGCTTAATCTGTAGTTTCCCAAGGAAACTCATGCAGTTGGATGCTCGGAGCCTGCACATCCTGAGGTCTCGGTTCCTTAGACGGGTCCCTAAATCCAAAGGATGACTTCTGGCCACGGCCCAATTCATGTTTCTCCTCTGAAGCTGAGGCCAGAAGGGTTCTAGGTGGCTGCATAGCTGCCCTAATTTCACCCATGCCTCCAACCCCCTCCCCACCTGTGGTTTCCTGTGGTTTGACATTGGTCACATCAGCAAGAAGGTACAGACTGGTCACCCCAGCGTGGACAGGCTGAGGTCTTCCTTACTGAACTGAAGAAACTTCCGCAGGTTTTTAAGAGCTAGCTATTTTACTGCATAGTTTAAATAAAATCACACTTTGCCTCAGTCTCCTCAGAATAGTCCCCAGACTGACAATGGTTAAGATCAAAAGTGCTAAGAAAATTCTGCCTTGCTCTATTAATTTGTATGTTTATTCAACAACCATTAATTGTGTGGCCTGCAGCTGTAGCCCTGTGGCATCTGATCCCATCAGATCTCGGAAACTAAGCAGGGTCAGGCCTGGTTAGTACTTGGATGGGAGACCACCTGGGAACACCAGGTGCTATAGGCTTGGGAGAAAGACCCTGCAACCCACTCCCAAAAATCAATCCGCCATTGAAAACCCTATGAACAGCAGAGAAGCACCGACAATAGTGTTTCGCCTATTGTACACAGGGTCGCTATGAGTCAGATACCGACTCAACTGTGCCTAACAACAACAATTAATTGTATCCCAGCCCCCAACGAGTCTGAGCTGGGCCATGGAAGCACAGAACACAGTGGGACTGCTCTGATGGCCAGCAACGGGGAGCTGGCCTCTCTAGCCCTCTTTCAGCTCCACTTCCTGGAGATGCTGGCTTTCTCTTCCAAGCGCCAGGAGGCGCCCGTCCATGGCAGCTGCGCTCAGCTTTCCTGCATAGCTCCATCCAGGCAGCTGCCTTCCTGGCTGGCAGTTGGGCTCAAGTGGTGCGCACATGTTGACTAGACCGGCAAGGCTTAGGTCTGCATCCTGGCTTGACATTTCAGTGGGCCTCTCCTTAGGCCTTGCAGCAGCACCCTACCCAGACCCTGATGGGAAGACAGGTGCCACCTTGCCCAGGTCATTTTGGGTGCTCACAGTTTACTTCAGGCTCCTCCCTTCATTCTCTAGGGGGCAGGGCAGGAACGGGGTTCTCATTTACTTTTTCTCCAGTCCCCTCCCTGCACAGGGGATGGGCAGGACCCAAAGCACCACACCCTGGGCAGCAGGCGTGACACAGGCAGCCTGTTCCCTTTCCTTTCCCTTCCTTTCCTTTCGCCACTTCCTGCCTTTGGCCCCGCAGTATCCGTGCTAGGGAAGAACACTCAGGAAGGAGAGAAAGGTTGCATTTGGTTGTATTTGGCCCAAGCCCCAGGGACTGATGCAGAGAATGGGAGTCTGTCCCCGACAGCTGGAGCAGAGTGCCGGTGGGCGTGGGAAGCCTCCCAGCTCGTCACCAGGTCAGCAGCATGAGAGGGGCCGTTTGATGAGAGTGCCAGGGCCAGAGGATCCGGCAGGCGCCTGCAAAAGAACGCCCACTGAACGCAGGCAGCCAGGCCTCTTCCTGCGGAGCCGCAGGCTCCTGGGGGACTGTCAGATGGAGAGGCTATCCTTGAAGGAGGCATCGTGTAGGCAGGCTCTGGAGGCCATGGGAGGGTGGCAGGTTGACCTTGTGGCTCCCAGTCTGCACTGCCCCCGTGGGTGCCATCACTGGTTTCCGCTTTGCCTCTCACACTCCTACAAAGGGCTCTTCTTAAAAAGACAAGTGTTTCAAAATGTTCGGGGATCTCCAAGTCCCTTTAAAAATTTGTGGAAAGAAAAATGCAGACTCATAATTCTGTAAACAGTTTACAAAGGTAAACGGACCCCTAAGTCCCGGGTTATGAACACCTAATTCTAAGAATCCTGTGTAAAACAGTAGTAGTAAGGATCAAACAGTAACAATAACCAGTATATACTGAGCGTTTGCCATGTTCGGGGCCCGGTTACGAGCCCTGCCCAGGTATTTCCGCCCATGGTCCTCCAGGCACCCCTGTCAGATGGCAGTAGTCTCCTCATTTACAGATAAGGAAACCAGAACCCAGGGAGGTGAGGGGACATGCCATGGTGCACATAGCCAGTTAGGAGCAGGGTTGGTCTGTGCCCCTAGCTGGTCTGGGCTGCCAGAGCCGACATCCTAATGGACTCTTCTTGTTCTTCAACTGGAATGAACTCCAGGGATGGGCCCAGGCTCTGGTCTCTGTCCTGAGGACCGTCTTTGACTTTATCTTTATTGATAAATTTTTCCCACGTTAACCTCTTCATGAATGTCTTTTGCTCCTTTTTCAATGATTTCAGTGTCTTATGACGTAGAAGAAGTTTTCCTGTTAATTTTTAAGGCAAATATGATCATTCTTGAAGGCCTTCTAGAGTCACGGATTAGGTATAAAATAGTGCAGAAGTGTTTAGCATTTTCTGCTATTAGAAAAGACCCTGCACATCCCCGCAGCCTGCATTTTACATGATTCTTGGGACATCAGCCTTCATCAAGAACCGTATCTCCAAAACAGTTGCCCTCCGAAGCTCTGCAGAGACCTCTACCAAATCTCCGCATTCAACTACATTCTCTCTTCTCACATTAAAGGGCCCAGTGGCAAAGGTCGAAAGTATAAATGACAGATGAGAATTAGTCCAAAAAATAGGCATTGAAAAATTGGCAGCAGTAAAATGACCCTGTGGCCCCATTAAAATGGCCAAGTCAAAACATCCTGCTTTGACGAGAAATCTACAAATGTAACAGAGGAAAGGTGCAGTGGCAAATCTCTGTTGTATATAAATAATGTGACAAGAAATCCACAACCATAACCTATAAATAACACACTGAGGAATCTGTCAGCGTAATAGACAAATGATGGCATCGTGGAGGGCCAGGCGAGGCCCTCAGATTTGGTTAAAGAATCGTAGCTGAGGAATTGTGGGGCTGGGGAAAGGACTCCCGACCTGGAGTCTGGAACCCTCAGCTTGAATCTTGGTGGCTTCCCCAACTCAGGCTGGGACTTTAGGCAGGTTTCTCACGGAGCCTCTGTGTCTTCTGTCAGCTGTCCTGGGGATCTTGGGACAGTGGTCAGCGAAGGGCCTGTCTCTTCCCTTTGATGGATGAGAGCTGATCATCCCCCATCTCTGCCACGTGCACATTGCCATGCTTGCATTTGAGCTTCCGAAGCTAAACATAAGATTATATATAACATCTACTAATGGGTGTTTTCCACAAGGCATATTTTAAAAGTCAGAATTTCACTGGAGAAAGCCACAAAGCTGTATTGAAGTAAAGAATGGAAATGTTTTTTGTTGACCAAGCTGAATTTTCGACGTGCAGTGGGCGAAGCGCCCCTCCGGGGCCTTGCCAGTGCCCGGGCGGTATTTACCTTGGCTTCTCTTCTGAGAGATGGCTCTGCTCGGAGCACGGGGCCAACACTAACTCGGCGGCACTTGGGCTCAGAGTGGCGTGAGCGCCCAACCTCACCTCTATAAAGACCATATTTACACCACAGCCAGAACGTTCCACGTGAAGAGCAGTGCAGCTGCCTTGGCAGGCTGAGTCTGTGTGGTTCCCTAGAGAGGCATCAAGGGCTCGGAAGCACATGGGTCATGGGGCCAGGAGGCGGGGAGAAGGGATGCTGGCACACGGTGACAGAAGGTGTGCAGGTCCTATGCCTCAGGCCCCCGGCCAGCCCTGGTACATGTTGGAGGTGACCTGAGTTGGGTCCCCAGACTCCCGGCCAATCCTCTCCCTCCTCTCTGGGTCTCTTCATGGAGGCACCATGCAGACGCAGCCTCCCAGCAAACCAGAGATCACTTTACTGATGGCTGATTCAGTAGTTGCCATCTCCAGGCAGGGCCATTCTGGTAAAAGCGAGATGGGGCCAGCGGCCAGGCCAGGCCTTTGTGTAACTTCCTCTAACTTCCTCCTCTGCTTCCTCTCTGTGGTCTGGGGCAGACGCATTAGGCCACAGCATTGGAATAGCTGCCTCCAGTGCACCCCCACTGGATATTTGACCAGCGTGACTGCAGCTCCTGAGGGGGCCTCTCCTGCCTGGCTGCACCCAAGGGAGTGGGAGGAGGCCATCAGCTAGGCTGGCCAACAGTTGGTAGGCTCTTTGTCCCCTAAGCCCAGCCCTGAGCCTCAGGATCTGACAACCGTAGGCCATCCAGAGCACCAGGAGACCCGTGGAAGTGACCCGGGGAGCTGCTCCTCTGAGTGATCACCCCTGTGTGGCCCTGGGAAGAGGCTTCTGTGGTATCGCCAAGTCCCCGGCTCTTGCATGAGAACTGTGTATGGGTTTCAGTCATTCGCCCTGATGGTCTGTCTCTAAAAAGTCTCTTCACCACTCCTGGAAATGCTTTTCTAACAGAAGTGAGTAGGTGTTGAAATGAGGTCTGGAATTCCCTACCTAAATTTATCCACCTAAGTGTTAGGACGGGCTGGGATTTAGCTCAGTGGGTAGAGTGCTGCGCTGCAGTCTCTGAGGCCCCGAGTTCGAATCCCAGCACCACAAACATGGGAGAAGGGCCTGGCAATCCACTCCCAAGGCAATCCCGAAGCACTCAGCCATTGAAAACCCTATGAGGGTCGCTATGAGTCGGATACCGACTTGATGGCACCTAACAACAACAACAACAACAAGTGTTAGGACACATGTATGGTTTAGGTGGGAGTCCCACTCTGGCCAGCGGCAGGACTCCCTGGGCGTCCTGGGACATCAGGAGCACAGACCCTGGGGTGCCCATGAGGACCAGTCATGTCTGATGCTTGAGTGTCATTTATGCAGAAGCTTGGCAGGACAGTGTTTGGTGATGGCCACAGACACGCTGTCAGTCACTACTTTCCAGTGAACCAGAACGTGAAACAATGACCTGAATACACAGGCATAGTTTCTACAGTGCCGAAGGCATCTCGAGCCCCTGCCAAGCCTCCGAGTTAGCTTTATGTGTATCACTTCTGGTTGTTCTAGGGAAAAGGTCCAAACGTGCCTGCTCTGTAGGCTGCGTTAGTCCTTAGTCTGTGGGCACAGTGCCTGGGGTTAGCAAGCTTTTCAGGAGTTTATGAATATGTTTAAGGCCTAAAAATATGAAAAGAAAACTATAAAATTTAAATTTATTAGAGCGTAATTATGTTCCTACAAAGTGTAACATCTTGTCGAGTTCACTAATTATTAAATTTAACCTCCATAAAAATGTTATTACTTCAGAAAACAATTCGTAGGTTACATTTTTCTCATTTCCCAAGAATTCCTGAACATGCCTGATGTTTGCTGAGAAATTAGAGCCAACCATAAATTAATTGAGCTACTCTTAGCCAAGTAATTTCAAAAGCAAAATTATTCAAATCTTTTCAAAACTGTCACAGTAAAAATTCTAGTAGATGTGTGTGTGGGGGGGAGTACTTCAATGCATTTGCTATAGGGTGAGGCCTCCCCGGAGCCCTGAGGGCCTGTTTGTGCCTGTTTGACCTCAGGAAGAACAGCTGTTGCAGTTGGCTTTCCCAGGACATGCTGAGTAGCCTGTGCCCACTCTTTGGTTTCTAGCAGAGCAGTTGGGCAGGAAGAGAAATGTGGGCTTTAAACAAGTCAGAAAAGTCTGGAAGGGGCTGTGGAAGTCTCACTATGAGCAGAGGTGAGCACCTTACTGGGCACCAGGGCCTGGTGGGAGTAGAGCCCTGGGGCTTCCTCAGCAGCCATTGGCAGTGCCCAAGGCTGCCTAGGTGAGGAGGTCACTGGACATGGAGGTGGCCATTGCCCAGCCCCAGGCACAGTAGTAAGGATGACCAGGGCTCTCAGTTCAGCGCAGACAGGTCATGGAAGAACTTATCAGACCCACTGCCGCAACCCACAGATGCTGGGCGGGGGTGGTGGTCCTGTGGTTTACTAACCTATTCACGCTTGTTTCCAAGGAAGGGCCAGCTTCATTGGCTTTCGTTGATCACCCTTTTATTTCCCAAATGCTCATGAACCCCTCTTTATACTCTCATTTTACCAGGGCTGGACCACAGCCAACTGGTCTGTAACTTGTGGCATTACAGCCCTTTTGTGTTTATAAAAATAGGACATTTGCTCAGCACTGAACCTGGTCTCCATGATTTCCTTATGGTTGCTTCGGTGGCTCTGAGTGCAGGGCTGCAAGGCCTCAGCCTGCTTATCACCTCCTCCAGGAAGCCTTATACATCCCCAGAAGAGAACCTCGTCCTGCTCAGAGCTGTCCCAATGTTTATACGTTTATCTCTACTGACATATAGTAACTATGACAACTACCATATTTGGAGAGCCTTTCACCTGCCAGGTGCCTTTCATGCTGTTTCAGTCCATCCTCACGAGGCCCTGCAACTGCCAACAAGCTCAGGCTCAGAGATCACTTGGAAAGGGCAGGGGCTGGGACTGGAGCTCAGCTCTGCCTTCCGCACCCAGGTTCCTCCCGAGCATTGTGCTGTGGTTACTATGCTGTGTTCGGATTGTTGGGGGCCTGTTTTCCCAGCGGACTGTGGACTCCTTTGGGGCAGGTACCTTCCCAGGGCAGTGAGCTGTGCTGAACTTCCCAGCGCAGCCCAGCACAGAGTCACTCCATGCTCCGTCCACTTTCCCACCCCCCATCTTCTCACCAGCATGAGCTGCATTCCACTTGCCACCCTCAATCTGTCCTTTTCAGCTTGAGAAGCCATCTGGAGACAGAGAGCCCATAGCAGATGGCCATCAGCACCCAGACCAAACCCTGGCGAAGGAATCCTCCTTTGTGGGGGTGTCTGGACCGTACACAGTGGAGAGCCGCGTGTGAGATCTAGGACAGCGCCTCGTGGCTGCCTTCTCTGCTTTTTTAGAAAATAGTTTAGAAATGTTACCTAGTTTACTTAATCTCAACAGTTAGAAAAATTGTTAAGACTTTCATCTTTCTCATTTAAATTCGGATTCTCTTATCAAAATTTTTCTGTGTATACAGGAATTTTCACTTGTATTCAAAAGAATCTATTAAAGGAAAATTACTTAATTCTTTAAAAGTTAAAAATAAAAAAACAGAATCACACAACCGCTCCAGATCTTGTAGCTCCATCAGCGTCTTGAGATATAGCTGAGGGCTGTCAGCCTTGTTTTCAACATAATCTTCATCCAGATTCACCCCAAAGAGGCCTTGGCAGCAGTGACGCAGGGATTGGAGAAGGAACATCTCCAGTGTCCCATAAGCAGGTGCCTGCAGCCAGCATTCTTTGTTGATCTGGGCAGAAACTACCAGGAGTGTACTTCATTGCTTTTATAATAGTGACCTAACCATCGGGCTCAACAAACCCAACTCGTGAAGTTCTGGGCGCATGACCGTGTGACGCTAACTTAATTCTGCTTTTCAAAAAAAAATTCTGGCAGCCTCTCAGGGTTAGGATACAGTCTAATACGTAAATTTGCCACAACAGTCCGTTTGTGTGACTAGGAAACTGGCCACAGAAGCCCAATCTCTAGGATTTTCTCGATGACTTCCACCTTTCCAAGTGCCAAACTGTTGGGATTTCCAGGCTGCGAGATGCCAGGTCCCCAGCTTCTAACAGTAACAAGATGATAGTTTATCTCCTGTGGCTGCAAATACCAGGGGCATTTAGCCCAATGTCATCCTTGGAAACCAGCCTGAGGCGTGGAGGGATAGCTCTCCGTCACACTCAAAAGCTCTTTGTGATCAGCTCCCCAAACCCCCAGAGGAGGAGGGACAGCAAGCTGAGCCAGAGGAGGACCACCCCTTGGAGCCATCCTCCCCCAGTGGCTTTGATTTAGGGAGATGCTAGCGCTGCATTATGTGGTTTGCAGTGAATTTGGGGATCTTACTTTGTATAACAAAACATTTTAGAAAAAAGTAAGCACAGAACAGTGGAAACAGCACGTGCTCTGGAGGCAGGGGACCTCACATGGCTTTCCTTCTCAGTCTCTGCAGCCCTGAAGGTAGAATCTGAACCAAGGGTAGCCAGTCACCCTGACTCCCCTCGGCACCATGGCCAGCCTTCCCTGGCTCTCATGTGCTCAGGCCTGGGAGCCCAGGCTGCTGGAGCTGGTGCATCTGCCCTGGGACCGGCACCTTTTCTCTGTGTTGATGCTCACTTGCCCTCCAGAAAGAACGGAAGTCACAGCATTCTATACTTCATTCTCTAGTATAAGCCATACCATTGTGCTGTGAAGCTGCAAACTACTCTGCGTCCTTCCTACCTTGTAGGACGACTGAGATAAAAATCAAGGGAGAAAACGCACTTGGGAAGACACTCTCAGTCTAGCTGTCCAGGCTATCCGGGCTGTAGTTACCTGTGGTGAGAAGGGTGGTTTTCACGCGTGCATTGTGCTCTCAGTGAAGTAGTGCGGCCCCAAGAGAGGATCACAGCTACTGCTTGTACATATGCAGAGCTAACATTGAAATGTGTCAAGACTTCAGGCTTAGCTCTACAGTGAAAGACGGCTAGCCATTGAAATGCTGAGAAACGTGCCCAGTTTGATAGAAACTAGACATCTGCTTCACCTGCAGCTCCTGCCGGGCTGGGTTCCTAGGTATCAGGTCCATGTCATGGTTTCTGTGGGCTGCCGCGTTGGTTCTGCAGGCTGAGGAGGAGCGCCTGATCCTTGTGGGTTTGCAACAGCCGCATCTGTGAGGCCAGCCCTGCGAGTGTTCTCAGAACACAGCACCCCCTGCTCCCAGAGGTCCTTTATATGGGGCTGCTTGGAACCTGGCACCATGAAACAGTGACAGGTCAGGTCCCTGGCAGCTGGGGATTCTCACCCTAGCTCCCCTCTGGCCTCTCCATGGAAGTGCACAGCATCCCTGAGTGGTCAGGACAGATCGGTTTAGAGACTCGGATGAGCCGTTTGCTAGGGGGGTCATCTTGACTAAGTTATTTGGCCCCCCTGAGCCTCAGTATCCTGGAATTTACAAGTGCAGGGACCGATCTCAGCTCTGTGACAATAGGCTCTGTGACAGGAAGGCCATGCTTGGGGATCCAAGGGACCCTAACAGCTCTACTTCATGATGTTTTGGCTCCTTCTTTATCCATGGAGCAGCAAGCTACACTGCTCGTGTTCTCCCTCTCAGGAGAGGAAACAGCTGAAGTGCCCACGCCTGCTGGGTTTAAAAGATTTGTTTCCGACAAGGCCTCTCTGGGCAGCCGGCCATAGCCCTGTTTTTACCTAGTCATTCCTAGGATAGGCCTGTGACAGGAGGCTAGGGGTTAGGGGACACTCTGCCTGGAGGGAGCTCAGACCCCATCCTGTCCTTTCCTGTGCCTCTCAGGGTGAGACTCCTGCCGCTGTCCTCTGGAACAGCGGCAGCAGGACCCGAGGGGAGAGGGGCACAGGCCCAAGTCTCATCACAAGCATCACTGATACCAAAATGTCCCTAGTCTGGCCAGCCTGAGAGAGAAGCCCAGGTGTGGAGCCAGGAGCTCCCTGGGTCCGCCACACCAGCTCTCGGCAGCGCCCCCCTCTGGCCCTGGGCCAGCCGGTCACTGCCCAGCTATGGCCAGGAACAAGCAGTGTGAGTGCAGCTTCAGAGAGGGTAAGGGCTTGCTGTGTGCTGAGCGGCCCAAACAACGCTGAAAAGAGCGATGGCTCCCAGGTTGCCAAATGAAAAGTTGAGAAGCTGCCAAGGCCTGGGTGCAAAGGTGTTTAATTGCAAAGGTGGCTCTAGCTGGGCGAATAAAGGCTCTGTTGGGGAGAGCACAGAGGGGTTTTGTCTCCTAGGGCCAGAACCTGCCTGAGCTGGAAGAAGGCTGATAAGAGCTCTCTACTGATTGGCCTGGCTGAGGCTCAGTCGGGGAGACCATCTGCTCCTTCCTCCCAGTTCAGCCCAGCCCCAGAAAGGGCAGTGACTTCCCCCAGCCACCTTTCTCCCAGCTGTCTGCCCCTGTGCGGGAGCTCAGTGGTGAGCTGAGCTGTAAGAAATCTGCTACACACAAGTACCAATATTTAGGGGAAGCTTTGCAAAGGAAGGAAGGAAGGAGGGAAGGAAGGAAGGAAGGAAGGAAAAGAAAGCAAGCAGGTTATCTCCACAGTGAAATCATTGCCGCGCTCTCTCCTGTGCCACGTGCTTCCTTGAGTGGGAAGAAAGGCAAGGGTGGGTAGATGTGGGATCCCTGGATACAGCAACCCACAGGCTCCCTTACCTGTGCCACAGCCCATGCTGGAATGCAAAGCAGTGGGGCATCGGGACTATGAGGGGCCAGGAGCAGGGCTGTGTCCCTGGGTCTTTGTACAGACCCATCTCTGTTGGGGACCCACTAGTGACTTGATCTCCCAATTCCTAGGTGCACCTGGTAAATTCTTATGAATCTTTCAAGATGCAACACAGAAGTCCCACCTCTGTCCAGCCTTTCCCTTCCCTCTGTAAGGACTCAGTCAAGCTATCTTAGTGTCCCCATAGCCCCTCATGTGCCCCTCTGTGAAGCCCTTAGCACACTGGGATATTACCACATGGACGGACAGCCCAGGGCTCACCACATTCCAAATATCCGGTACTTTGGTGTGCTGGCTGCATAAATTCTCACAAAGTTCCAGAAATTTTGGCCTCACCACATATCCCCCTGGGGAGAAATGCTTTGTCAGACCTGATATGCTGGATTTAGGGGGCAGAAATGTTGGGTACTCAATGGATCCCAGATGCATCCATGCACCTGCCGCCTCCCCAGACTGAGTTCCTGGAGACAGGGACCGTGGTTTTCACTTGCTCCCCCAATTCTAGCCACACTCAGCATGAAGTAGGGCCCAGCCATTGTTGCCTGCACCCTGTGATATGATATTATCCATGCTTGATTATATTGTGCTTCCATGACATAATCCAGTGAAATTATGGCGCTGCCTCCATTTTACAGAGAGAAAATAGAGGCTGAGGGGAGTTAAATAACTTTCTCATGAGCAAACAGCCAATGAGGAGTGAAGCCTGGATGTAAACCCTGGTCTTCATTCCTACACTCCATATCTGTCAGCTTAGTTCGAGCTCAGGAATGTCCTGAGACTGCTGAGCTAGAAACCAGAGACACTTGGACAAGAGGAGACCTCCCAGGTGACTGTGCGAGCTGCCTGACTCACGTCAGGATCATACCCACGTTCAGCGGAGCTTTCATGTGGCTCCCTGGGGCACATCTTCCCTCTGGGTATTCTGTCAAGACACACGAACACACCCTGCCCTCTCTTTCGGCAACTCTGATGTGGAACAGGTGTGGGTGGAGATGGACTAGTTATCTGTGACCACTGAGCGCAAGAGCTAAAGGCAGATTGTTTATTTCAGTCTTCTCGTCTTAAGGTGCAAAGACGAAGATCAAAGGAGACTCAGGGTACTGTGGGCCCCGCACCATGCTAAATATACTTTTTGCAGTATTTCATTTCATAGAACTGTCAGTTGAGAATAGACTAAAATAGAGCCTGCCTAAAGCTTCAAATGAGGAATCTGAGGTTCAGAGGGACAAAGGGACTTGCCTCATGTCCCAGAAGGAATCTGTGAAGGAAGCAGGATTTGAACCCAGCCTACTCTAAAGCACCAGCTTCCAACCCCACACCCAGTCTGGGTCTTTCCTCTGAGGTGCTGTGGCAGATACTCTGCCCTGCATCAAGCTGCCCCTTTCCCCCACTGACCTGAAAACAAAGCCACCGTGTCCTGCCCACTGGCCATCTTCCTGCGCATAGGTTCAGCTCTGCACTGGAGTTACCAGGAAACTGCTCTTCACAGGACTGGTGTTTATTTTTAAAAGTGTGAAATAAGTGTAAAACAGGATATTTTTAGTAAAATCTCTCTCCGTTTATGCAAGGGTAGCACCCAAAGCACTGACTTGGAGCAGATGTGCGGTTAGCTTTTGCAGAGATAACTCTGGTTCTTACTTGGCAGCCGATTTGGAAGGTGACACTGCCTGGGCGAAGGGGAGGCTGTGCTCCAAGGGACTGGGCTGGCATTCTGGGGGGAGCCTCCAGCATGCTTCCCCTAATCAAGGATTCCCCAAATCCCTGAGCACAGAAGAGTCAGCTCAAGGTTTAAAGTGGAAGACTGAATTCCGATCAAGCCTGAGGATCCCGAGCCTGTGAGCAAGTTACTTAACATCCCCCTAACAGGGAGCTTTGGGGTGAGTGAGATCATCCGCATGAAAATGCCTAGTGCCTCAGCAAAAGAAACAATTAACAGAATCAAGGAAACCGCCACAGAATGGGAAAAAATCTTCGCATTTTATACATCTGACAAAGGTCTAATTACTAGAATTTATAAAGAACTCAAGAAAAAAAAAAACCCCAAAAACCAAACAACCCAATACACAAATGGGCAAAGGAACTGAGTAGACAGTTCTCAAATGAAGAGGTCCAT
>VMDO01001028.1:0-218292 GCA_007922755.1 Pedetes capensis
CTTTTTTTTTTTTTTTTTTTTTTTTTTTTTGATTGCTGAGTAGTATTCCATTGTGCATATGTACCATAGTTTTTTTATCCATTCTTCTGTTGAAGGGCACTTTGGTTGATTCCATATCCTTGCTATTGTGGAAAGTACTGCATTGAACATGGAGACGCAGATGTCTCTGTGGTGTGATGACACGTCTCCCTTTGGGTAAATTCCCAATAGTGTTATAGCTGAGTCATATGGTAGATCTATTTTTAGTTTTTTTAAGATACCTCCATACTGATTTCCACCGTGGTTGGACCAATTTACAGCTCCACCAACAATGTAAGAGTGTTCCCTTTTTTCCGCAACCTCGCCAGCATTTGTTGTTGTTTTATTGATCTTGGCCATTCTTAAGGTGAAATCTCAGAGTTGTTTTAATTTGCATTTCCCTAATGGCTAGGGATATTGAGCATTTTTTCATGTGTTTCATGGCTTTACGGACCTCTTCATTTGAGAACTATCTACTCAGTTCCTTTGCCCATTTGTGTATTGGGTTGTTTGTTTTCTTGGGAGTTTTTTTCTTGAGTTCTTTATAAATTCTTGAGTTCTTTATAAATTCTGGTAATTAGACCTTTGTCTGATGTATAGGATGCGAAGATTTTTTTCCCATTCAGTGGGGTTTTCCTTGACTCTGTTAATTGTTTCTTTTGTTGTACAGAAGCTTTTTACTTTCATGTAATCCCACTTATCTATTCTTATTGCAATTTCTTGAGCAATTGGAGTCTTATTAAGGGAATACTTTCCTATGCCTATATGATGAAGTGTATTGCCTATCTTGTCTTCTATAAGTTTTAAAGTTTCTGGTTTTATGTTGAGATCTTTTATCTATTTTGAGTTAACTCTCATGCATATTGAGCGATGCGGGTCAGTTTTCATTTTTCTGCATGGGAATGACCATGTTTTCCAGCACCATTTGTTGAAAAGACTATCCTTTTTCCAAATTTTCGACAAAGGAGCAAAGCACGCTGTATTCTTTTAGCATAGCTACAATGTCATTGCATAGTAAACGCAATGCTTTACCATCTAACTTGATTTCAAAGGTATTTATAGCCCATTGTACATTAAAAGCACGACATATAAAGTCCTTGTTTTTGTTTGTTTCTTTTTTGGTGGATAGGAACTTACTAGTAATTTTTTCTTAATGTCATGGTATGTCAGTATTGGAGACAGGTGAATCACTTTTAAGTTACAACTTTGTCACTGCAGTTCCCTGAGCCATGGTAGAAAACTTGAGAGAACTAGGCACCGTGGCATATGCCTATAACCCCAGCAACTCGGGAGGCTGGGGCAGGAGGATCCCAGGACCCAGGCCGAGACAGTCTGTGCAATTTAGCAAGACCCTGTCTCAGAAGGAAGACGAGAAGGAGAAAGCTCTGTGAGTGTCATGCTTGGCCTCTGCCTCCGCTTCTCCCTCCTGCTGATGGGGCACGAAAGCAGCTGTCAGTGGTACACAAGCAAACAAATGGAACTGAGTGCCAGCACAGTTTTATTTACAGCACTGAAACTTGAATTGCATACCATCTTTTCACATGTCACAGAATATTCTTGTAGTGTTTTTTCCCCCAACCATTTAGAAATGGGCCATAATACAGGCAGTGTGGGCTGGATTTGGCTTGTAGGCTACAGTAAATAAAAGAAAAATAATCCTGTGGCTCTCTACCAATAGTAGTAATTCACTATTATTGTTGAGGTTGCATGTATTATTTTTTGCAGTGCTGGGTGTGGGAAGAGGATTGAACTCAGGGTCTTACACATGCTGAACAAATGTTGTACTGCTGAACTGCACCCCAAACCCTTTTTTACATTTTTTCATTCTTAAGATGGGATCTCTCTGATTTGCACAGGCCTCCCCTGGTCATAAACTCAGGATCCTTCTGCCTCAGTCTACCAAGTTGCTGCGATTACATACATGTGCCACAGTACCCATTTTGCATGTGCTTTTCAATAGTACTGTAATGAAGGTTTTTTTTTTTTTTTTTTTTTAAGTGGTCTGGGAATTGACCCAGTGCTTTGTATATAACACTAAACTACATCCCCAGCCCATGAAAATCATTTCTAAAGGTTTTGATGCATATTGCCAAATTGCTCTCTGGCTACGCCTTTCCTTTCAAAAAAAAAAATTCCGTAATTGATCTTCATCTCTGTGTTGTTGTTGTTGCTGTTGTTAGGTGCCGTGGAGTCGGTATCTGACTCATAGCGACCCTCATAGGGTTTTCAATGGCTGACTGTTTCGGGATTGCCTTGGGAGTGGATTGCCAGGCTCTTCTCCCATCATCTCTATAGACTTTAGAAATTATATCCTTCCAGCATGAATTAGACTTTGAAGTTAAAATCTACTTTTCCTTATTTTCTATAAGTAAGGTTGTCCTTTTCCTAAAGCTGCCAGTATTTTTTATTATGCTGTTTTCAAAAAACAGAGAATTTCTTTTTTTCTTTTTTTTTTTTTTTTTTTTTTTTTTTTTTTTTTTTTTTTTTTTTTTTTTTTTTTTTTTTTTTTTTTTCTTTTTTGTGGTACTAGGGGTTGAACCCATGGGCCTTGCGCCTGCATGCTCTGCAAGTGCTGGACCACTGAGCTACATCCCCAGCCCAGTTTTTTACTTTTTTGAGACAGGATCTCGCTAAGTTACACAGACCACCTCTGGTCTGGAACTTGTGATCCTCCTGCCTCGGCCTCCCGAGCCCCTGGGATTATAGGCGTGTGCCACCACACCCGGCTCAAAAAACAGACAATTTCTTCTTGTGTATTCCTTGGCTCTCCGGTTTAAATCCCATATCTTTTAAAAGTAGTACACTCTAAATCCTGTCCTTTTGACTGGTTGCAAAAGAGAACGTAGGGTAAATTTTGTCTTCACAAGCAAAGAGAGTGTTTATAACAAATGATTCTGGTGAATGGGGGACAACATTGAGGCCATGCTTAGCTTGGATGTACCTGTGTAAAACAGATGTGAGATACAGTTCATATGACCTCTCAGAATTTTAAAACCCCAAAGGTAACTGAAGCACACTAGTGTTTGTTCATTTTTGTCAACAGCAAAGCCTGTCTTGGGTTACACCCAGGTTGTCTTGCCGCTGTCCCATTGTTTAGATGCAATCTCAGTGTCCACAAACCAAAGAAGTATGGGGAGATTTTGCAGATTGCCATGCTGCTTTATACTTTTCCAGAAAGTTATCTCAGTGCTCTGAACAGGGAAAAAGAACTAAGAGGCATCATAAAATATCTTTCAAGTCTCAACAGTGAAATGAATTTTCTTTGAAATTTGATTAAAAATTTTCTTCAGTAACATAAAATAGATTGGGAAAAATTATAACAGAGTCTCAAGTTATAACCAACAAAAAATGAATCTTAAACCCAGAGTATTTCTTGCCTAATACATGAAATCCTTTACCTTTGTGTTAGCAAAGAGGTTAAGCCCCATAACTGGAATAATAAAGCACAACAAAAGTGAATTTCAGATTAATAGACACATGGCATATAATGAAATGTGAACTTTAAATCAGTTATATGAACTGAAATGGTTACTTTGGGCAGAATGTGAGTGATTATCCATTGAACCACTGAAATTTTTCCTCATTTTACTGTTGGAGAAAGAGAGACCTGGAAAAGTTTAAAGACTTGGCCAGATCACTCAATATTAGAATACTAAAATGCTTGTCTTTTCCTTAATATCACTCTTAGAAAAATAGAAGACTTGATTGTTTCTTCTGAAATTGTTAGGAACAAATAATTGGGAATAACTTTGTCCCAGCAATTCAGTCTTTATTCACCAAGCATTCACGGAAGGAGGAGGAGACGCTGCCAGATGCCAGGCACTGAGCTGTGTCTGCGTGAGGACACTGAAGCTCGAACAAAAGGAAGCAATCAGAAGCTCTCTGGCCTCCTGAGTACTGAGATGCCATCATTTATATCTACATCCTTCATGGTTAAATTGCAGATAATATACATTTTGCATTTTTTGATTCGGAAGTTTTTTGAGATAGTAAAAAGATGAGCTTTTCTTTTTGAGTTTTTTGTTTATTTGCTTATTTTGTTGTGTTTTGTTTTTTCCAGTAAAGCTCTTAAAAACTGCTGGCAAAAACGTCAAGTTCAAGGCCAGCCTAGGCTATGTAGCAAGTTCCAGGTCAGCCAAGCTACGTAGTGTGACCTTCTCAAAAAATAAAAGATAAATTCATCCCAAATTGCCCAATTGAGAAAAGTAGTCATCCTTTTATAACATGCAGGCAAGCACATGTGTGTTTAAATCATTTGTTTCAAGGCAGTTTAAGTTGGGAGAACACAGTAATTTGTTTTTTAGCTGGATCCTTATGATAAACTCTGGCATATCTAAATTGAAGCATCTATTTTTTCTTAACAATATTCTGGCTGGGCATGGTTGGCACACTTCTGTAATCCTAGCACTTTGGAGGTAGAGGCAGTAGGACTGAGTTTTCAAGGCTAGCCTGAGCTGCATAGTGAGTTGCCTAAGAGGAAAAGTCCTCTACTTGTCTGTCACCTTGTCATGCATTGGGGGCTTGTGTGTTACTGTCATGCTGAAAGCTATGCCACCAGTATTTCAAATACCCACAGGGCCACCCGTGGTGGACAGGTTTCAGCTGCACTTCCAGACTAAGACAGACTAGAGATAAGGTCCTTGCAGCCCAACTTGAAACAGCCATTGAAAACCGTATGAGTAGCAGAGAAGCACTGTCAAATATAGTACTGGAAAATGAGCCCTCCAGGATGGAAGGCATTAAAGAAACGACTGGGGAAGAGTTGCCTCCACAAAGTATGTTGTTAGGTGCTGTCAAGTCATGTCTGATTCATAGTGACCCTCAAAGGGTTTTCAATGGCTCATTGTTTCGGGATTGCCTCAGGAGTGGATTGCCACATCCTTCTCCCATTTTTGCGGTATTGGGAATTGAACTGGGGACCTCAGAGAGTGCAGAGCGGCGCTCTACCAACTGAGGTAAATCCCAGCCCCCCTCAAAGTATTGTTGTTGTTGTTGTTGTTGTTGTTAGGTGCCATTGAGTCAGTATCCAACTCATAGCGACCCTACATACAACAGGTGAAACACTATTGTCAGTGCTTCTCTGCTATTCATAGGGTTTTCAATGGCTGATTGATTTTTGGGAGTGGGTTGCCGGGTCCATCTCCCAAACCTGCAGCACCTGGTGTTCCCAGGTGGTCTCCCATCCAGGTACTAACCAGGCGTCACCCTGCTTAGCTTCCGAGATCTGACGGGATCAGATGCCACAGGGCTATGGCTGCAGGCCTCCTCAAAGTATAGTTGACCTTAATAATGGGAATGGACTAAAGTTCCGGGGACCTCCTTATGCTAGTGTGGCATGACTCAAACTGAGAAGAAACATAGTGGCTGCAACATTGGGCTCATACATAAAAAGATTATGTATGGCACAGTGTTGTGTAGTATTTCATTCTGTTGTGTGTAGGGTCACTGTGAGTCAGATCTGACTCCCCGACACCCAACAACCACAAGAGGGAAAATAAGAGTGCAAACTTAACTATGGAGCTGGGGTTTTAGCTCAGTTGGTAGAGGACTGCTCTGCACTCTCTGAGGCCCTGGGTTCAATCCCCAGTACCACAAAAATGTGAGAAGACCCTGGCAGCTCACTCCCAATACAACCCTTAAACAACCTGAAAACCCTATAAATAACAGGGAAGCACTGTCATTGTGTTGGGCATAGCTCGGTGCCAGGGAGTGTTTCCTTCTGGTGTACATAGGGTTGCTATGAGTTGGACCTGACTCCACAGCACCTAACATGTTAAATACACCAGAGATGGTTAGAGAAAATAATCCTCAACTGTTATATTTATTTCTAAATGGTGAAATTAATAGTTATTGCGTGTTTCCTTCTTAAATGCTTTAAATGCATAACCTTGTTTGGGTTGTATAAACAAGCCTGTCAGTAAGTGGTGATGTTGTCATTCAAGGATGAAGCTCATATTCCCTTTGAGCCTGTATTGTTGACTGTCAAAAGTGAAAATATTATTTTTTCATTAAAATGAAATATTTTATTTTCTTCATATGGGTTTGATCAGTAATCATGGATTTAACTAAATAATCTTATCACAAAATGAATTTATCAAAATTTTTCTTTTTCTTTCTCTGAAAACTCTTTAGGTGCTGCAAATATGTACCAATATTCCAAAACCAGAAAAAAGTAATATTAGTTACCATCATTTATAATCCCGAGGAAATCACAAGCACTCCCCTCTCCTCCCACATATACCCAGGCACCCCCACAGCCTCCACTTTCCTCTACTCCTCCATGATATACATTAAGGCAGCAATTCTGAAAGTATGGTCCATAGACTCCTGAGAAGTCCCAAACCCCTTTCCAGTCAATGTTGGACTGGGAACGTCATGGTAACACTGCATGTTACTGCTTCTTTTCATCCTGTCGATGCTTGCAGTGGTGGTACAGAACAGCAGAGGAGAAGACAGCCCACGGGCCCAAACTCCCAGGGCCTTGGCACACATATCAGTGTATTGGCCTCAGACTGTACGGCTTAACACTACCCTCAACTGAATAGTAAAATTGCTAATTGAGTTAAGTCTTCACCCTTGAGTAGCCATCTCTCCTGTCGATCCTCTGTACTGAAACAGGGGTGCACCATAGCCACTCCTGAAGCTGGATGGCTGTCCCCAGGAAAGCACAAAGATGACTGGGTCCCTTGGGGAGTAGCGCTAACCGCGTTTGTCATGGAATGCCATTTTTACCTGGAAGAATGACTGACATTGAGATGAGCATTTGGCAACCATATTTGAGAAAATGAAGTTACCTTGTCATTTCAAGGAAAACAAGAGTGTTTGCCGCAGTGATAAAACTTAGCCTTCAGGTGAAAATTAGAACTTAAAAATCTGACCTCTAAGGAGCTACCACTTGGCAAATTTTGGTATAGTAACAGAAGGATATTTACAATTAGCTGAAAAGATTATTAAAATACTCATCCTTTTCCAGTGATACTTTTTGTATAGAGCCAGAAGTTTCTTCATATCAACCAGAATAACCTGCCATAGCAGTTCAAATGCAGAAGCAGTTAAGAGTCTTGCTGTCTTCCTTAAGCCAGACCAAAAAAATGTAAACTTGTAATGGGCTTATTATTGGTACTTGAAAATGAATTAATAAATATTTGTTGAAGTTTGTCAGTTGCTATAACCCACAGAAACAAAACCATTTTGTGATCTGCTGGAATCTTAAGATACATAAAGCGATCTTGAAACCAAAATATCTGAGAACTGCTGTCTTAAGAAAGAGTATCATCCCAGGCACCACCTGAATTACAGAAACTGGAGCCCTAACCCAGACCTACTAAATGAGGACCTGCAATTCTCCTGTGCACTACAGTTACATTGCTTTCTGGAACCCCAGAAGCAGCTTCAGGCAGGGGCAAGGCAACAGCTGCGGGATCCAGTGGAACGTAGAACTTCAGAGATCCCTTTGCCCAAATCAGGCTCCCTCCTTGTGTCCTCTGGTTTTGGGACTGTATTCCCATACAGTTCAGCTATCTAAACTTGCTCAGAGGTTTCATGGAAATCTGCAGTCACAAAGGGTAGGCCACTCAGGAAAAGACCCATTGGAGACACAAAGCTTGTGGTGCCACCCAGAGCTTCTGGAGCATAGAGTGTCTGGGTAGGCATGTGCTTGTTCCTGGGAGGTGGTATATGGTGTTCTTCTCTCATCTTTGATTTGTTCTTGGCCCTGAAGTTAACCACCACTGCTGTAGACTTAAGATGGAAAGGGTACACAAAAAGAATCTCACTCAAGCTTTAGTTGTAGAATTTAGGTTTATCAAAAGCAGTTTTTACCTTTTAATTACATCTTTCCTGTGAATATGTAGTTCTTTCAAAAAGCACAAGTTTGATCCTATCCAAATAGATGATCTGTGCTTATGCAAAGCATTCATGAACTTAACCAGCCTTTGCAGATTAGCACTTTGGCAGAGCAGACTTTTTATACCTTCTTTAGAAGGATTCACTGTTCACTCTCAATTGGTGACTAAGCAAAGTATGTTTGGATTAAGTGTACAACTGCACAGTGTAACATAAACTATTATAACACGATCTTCAATTTCTCATCCCTCATAACTATTTATTTTCTTTTATTTTTTAGGGTGAATCTGTAAAATATTTCCTGGATAACTTGGATAAACTTGGAGAAACAGTAAGTTTTAAAACTGAGTGTTTATATTTATTGCTATTTGAAAGCAGTAGTCAGGATATTGATGTTTTACTTGGAGGCAGCCTGTTCGGAGATTTAGAAAAATGATCTATTAGGCTGTTTGCTTCTTCCATTTTTCCTCCTGGCAGCAGTCTGGTTCATCCTGCTTTATTTTAAAGTTGATTAGTAGCTAAGAATATTGCATGATTTCTATTTTTATCAAGATGAACAAAATATTTTTATTTTTCAGTTGCAACATGTTTTTTTCCTCTACGATCTAAGCCTCTGCCATTTTCCTTGAAGAATTACCCTATCCTCTGTTTCATGAAAGTAAAACCATTTAGAGAAAGAGCTTTGTGTTTGAAAATGAGATTATAACCCAGGTGCCATGGCACACACCTGTAATCCCAGTGATCCGGGAGGCTGAGGCAGAAGGATTGCAAATTCAAGGCCAGAGGCAGCCTACGCAATTTAGCAAGACTTTGTCTCAAAAAGTAAAAATAAAATAGGGGCTGGAGTGGTGGCTTAGTGGTAGAGCACTCGTGTAGAATGTTTGAGGCCCTGGGTTCAACCCACAGTACTGAAAAATAAAAAGGAAGGAAGGGGGAGGGGGGTAGGAGATTGTACATTATCTGTTGATCTCCAAACCTTTCAGCAAAAGCCGTTTTTTAGTTGGACAGTTCTTTGTGTTGAGTTACAGTGTGGGGGGCCCGAGTGTAGAGGCCCCCTGAAAGAAGGAGCTGCCCTTGGAGAGATTCTGTTATCTTCCCAGAATGTTCTCCTCAGAGCCAGTGACTAAGCTGGCCCTGGGACTAACTCTGACTTCTCTGTCCCCACGGTAGGCGGAGAGCACCACTGTCTGTTCTCTGCATTGGACAAATGCCAAAAAGTACATTGGAATTAAGGTTTTTACTGCTTTGAAAATGTTTGAAAACCACTTCTCTGGAGTCATTTTTTACTCACTAAAATTAGTGTAGCTCCATTTGCCTCCTCTTAAAGCAAAGTTTTGTTATAAGTGTTCATATGGTCATATGGGTTCTTTGAGGTTTTTAACTTTAAAAATGTAACTGAAGAAAAGCACAAAATGAACCTGTCCCAAGTAGGAAAGTCACAAAAAGTAAAAATAAAATAGGGGCTAGAGTTGTATCTCAGTGGTAGAGCACTTACCTAGAGTGTTTGAGGCCATGTTTTAGGACATGTGAAATAATACTCTTTTTTTCCCTAGCAGGCCAGGTTTTACATTTTCCCTGTATTTGCTTTTAAACCAGTTTGGTTTTCTTCTGCATATTTCCTGGATACAAGTTGAGATCTCCAGAAGTTGAGATCTCCATAATTTATGTTTTTACTCATGTAGTCCACATCAGTGGTACTTTATATTTAGCTCTATTTGATTATCACTTCTCTGCTTGGTCAGATTGTAAACCTTAAAGAAAAGAAAAAAGTTAGTATAGGCCAACTACAGAAAAGCCTTAGTAGATGTCTTTTGTTTGTTTGGCAGTAGTGGGAGGTTGAACCCAGGGCCTCACACATGCTTTTTTGTAAGCATTGTACTACTGAGCTCCACTCCCAGGCCACTTTTTACTTTTTTTTTTTTTTTTTTTTTTTTTTTTTTTTTTCTTTTTTTTTTTGAAACAGGGTCTCGAGCAGTTATGCAGGCTGCCTCTGGGCTCAAACTTGTGATCCTCATGCCCCTGCCTACTGAGTTGCTGAGATTATAGGCATGCACCACTGCACCCAGTAATAAACGTTTTTTAAGAGTTATTTTTTGATCTTGGCGTTGTGGGAAACACCTGCAAATCCAAGCACTCAGGAGGCTGAGGCAGGAAAATTGCAAATTTGAGGCTAGTCTGGGCTACATAGTGAGTTCAAGGCCAACCTGGGCTATATAGTGAGATCTTGTCTCAAAACAAAACAAAACAAAACAAAAAAGTTATTTCTTATTGCCCAAATAGTGCTGGCTTGACCTGCTTCTGTCAGTTTACCTTTTCATTCAGATAGGTCTTCCTGAGTACAGCATTCAGGTAGATCCCCTCCACTAGACTCTTGAGTATCCGCCCTCTTTTTTTTTTTCCATCATTGATCATATTATAGTTGATAATTACTTTATGTTTGTCTTTTACCTGTCTCTGCATAGGGGCAGGTAGAAGGACCCAGCAACCCACTCCCAAAAATCAATCTGCCCATGAAAACCCTACGAATAGCAGAGAAGCACTGACAGTGGTATTTCGCCTGTTGGACATGGGGTTGCAATGAGTCGGATACCAACTTGATGGCACCTAACAACAACAAGCATAGGGGCCAGGACCTCATGTCTTGATAAGAATTGAGTGCCTAATGCCTAGTGGCAATACCTGGCATAAAGTACATTTTCAGCAAATACCTTTTGAATGAATACTCTAGGCCAAGTCCAGCCAGTTTCTAGTGGCTACCTTGGAAGCAAGGATGGCTATACTGTGTTTTACATATTTTGGACATGCTGTCAGGAGGGACCAATCCCTGGAGAAGGACATCATGTTTGGAAAAGAGTGACGTGTCAATGAAAAAAAGGAAACCCTCAACTGGATGGATTGATACAGTGCCTGCAACAATGGGCTTAAACATAAATAAGATCGTGTGCCTGGCACAGAATTGGGAAATGTTTCGTTCTGCTATACATAGGGTCTCTATGAATCAGACCCGACTCAACAGCACCTAACAACCACCACCACCACCTAAAATCTTTTTTTTTTTAATTAGAAATTTTTAATGTACATCATAATGTGATTCATTTTGACATGCTTTTCATTGTGACAATTTTCATATATGCAATTTGATAAACATTATTCATATAGGTTACCCCTTACCCTCCTCTATGTTTCCCCCCTCCCCCCCTTCCCATCTAAGTTTCCCATCCAAGTCTTCTCTATCTTTTATATGTAGTATTTTTCTATATGTCCTTGGGTTCCATTTCTGTTTAAGATAGAAACTTTTCCTGTAACCACCTAAAATCTTGAGCTGAGAACAATTCTGAACCACATCTAGAATAAAAAGAAATGAGTTATGGGATCAGCATGTTTTAGTAAAGGGAGAGAAATAAGTGTGGGTGGGCTGCATTTTTGTCACTCGCTTTGCGTGTATCAGGCAAGTTACAGGATTGTATCTGCTGCTCTGTCACACGTACTGAAGTCCCAGAGCCATTGAAGCCCTGCTGTGTGCTGAGGTGTATGACACTGTGGGAGGTGGGTCAAGAACATGGACTCTGCAGCCAGACTGCCTGGCTTCCCATCCAGCCCTTGTACAGACAGGCTCTGCATGACCTCAGGCATCTCTAATGCAGGCAGTTTCTTCATCCATAATCGAGGTGTGCCTAGTGAGAATACCCAGCTTGTCAGATAGTGGGACATGGTGTGAAATAAACCCAGAAGATGCTGTAATGTCCAGCATTGGCTGTTTTACTCTTGGGTCCCTACATGTAAGGAGCTTAGTCTAGTTAGACAGACAGAACTGATGTGCATAAGACAAGTAGAAGACAAATGATACGGATCACAGTGGCAGTATGAATTCATGGGCTGGAGAGAGATGTCTTAGCTGGAAAAGTTGGACCAAGCACATCAGAGTGAATAAATCTGATGCCTGAAGGGCATGTTGGATTTAGATATATATGAAGATGTGGCCCATCCAGATGGAAGGCAACTGGGCTTGTCTAGTTTTAGGAGGCACATCTCTCTGTTGAAAGATACATGAGCTGGGCATGCCTGTAATCCTAGCAGCTGGGGACGAGGAGGCAGGAGGATCGCAAGTTCGAGACCAGAGGCAGTCTATAATTTGGCAAGACCCTGTCTCAAAAAAAAAGTAAAAAAATGGACTAGGGGTGCAGCTCAGTGGTCCAGCACTTGTAAGTGCGAAGCCCTGGGTTCAATCTCCAGTAGTGCAAAAAAAAAAAAAAAAGGAAGGGAGGTAGGTGGGTGGGTGAAATTCTTGGCTGCAGTTTATAAAAACATTTCCAGAAGGTGGGACCTGGAGCTGTCACCCATGGCATTGTCCCTGCGCTGTTGTGCAGTCAGATGAACACATAATCGTGTTGAGGTGCAGCTTTGTGTAGGGTTCCTATGAGGCACTGTTGGAGAGTGCTTGAGCAATGTAGAGCAGAGCCTACTGATTACAGAAAACCAGGTGGAGCGGGGACCCCGAAAGCCAATCAGCAGCAGTGTGGGTCTGCTGCAGCAAGGAACCCCATCTTAAGTTCTAGAGTCATCGTGCCAAAGGCTACTAGAGCCATCTAGAAATGGATCCAAGAGATGTGAGGCATTCGAGGCCAAGAAACTAGTAGAGATGACAATCCATGCCTGAAATGGTAAAACATTGAGAAATGAGAGTAGTGAGAAAAGGGAGCATGTAACAGAGACTCAAAGAAGGAGTGACAGGATTTGATACAGAGGGATGACAGGGAAGGGTTCAAGGTGATGGGGAAACCCAAAGAAACTGGGACGGGTGCAGGAAGTAGAAAGGAAGGGCAATAGTAGGATTGTAGAGGACTTGGTCGGGAAGAAGATGAGAGTCTTACTGAGCGCGTGTCTGATTGCAAATAGACTGTCAAGCGCAGATGACCGTGGGCATCTAGACTTGAGGCTGGGGCGAAGGGCAGCACCTGGGTGCTCCAGCAGTGGCAGTGGTGGTAGTGTGGTTGACGTAGTGGCAGACATAGCTGACTGTATGGCACGCGGTTCTATAGCACCTTATCCATTTAACTCATTCAGGGCAACCCTCCAAATGTCAGCTGTTTTACAAAGGAGGGAATTAAGACACAGAGGTTAAATGGCTTGTCCCAGGTCACACAGCCAGCCATTGGTGGTAAGCTGGTTTCGGATATGTACTCCTAATCAACATGCTCTGTTCTGCCAGACATTTTCCACTTGATTACATTGTCCTGTATTCTGTGCTTCATGGGAATTAGACTTTAGTTTCCTAACTAGACTGTTAGACAGTAAAAGAGAACTGTTTATTTTTATGGAATTGGGAAACTTTCAGAAAGCCTGGGGCTGGCACATTTCTGAAGTTGATAGGACAGACATACACTATAAACTAGTACCACTTTCTGGAAAGCAATTGAGCTTTATGTGTTCAGGGTCATTAAAAAGTTTAGCTGGGTGTGTGGTGACACCTGGAATCCCAGCACTCAGGAGGCTGAGGCAGTACAACTGCCGCCAGTTCCAGGCCAGCCTGGGCTACCCAGTGAGATTTTGTCTCTTAAAAAAAAAAAAGTGTTTTCCTTTGACTTCATGATCATATTCCTGGTTATTTTTTTGTCTCCAGAAATAGTCCAAGTGTGTGTGGGGATTATGTGTGTGAGAATTTTCATTCCATTATGTCTTCAATTATAGTAAACAGTTGGAAACAACCTAAATGACCGCTAGTAGGGGGATATTAATGCGATTATAGCAGGAGTACATTTGATGTATTTTATACAAGACAGTGTCAGTATATGAAGCAGTCCATGATAAAATGCTGAGCAAAATATGGAGGTAGTCTAAAAACTGCGTGTGCTGGTTGCTAGTAAAATAGGTGTGTATGTGAACAAAAGCTAGAAGAAAACATGGAAAAGCAAACACTTTTATTGGAGTCCTAAAGTTAGTTAATGAATGGCTGTGAGTTAATTATCAGTAACTAAAAACTGCCTGAGTGTTTTCTTTTTTAAGACGGAGTCTTGCTGTGTGATAAGATTGACCTGTAACTCGGTATGCAGCCCACACTGGCCTCAAACTTATATTAATCCTCCTGCCTCAGCCTCCAAGTTCTAGGATGAGAGGCATGGTGGCACACGTCTGTTATCCCAGCACTTAGAAGGCAGAGGCAGGGGGAATCTTGAGCTCAAGGCCAGCCTGGGCTACATAGTAAGTCCCTGTCTCAAAGAAAAGAAAACCAATAATAAGACTAATTCCATTGTACCATTTTGAGGAGATGACCACTCATGTAATGAAATTTCAAAATCATGTAACAATAGTTAGAAAGGCATAAAATGCAGGCAACATTGTGAATTACAGCATTGGTTTAAAATCCTTCCTTGATATTTAAACTATTTTGACTGTGATGATGAACATTAAAAACTATCCTATTCTCATATTGCCAAAAGGCTGTGTCAGTGTTATGGAAGAATACTAGACAGAGAAGAAAGAATAGATTACATCACCGAAAGAAGTATACCACAGGGTGAAGCTGGTGACCCATGAGACCAGCAGCTACCCTTTTCAGGATCTTAGAGCTCCCTGCTCAAGAGTTCAGGAAGAGCTCGCTTAGCCTTTGCAGACACACACACACACACACACACACACACACACCCCCGTTCTAGCAGATAGGCCAGGTGTGGTCACTGCCAGTTCATAGGCAGGGTTGATGTTCAGAGTGAGTGACTAGTTATGAGCTCTTGATCAGTAGAAGAGAAAGTCGAACACCGCTACTTAATCTCCATCTACCCTGGAAACAAACCTATCAAGTGTCCCAGGGTACAGGTGGATAATTAGTTATGCCGAAGAAAGTGTTGTGTTCCTCACGTTTACTGTAGTGGCAGTGATAGCTTGGAGCTAGTTCTTCACCATGAAGGGGATGACGCACAGTGAAGGGCATGTAGACTGGATCAGAGAGAGTTGGACAGAACTAGGCACCGAAAGTGATCTTCATGAATTGCCCTGATTCAGATCCCACTGCTTTTAATAGAGGAAAAAGGAGCAGAGTGGAGACGCAAGTGTGGGGGCAGTGAGACCACCAGCTGGACCCTGAGTGTTCCGTAGTGGGCAGTAGCATTGAGGGTGAATACACAACAGTGGGGTGGGTGAGGACAACAGGTGATAAGACGTCAGCTTCAGTGCAAGCCCCCGCATTGTGAGGTCGCCTGTAATCCCAGCACTTTGAAGGCTGAGGAGGAGAATCGCAAGTTCCAGGCCAGCCTGGAGTAGAGAGTGAGATCATACCTAAAAAAAGTCATTTCTTTTGCACATCCACTCACTAGACCAGTTAGTAGTCCACTAAAAATTAATAATTACTTCTGGGTTACTAAGTGTAAAACATTTTTCTCTTCCAGGATTACATTCCATCACAGCAAGATATTCTGCTTGCAAGAAGACCCACCAAAGGCATCCATGAGTACGACTTTGAAATTAAAAATGTTCCTTTCAAAATGGTTGATGTAGGTGGTCAGAGATCAGAAAGAAAACGTTGGTTTGAATGTTTCGACAGTGTAACATCAATACTTTTTCTTGTTTCTTCAAGTGAATTTGACCAAGTGCTTATGGAAGATCGACTGACCAATCGCCTTACCGAGTCTCTGAACATTTTTGAAACAATCGTCAACAACCGGGTTTTCAGTAATGTCTCTATAATTCTCTTCTTAAACAAGACAGACTTGCTTGAGGAGAAAGTGCAAATTGTGAGCATCAAAGACTATTTCTTAGAATTTGAAGGTGATCCCCACTGCTTAAGAGACGTCCAAAAATTCCTGGTGGAATGTTTCCGGAACAAACGCCGGGACCAGCAGCAAAAGCCATTGTACCACCACTTCACCACTGCGATCAACACGGAGAACATCCGCCTTGTTTTCCGCGACGTGAAGGATACTATTCTTCACGACAACCTCAAGCAGCTTATGCTGCAGTGATGTACAAAAGACTTGCTATTTTAATACTTTTTTGTGTTTTTGATTGTTTTCTGTTTGTTTTGTTTTTTTAAAATAGCAGTTTACAACAGGAATTAGAAGAATCTTGATTTTATGTCTAACTCCTTGGAAATCTTAGTTCCTTCTGTGGCCTTTGGTTTGTGGCTGAAAGCTGCTGAATAACACGTTGCCAACATCTGCTGGAATTCAGGCTTCCGTGTCTCCCCATGGCTTCCGTTCAAGTCCACTTCCAACTTCCTGGCCGATCTCAGCCGAGGTGCATGTCAGGCTTTAGGTTCTTCTCCTTTTCACACTGAATCCTCCTTTAGTGCCAAGCCTCCTTAAATACTTGTAGGAATGAAGTTAGGATTATTCATTCAACCCTAAAACAAGTAAGAGATCCTCAGTCTGCCTTCATAGGGCAGTGACACTTGTTGCCTAGCTTTAGGATGACCCCCTTGTTGAAAGGGCTGTCGGAAAAGGTTTGATCTGAGGAATGGCAGTCTGTGGAATTACACAGGTTTAGCCTTCGTGTGTTTGTAATTGCTTATGGCCACAACGTTTGTTTTATTTTTGAATTTCTTTGGCTTCTGAAGGTAAAGTTCTTAGTGTTTTAAAGTTCACATATGGATTTCTGGCCCAGTGGGAACAAGTCCACAAATGGTACGGGAAGCAAAAGACAAGCAAATGTTCCATATGGCATTTTGATCAGAAGTAATGCATGAAATACAATTTGCCCTTTTCATATTTCATTACGATGTAATTTAATGTGCCATAGATGAAGCATTTTGGCCACAGCAGCAAGTAAAAACTGCAAGCACTTTGGTAGCAGAAACAACATGCCTGTTCCAGAATGCCACGTGCATCCCTTTTAGTCGGTCAGTGACACGCCGTCCTGGCGGAAGTCACCATTGCACCTTCACTTCTTTCTTTTGCTCTTTTGTCCTGATCCTAGCAACTCCAAACCATGGCATTCAAGAGGTTCTTTGTGTTTGGAGCTTGCCAAGGGCAGTATTTTCCTATCAAACTATTTAAGAAGGCATTATTGACATTGCTGTTCATTCTTGGTGTGTCTCTACAGATACAGTATGTACATGTTTGTACAGTTATTGTTTTTGAGATTCCAGCTTTATTGAGGTACATTTTAAATGTTTTAAGAATGTTTCTAAGGATAAGTAGTGATTTTTTTAGTTCACGCCTAAAGGGTATTCCATTGGACCTCTCCCAACTGCTTACCAAAAGAGACCATGCACGTGAAGTAGCTTTGTGATTATGGATACATTCGTAGTGAACTCAGCAGAGTGGCTGGTTTGCAGTACTAAAACTGCCTTGTAGGTTCTATGCACTATTCAGATGGGACTGGAGATACAGACGTGCGGGGCTGGTGACAGTTTGCAAAGTGTGACAGCTTTTCTGCTTTTCCTGAAAATTGTGATTAAGACTGTGATATCTGTCACTTTACTGTATAGCTTACTGTGTTCTCAGGTATTTTATTGGTCCTTGAAAAACTGTCCAACATTATCAGCACCCAGCCTTTCTAAAACAATGCTGTTGTTCTCTATTGCTGTCGGGTGTGAGCGGTAGGCCTTTCAGTGCGCTAACCAGGGATTTGTTCTTGTCATATCTGAAATTTCCTGTGTTGACATGTCACTGTCCTTATATCCATGTAAATTTCAGTGTTTTCATGCCTTAGTAATAACATAAGTTCAGACATGTAGCCCAACATCGTAATGATCATATGCGTATTTGAATAGTTCTGCATCTAATGCTTTTTGCCAAAAAGGATATATTATTTAAATCCACTCCAGAACTAATGAATATCTGAATGTGTGCACAGTAATATTTGGTTGATTCCATGGAGAGTCTACTTATAAATTTAGCAAATGGTTTTTTTATTAAATGGCCAAGACTTTTAACTCCAGTGAAGGCTAAAGTCCATTCCCTATAGGAAGTGGACACTTAGCCTTATTTAAGTTATGTTTTAGCTCTGTAATAAGAACCATAAACATTGCCTGACAAAACAGAATTTACCAAGTTTCCCCATTTTGACTACCACCAAGAAATGTTAAAATACCAATTAGATCCAGTATCATTGGGGCAATTGCAATTGTCTTCTGATGCATGTGATGCCTCAGGATATACATTCTTTTTAAAATAAGATCCAGAATACACTTTAAACAGTAAATTACTTATATGTAATTTTTACAGGCTTGTTTAGACATTTCAGTAGAACTATGAGGCTCAACCAGAAGGCTTTAGTCCACATTTTTCTGTGTTGTCTTTGTAAACCGTTCAAAAAGAGTCTTTACCTATACATGAAAAACAAATCCTTTTGAATTGAAAAACCACTATGTGAAGGGGGAGATGAAATGTAATGAGAATTGAAAAGGTGCTCATGATTTTCACTATGCTAACTTTCCCCCATCTCTCAAAAGTAGTTTGGACTTAAAAGTTCTTTGATGTGTTCAATTTTCCAAATCTTTGCCTATGATTTGGAGTAAAAATGTGCCTAATCCTATATGACTTACTGTTCTTAAATCTGAATGCCTTCTCCTTTATCTGAGGAAATACCACACAAGTATCTTTACTGACTTTGAAGAAATTCATAGTACGCAGAGTTGCCTTATAAATCAAAGAACAACACAAATTTATTTAGACCTTAAGTTTTATAGGGAAAGGGTCTTGCCAAATGTTTTCTGAAGATCTAAATAATTCAAGATGTGCTTCTGCCATTTAAATATTTTTAATAGCCTGAATTGTTGCTTTCTGCCAAATGTTATATTAAATTGAAACCTTCATTTCAATTTTATTACCTGGAAAGGGCATTTGGTAGCCATAGTGCAGCCACAGCCAAAGAAGACAAGGTGGAATAGAGACCATTTTCGTCTTGTTTTGCGATCTGCTGCATTGATGGGTACTTCATACCAAGAAGGTCCTCCAGTTCACTCCTCAGGTTGGGCTGCTTCGGGAAATCCTTGTTCAGTTGGTGGCAATGGTTGGTTTAAAGTAGGAGGAAGTAAGACCACATTAATACCAGAAGTGGTTAGAAGTATTGGTTTGGATTGAACAGAAATCGTGTGCCCTATCATTAAATCTTAACTTTCAATGTATACCCAAATACTTGTATCTTATGTTTTTGATAAAATGTGTTTTCCAGCATTGGTATACATATCGGGTTATGCCTTTGTATGAAGAATAAAGTCACCAAGTTATGCTGTTGTATCCTGAGACTCAAATCACTGTTTGAAAACCCCCTAAGATTGGTGCTTTCATTATTTAATGATACTTTTAGACAAAACCCCAAACAAGCCATCTGAAACAAGATTGTCTCCACTGCAATCTGTAGCAATATTATTTCTGTATATGTAATGAGAAGGCTAAATATCAGTGTTAACTCCTAACTTCTTGTTTGAATCCATACAATCATGCCTGTAAAGCCCAGTCGAACATTTGTAACAAACTCCTAATAAATGTAGAGAAAATCATTCTGTTACCTTTTCATTTCTTTCAGTTTTATTGGAGGGATGAAGAGTTTCGCACATGCCTTTCTCACTCGGAACTCTCAGTCCTGGTCCAGTTCCTCTCTTTCCCTTCATCTCACCATGTGAAATTCCATGAATCATAGTCTTTTTGTTGTGCTGCTTGACTAAGAGTACTGAATTTTTTTTTTAATTTTTTTTTTTTTTAAGAACTGGATACAGATTGGCTTTTCAGTCTGGTAAACACAAGGACAGCAGAGATAATAAGTGGTTGTCTGTGTGTTCCCATATTCCAAAGTAAAGCAGATGATGTAGTACGTGCCCGTTATTTTATGGTACGAGGTTAGGACTTAATAAATTTACAGTGGACATGGAAGTATGAATCTATACCTGGCCATTTTAAACCAATTATGGTTGGCTTTTCAAATACCATCAAGTAGAGATTAGCCTTGGGATGGCAAGTGATTATTAACATCATTTGAAGTACAGCATCTATTCCACTAGCATTCTTGTGTCTGTGATGTATAATCAGCATTCACATTAATTTGTTGCCTCTTGTGGCATTCAGGTCTAACCTGAGGACAAATGCCAGAACTTACATGGAACATAGGGGTGTTGTTTTGATTTTTGATACAGGGTCTCACTATGCAGCCAAGGCTGTCCTCACATTTGAGATCCTCCTGCCTCAGACTCCTGAGTAGAGGGATTACAGGTATACACCACCACGCTCAACTAAGACTTTATTTTTTAAAGCATTAATGTACAATAGGAAGTATTTTCTGGGTTGATAAAAGATTTTGTTATGACCTCTACAAATCTGCTGTTAATAGTGATGGAAATTTACAAATGGACTGAAGCCTGCTGGGACCCATGAGGCATAAATTTTCAAGCAGCAACTGTCACTGATAGTAATAAACTACTTGCTTGTTTTGTGATTTTGTATTTAGAAACCTGGTTATAATATTCTTTGCCATAGTAAGTAATGAATTTGTCCCCTGACATGCCTATTTGATGGTACCAGAAATAAAGGGGAAAGACAAGGGATTCATTTTTGTTAAGTTTATGTAATCAGCCAACTATGCCATTTGCCCTTTCTTTATCTCTTATTTGAAAAAGAATCAGAAAATATTTTAAATGGCTTTTCTCTACGACTCTTCTATGTGAGAGCTCATTTGCCACAAGAAGCCTTACCAAAAGTATATTTTGTAACAACATCATAGATACTGTACCCAACAAAACATGATTTGTATTGCTCTGTGTAAAAGTATTTGTGGCTTAGAATTTTTTACATATCTTTTTATAACCTTCCAAGAACTAAGCACATTATTTGACATTGTTGTAAATTTTTTTTTTGGTTGGTGCTTTAGTTCAAGATTAGCAATAAATTATTTCTAAAGGAGACCTAAAAGTGGAAAGAATGGTTTGATTTTGTAAAATGAGTTGCTGTTCATTAAGGCCTTTTACTTTTGTACAGACTGTGCAAAAATTCTGTCTCTTGCTATTAATATTTGCTTTGTAAAAATTACTGACATTTAATAAACATTTACAAATGATTTGATACTATGATGTTATTTAACACTTGGATGCATGCAGAGTGTATAACAGATGATGAATTTGAAGTTTAAAGACATGTTTCACCTAGTGATTTAAGTCACAGAAATCTATTTTGGCAGACCTCCAACAGTGGTTTGCCTTAGTCTATAAACTTTTCCTGACTCAAGATGGAGTTCCCAGACCAGTCGCATGCTCTGGCGTGGGAAGAGGAAAGGGAAACCACTTGCTTTTCTCTCTGCTCTTAACAGTTGCTGGAACTGCATGAGAGCATCTGGGCGCCTGGTCTGTGCAGCTGCAACAGGCTGGCTGTGACGCCTATTGTAATTGAACCAGGATATATGTGTTTTCAGCATTGGGAGCCCAAACCCAGAGCCTCCCACATGCTAGGCAAGCGCTCTACTGCTGAGCCACACGCCCAACCCCATTTTTACTTTTTATTTTGAGTCAGGGTCTAAGTTGCATAGGCTGCTGCTGGTCTTAAACTTGGGATCCTCCTGCCTCTGCCTCCCAAGTCACTGGGATTACAGTAGTGTGCCACTGTGCCCAGCTGAACGAGTATTTTAAAAACCAAGAGGTTACCACTAAGTTTTTATCAGTAAACTTTACTGTAGAATATGATCTACAGAAAATGTACAAGATAGTACAGGGGCTGGTACCCCAACCCCTGTAATAGTTCCCCGACTTAACACCGGGCCTTAGTTTGGTACATTTGTCACGAACCAGTACTGATAATGTTAGGAACTAAAGCATCAGACTTTATTTGGGTTTCCTTAGTTTTTCCTTAAAATCCTTTCGCTATTCTAGAATCTATCCAGGGTCCCGCATTACATTTAGTTATCATGTCTCCTTCAGGGCCTCTATGCTGTTACAGACGTGACTTGTTTCACAGAATTCGCTTATTTTTAATAACCTCAGCAGTTTTGAGGAATATTGGTCACTAGTTTTATAGAATGTTTCTCTGTTGGGATTTTCTTAGGATTAGATAGCATTACAGAGTCTGAAACCTCAGAAGTATTCTCAGATCATCATATCAAGCATACCTTCTAAGATCAGTACTCATCTTTTCCCTTTACAACTTCAGCTAAATTGTTGTCAGGTGTCATCAAGTCAGATCTGACTCATAGTGACCCTATGTACAACAGAGCAATACATTCTGAATCTGCCAGGCACACAATCTTTTTTATGTTTAAGCCCATTGTTGCAGACACTGTGTAAGCTGTCAAAGAACTTTAGGAAGGTTTATACCTTTGTTGTTTTGTTGTTGTTGTTGTTTGTACAGGGTCTTGCTATGAAGCCCCGGCTGGCCTCAAACTCAGCCATTACAGATGTGTACCACCACACCTGGCTGTTGATCACTGTTCTTAACTGGCATTTATTGAAAGCTGTGGTTGTACTTTTCTTCCCCATGGGCTTTCCCTCACAACTGGAATTGCAAAGCAGGTATGAATAAATGTTCAGTTACAATGGTTAGGCCAGTTGGCCCCAGCCTCTGGCAAATGAAAATTCTCTTTTAGGGCCTCAGCTTTAACATGAAATTTAACTATGGGTGCCATGAAAAATTGAAAGAGAAAATTTGGGCTTTGTATATAAATATCTAAAAGCATATGATTTGGGGAACCGATCCTTAAGGGCTCCCTGCAAGAGATTTAAGATCTTTGGAAATTGAAAGTTGGGCATGGCAACACACATCTGGAATTCCAGGAGACAAAGGCTGAAGGATCTTGAGCTTTAAGTCAACCTGGGCCGTAGCAAAACTCTGTCTCCAAAAAAAAAAAGCACTTTGGAAATTGAAACTGAATTAACTTGAGCATTGGAAATCCCCCCCAAACCAAGTAGCCTTTTTAAATATCCTTTTCTTATGCTATTGCTGGAACAAGGGAATATTTATTGGTGTAAAAAGAAACAACTGGAATTCAAGCTGTCATCTTGGTTTTAGGTGTTGTTGAATCGGGTCCGACTCATTCAGTGTGTGCAAAAGTATAAAATGCTCCCTGACACTGTGTCATGTCCAGCACTGTGTCAGTGCTTCTCTGCTATTCATAGGGTTTTCAATGGCTGCTTATTTCAGGATTGTTTCAGGAGTGGGCTGCCATATCCTTATTTCAGTTTTTTGCAGTGCTGGAGATTGAACCCACCTCAAAGATCACAGAACAGCACTCTACCAACTGAACTAAACCCCAGCCCTAAAAAACTGTCGTCTAGCAAAGAGTTTTGGGCACAGTTATGGTTAATTGACACTATGGGATACCATGTTGGCATGAGATGCTCTCCATGACCTGTTCCATCACTCACACCATGGACTGTTGAAAGAAAAGAGAGCATTCACTCTTGAGAATCCAAGAAACTCAAGGTTTACAAGTTAAACCAAAGGCTTGTTTTGGTCACTTAGGAAATTTGGCAAAACCCCCTCAAAAAACTGATGACCCAGAGCAGTGCTTTAAAAATACATACTGTAATTTTTCCTTAGAAATTAGTGGGGCACCTATAATACAGTATTAGTGGAAAAAGGAGTACCCATAAAATTCCTGTGCAACTATATTTTGCAAGAGTTCCTTTTTATTTGAAATACACCAAGAAAACAAAAGGCTCAAACAGGTTTTCAGTACTGACTAGCTATGGAAGACAGCAGTGTGAGGCTTGTCCATTAACCACAAGAATACAAGGGGTGTCCAAAATGAACAGTTACTCTGACTGAAGGAGTGTGTTGATTTTTCTTTTCCTCATGAAGCTACATGGCAGGAAAACAGAAGCAATCAAGTCTTTTTAAAAGTTGGTCATTCGGTGCTGTGGCTGTGGCTCAGTGGTGGAGCCCTTCCCTAGTGTGGGCAAGGTCCTGGCCTTGATCCCCAGCACTGCAAAGAAACGTTGATGGTTTTTTCCAGTTAACTGCCCTGCAGCTTTTGACAACCTTGATTTTCTATTGCTGTCTTATGTGAAGAAGAGAGAGAGAGAATGAAACAGAAGGCCAACCTCTGCTGACCCTGGGAGAGGAAGTCTGACTGTGTTATTTTACCTTCCTCTTCTTCTATATGGGAAACTCCAGTGCTTGGAAGCTTTGCGGGATTTAACTAGTGGGTTTGTTAACATCAGAGTGAGTTAATCAAAACTGGGTTATCCCAGAAGGATGAACATCACAGGATCCAAGGCTCAGCTCTTGATAAAATTATAGATTCAAGCTAATTTTCTACAGGTAACCCTTGTGATCATAGCAGCTTATAGTTGGAGGGAAGATGCTAAAACTTGGCAAAAAAGGGAACACATTCCAAAGGTCTGTATGATGAATTTTATGGAAATGATGAACAGGAGGCAAACAGACATAGCAGACAGCATTACCCTTCTAAGAGTGCGTAGAACAGAATGATGTACAAACTCCCTGCCCAGTATCCAAGGCAGCCAGAATCAACCTCCCTTTCCAAACAGAGAGCAAAACAGTGGTTACCAGAGGCTGGGAAGAGCAGCAGGGAGGGAGGATGGGGAAAGATGGGTCTAAGGTACTAAGTTACATTAGAAAGCAGTTGGGGCCAGGCATGGTGGCCAATATCTGTAATCCCAGCACTTGAAAGCTGAAACAGGAGGATTGCAAGTTTGAGGCCAGAGGCAGCCTACATAATTTAGCAAGACACAAAATAAAAAGTAAAAACATGGGCTGAAGGTACAGTCCAGTGGTGGAGTGCCCTGGTTCCATCCCCCAGTACAGAAAGAAAAAAAAAAAAAAAAAAAGTAAGGGAAAGAAGGGAGGAGGGAAGAAGGAACTCTAGGCCAGGATCATGTACTGCATATTTCAAAAAATCTAGAAGAAAGGATATATTTATCTACCAAAGCATCACATTGTTGTTGTTAGGTGCCATCAAGTGAGATCCAACTCATAGCAACTCTATGTACAGCAGAATGAAACACTACCCAGCAACTGTGCCATGCACAAGATCTTTTATGTTTGAGCCCACTGTTGCAAACACTATGTTTCATCACATGGTATCCCATAAGTATGTACAATATTTGTGTCAATTTAAAAATCAGTAAATGGTGAAGGGGAAAAAAATTCAACTAAACAAAACAGCTCATTTTCCCCAAGCCTCTTCTCTCTGGTTCTCTTTACCACAGGGCAACTCCTACTTATCCTTTAAGGACAAGCTCAGGGCCAACTGAGTATGGACTAAAACCTCTAAAACTGTGAGCCAAAATAAACCTTCCCTCTTTATAATTAGCTCAGGTATTTTGGGGTGGAGGTTAGGTTTTGTTTTGTTCCTATGGTACTGAAGGGCTGAACCCAAGACCTCACACATGCTTTATAAGCACTCCACCACTGAACAACACCCTAAGCCCCTTTTTTATTTTTTATCTTGAGACAGGATCTAAGTTCCTGCCTGTGGCCTTGAACCTGAGATCCTCCTGCCTCCATCTCCTGAGTCACTGGGATTACAGGCATGCGCCACTGTGCTGGGCTCAAGCTCAGATATTTATTACAGTAACAGAAAGGGGACTAATCCTCATTTTGACATAGATCTCTTTCTTTGCAGACTACTAAAACCTTTGGTGAAACAAATCCCCTAGACCTGCTCTACCACAAGCACTATAAATAATTTTGGTGTTTCTGTCTAAACAGTTTTCTCTATTTGTGATTGATTGCCATATCATTAACATACGCCCCCGTGATAAACAGTTGCGTATGTCACTGAGTTCCTCTTTATATCTTTCTACTTGAACTTGCCCAAACTGATAAGAATTGTTGTCTTACAGTAGAGACAATGATGACATCCACTTTACTGTGTAATCCCTAGAAACCAGGTTGCTCCTGAGCCTGACAATTTCCTCAAATGTTCTCCCTAAATCCAACATCTCAACCTTCCAGATTTTCACAAGAGGTAAAAAACTCCTTTGTAGCATCTTAGAACAGAACAAAAAATTTAAAAACTTATCTTGTGTTCTATGGGTCACTGATGTTGCATGAATAATTCTCAGTTTGGGGAAGATATTTTGAAATCTTACAGTAAATAACTTTACCTATTTGGTAATGAAAAATGGATTTTATTTCTGCTTTATAACATTAAGCTTTATGTTAGTTTTACTCTTGTGTTCCTAGATTTGGAGATTTTATTGTATGTGTTGTTGTTTGGGGTTTGTTTGGTTGGTTGTTTTTTACTTCTCACTTTGGTTTGGATTTCTTTTTTTAATTATTACTACAGAAAATTTCAAACATACACAAAAGTAGAAAGAACAGTGTGATAAGCCCCCATAAACCACTCAGCTTCAACAATAACTCATGGCTAATCTTGTTCCCTACAATTTTTCACCTTTCCTTCCCTCCACCTCAGATTATTTTGAAATAAATCCCAGACATCATGTCATACAAATACAAATATCACTGAAAATTTTCATTTCTCTAGGATTTCCTCAAATCCTCAATCCTCCTGCCTCACCCTCTGTAGTTGGTCAGTTACCAGTGTGCACTTCCACAAATGGTGAACTTTTGTGTCTCTAGATTAAAGACAGGGAATCCTTTACTTATTTTGACAATTGTTTTTAAAGCATTGTTCTATATCTCTAATACTAAAATATTATCATTTGATGGATAGTTTGATCTCCAAAAGGTTGTAAAGATGGAACTGATGCAGATCTGTTATTTTACAGATGATGATGCCAAGAACCAGAGGTGAAATCACTGTTTTATATCAGACTGTAATTCAACTGTTGCTGGATAATGCTCTCTCAAAAATGTAATGACCTAAAACAGTAACTATTTTATTTGTCTTAAGTCCATGAGTAAGTTGCATAGTTCCTTGGTCTGTACAAACTGAGATGATCTTAGCTGGGCTGTCCACATATCTCTGGTCAACTGAAGACTTCACTGTCAGCCAGATGATGAGGGGCTCATATATGGGGCCTTGGTTCTCATATCCAGCAGGCGGGATTGCCTGGACCATATGTTGGCTTTAGGATTCCCAGAACAGCAGAGATGAGGCCCAAATGCACAAGCACTTTGCAAACCTCAGCTTGTACCATGTTTGTGAAAAAGTCCATTTGGCCAGAGCAAGTGAGTTGGCCAATTCAGATTATTAAGGAGACCTTTTTTTTTTTTTTTTTTTTTTTTTTAATTCTACCACAGATGATTCCATCATTTTTGTATTCTGCCACAGTCAAGTCCAAAGCCAACACTGGTCAGCCCTCTTGATTAGAGTCCAATGCTGTTTTCCCAACCCTATAGTGCCTCTGAAGTATAAGCCTTAAAAGGTAAGTAAATTCCCTGGCTCAAATGCCAGAGGAATGATGTCTTTTGAGTCAAGAAAACAATCTTCCTATTAGGGTCGTAGGCAGCTGTGGTGTCCAGGGACACTCTCTAACAGTATAAGGCTTACATCCAAGGATGTCTTCACGATTGTTTACCAAAGCCAGCTCAGAACTATCAGTGAGATGGATCCCAGGAAGGGCATGTGGCTACCAAAAGTCAGGCTTTTATTTACTGGAAAGTTGATAGCTCGCTTTATCACTGGCCTCAAGGAACCAATATTTTTGTCATAATGCCCAAATAAGAATTTGAGTTTTCAATAAACACATGGGAAGATGCTGAAGACCATTAGCCACAACAGAAATGCAAATTTAAGGTACAACGCATACCACCTCATATCTACTAGAATGACTAATCGAAAAGATGGACAACAAATGTTGCCGAGGATATGGAAGGAACTAGGGCCCTAACACATTGCTGGTGAGGCTGTAAAATGGTATACCCCTCTGGAAAACAGTTTGGCAGACCCTCAAAATGTTAAATATAGAGTCACCATGTGGTCTAGTGATTGTAATCTTAGAAGTATACCTAGGAGAAATGAAAACATCCTTACAAAAATTTGTACACAAATGTTCATAACTGTATTATGTATGATAGCCAAAAAAGTAGGAATAGCCTAAATGTCCAACAGCTAGGGAACAGTTAAATAAAATGTGATATATCCACACAATGGATTATTTTTCAGTAATAAAAAGGAACGAAGTATTTATATTTGCTACAACATGGATGATTCCCATTTGTCTGTCAGCTCACCATTCTGTGGGAGCTGGCATGTTGCTGTGCTGCTGAAAGCTATGCCACCAGTATTGCAGATATCAACAAGTGTTATTGTTGTTGTTGTTGTTAGATGCCATTGAGATGGGTCCAACTTATAATGATCCCATGTAAGGCTTTCAATGGCTGTTTGGAGAGTTGGCTGTTAGGTTGGTCTTTTCCCATTTTTTGTGGTGTTGGGGATCAAACCCAGGGCCTCAGCGCCCACAGAGCAAGCACTCTACCAACTAAACTAGACCCCAGCCCCACTAGCAAGTGTAAACTCCCACTAATCATTGGAACATGGGATGTATATAGTATGAATCTAGGAAAATTAGAAATAGCAAAAAAGAGAAATGGAGTGCATAAACCTTGACATTCTTGACATCAGTGAGCTAAAACTGACTGGTATTGGCCATTTTAAAACAGATAATCACATGGTCTACTATGCTGAGAATGACAACCTAAAGAGAAATGGGGTTGCATTCATCATCAAAAAAGACATCTCAAGATCTGTCCTGAAATACAATGCTGTCAGTGATAGAATAATATCCATATACCTACATGGAAAGCCTGGGGCTGGGGTTTAGCTCAGTTGGTAGAGTGCTACTCTGCCTTCTCTGAGGACCCAGGTTCAATCCCAAGCACTGCAAAACTGAGAGAAGGATATGGCAATCCACTCCCAAAGCAATCCTGAAACAATCAAACCATTGAAAACTCTATGAGGGTCACTATGAGTCAGACCCAACTTGACAGCACCTAACAATAACAACACAAGGAAGGCCAGTTAATATGACTATTATTCAAATTTATGCACCAACCACTAAGGCCACAAATGAGAAAATGGAAGATTTTCACCATCTCTTTCAATGTGAAACTGATCTAACATGTAATCAGTATGCACTGATAATTACTGGTGATTGGAATGCAAAAGTTGGGAATAAAGAAGCAGGGTCAGTAGTTGGAAAATATGCCCTTGGTGATAGAAACAATGCTGGAGATCACATGATAGAATTTTGTCAGACCAACAACTTTTCTTTTTTTATTGTAAATACATCTTTTCACCAACATAAACAGTGACTATACACATGGAACTCACCAGATGGAACATGCAGGAATCAAATTGACTACAGTTGTGGAAAGAGATGATGGAAAACCTCAATATCAGAAGTCGGAACAAGACTAGATGGTGATTGTGGATCAGCGCATCAATTGCTCATTTGCAGGTCCAAGCTGAAACTGAAGGAAATTAGAACCAGTGTTCATGAGCCAAGGAATAAGCTTGACTGTATCCCACTTGAGTTCAGAAATCATCACAAGAATAGGTTTGTGTGTTAGACATTAACAATCAAAGACCAGACAAGTTGTGGCATGACATCAGAGACATCATTCATGAGGAAAGCAAAAGCTTATTAAAAAGACAGGGAAAAAAGAAAAGACCAAATTACATATCAAAAGAGACTCTAAAGCTTGCCCTTGAGCAAGTACCTAAAGTAAAAGGAAGACATGATGAAGTTAAAGAACTAAACAGAAGATTTGAAAAGGTAGCTCCAGAAGACAAATTCAAATATTTCAATGATATGTGACAAGAGATGGAGACAGAAAACCAAAAGGGAAGAACACAATATGTTTTTCTCAAGCTTAAGGAAGTGAAGAAAAAATTCAAGCCTTGAGTGGCAATAGTGAAAGATTTTGCAGGGAAAATATTAAATGACACAGGAAGCATCAAAAGAAGATGGAAAGAATAACAGTCATTATACCAAAAAGAATTGGTGGATGGTCAACCATTTCTAGGGGTAGTATATAATCAGAAGTCAATGGCACTAAAGGAAGAAGTAGAAGCTGCTTTGAAGGCATTGGTGAAACAGAAGCCTCCAGGAATTGATCGAATACCAATTGAGATGTTTCAACAAACAGATGCAGCACTGGAGGTACTCACTTGTTTATGTCAACATATTTGGAAAACAGATACCTGGCCAATTGACTGGAAGAGATCCATATTTGTGCCTATTCCCAAGAAAGGGAATCCATCCAACTAAATGTGGAAATTATAGAACAATATCACTATTATCATATACAAGTAAAATTTTGCTAAAGATCATTTAAAAACTTCTGCAGCAGCGTATTGACAGGGAACTGCCAGAAAATCAAGCCAGATTTAGAGGAGGGCATGGAACCAGGGACACCATTGCTGATGTCAGATAGATTTTGGCTGAAAGCAGAGTATACCAGAAAGATGTCTATGTTTTTTTACTATGCAAAGGCACTTGAATGCACAACTCACAACAAATTATGGACAACATTGTGAAGAATGGGAATACCACAGCACTTAATTGTACTCAAGAGTAATCTGTACATGGACCAGGAGGCACTTGTTCAAATAGAACAAGGAAACACTGCATGGTTTAAAGTCAAGGAAGGTGTGTCTCAGGCTGTATCCTTTCACTGTACCTCTTCAATCCTATACTGTGAAAATAATCCAAGAAGCTGGACTTTATAAAGAAGAACATGGCATCAGGATTGGAGGAAGATCCATTAACAATCTGCATTATGCAGATAACACAATTTCGCTTGCCAAAAGTGAAGAGGATTTGAAACACTTGCTGATGAACATCAAAGAACACAGCTTTCAGTATGGATTGTGCCTCAACGTCAATAAAACAAAAGTCCCTACAACTGAGTCAGTATGCAACTTCATGATAAATGGAAAAAAGATTGAAGCTGTCCAAAATTTTGCTTTATTTGGTTCTACAATCAAAACCCATGGAAGCAGCAGTCAAGAAACCAAAAGACTCATTTTATTGGGAAAGTAAAGATGTCACACTGAAGAGGAAGGTGTGCCTGATTCGTACCATGGTATTTTCAGTCGCCTTATATGCTTGTTGGGGCTGGGATTTAGCTCAGTTGGTAGAGCACTGCGCTGCAGTCTCTGAGGTCCTGAGTTCAATTCCCAGCACCGCAAAAATGGGAGAAGGGCTTGGCAATCCACTCCCAAGGCAATCCCGAAACAGTCAGCCACTGAAAACCCTATGAGGGTCGCTATGAGTTGGATACCGACTCGACGGCACCTAACAACAACAACAACAACTATATGCTTGTTAAAGCTGGACAGCGATATGGAGACAGGAGAAGAACTGATGTTGCTTAATTATGGTTCTGGAGACGAATATTGAATATACCATGGACTGCCAAAAGAACCAACAGATCTGTCCTAGAAGAAGTGTAACCACAGGGCTCCTTGGAAGCAAAAATGGCTAGACTGCATCTGACATATTTTCGACATGATGTCAGGAGGGACCAATCCCCGGAGAAGGACTTCATGTTTGAGAGAGTGGCAGGTCAACAGAAAAAGGGAAAACCTTCCACTACGTGGATTGACACAGTGTCTGCAACAATGTGTTTACACATAAAAAGATCATGTGCACAGCCCAGTGTCAAGCAGTGTTTCGTTCTGTTGTACATAGGGTTGCTATAAACTGGATTCAACTCAATGGCATCTAACAACAACATGGCATAGATGAAGGTTGAAAACATAATACTAAGTGAAAGAAGCCAGTCACAAAGTCCTTTATAATTATACCATATAATTCTATTTATATGGAATGTCCAGAATATGCAAATCTATAGGCACAGAAATCAAATTAGTAGGTGCTTAGGGCTGGGATAGGGAATTGGGGAATGAGTCATAGTGGGCAGGGTACTTCCTTTTGGGAGGCTGACATTGTTGTAGAATTAGATTGTTGTCTTGGTTGCACAATTCTGTGAATATACTAAAAGCCATTGACTTGTACCCTTACGATGAGTGAATTGTATAGTGTGTGAATAAAGCTGCTTAAAGAAAGAATTTGTAGCCAGGCACGGTGGCACACACCTGTAATCCCAGCTACTGGAAAGGCAGATGCAGGAGGATCGCAAGTTCAAGACCAGAGGCAGTGTGCATAATTTAGCGAGACCCTGTCTCAAAAAGTAAAGAAAAACAGAAATGGGATGGGGGTGAAGCTCAGTGGTACAGCACTTGCAAAGCCTGCAAACTTGAGCCCTGGGTTCATCCCCCAGTACCACAGAAAGAAAAAGAATTTGTGAGCTAAATGTGTAGCTCAGTGGTAGACATTTGCCTAGCACAAAGAAACGTTTAGTCACTCCATGCGGTTTTCAAAAAGATTGAAAACAAATGTAATACTAACTTTTAGGGGAAACAGTGCCACGTGCCTATGATCCCAGCGGTGTAGGAGGTTGAGGCAGTAAGATCACAGGTTTGAGGCCAGAGGCATCCTGCACCACTTAGTGAGACTCTGTCTCAAAATAAACATTTAAAAAAAGGTTGGAGATATAGCTCAGTGATAGAGTGCTTGCCCTGCACAAGACCCTGAGCTCAGTCCCCAGTACCAGACAGACAGACACGCATACATAAATGGTAAAATAAAATGAAATAAAATATTAACTTTCCAAATGATGGGAATCACAAGATATTGTCTTCTTTATAGTTTTCTGTTTTCTAAATTTTCTACAAAAAGCACTGCTTACTTTTATATAAAGAAAAGTAATTTCTTTTTTTGAGACAGGTCTCGCTGGCCTCAAACTCATGATCTTCCTGCCTTAGCCTCCTGTGTACCAGGATTACAAGCATGTGCCACCATACTGGCATCGTTCGATATTTAAAAGCAAAAGGTTAGCGTGTGTTTGAGCAGCAGAGAGTCAGCCTCCCCTTGCTTGCTTTAAAACAATCACCTACTCAGGGATGCTAAGACAGGAGGATCTTGAGTTTGAGATCAGAGACAGACTGTGCATTTTATTTTGAAATTCTGTCTCAAAATAAAAAATAAAAAATCTAGGTATGGTGGGCATGCCTATAATCCCAGCTACTCAGGAGGGTGAAGCAGGAGGATCACAAGTTTGAGGACGGAGGCAGCCTGTGCAACTTAGTAAGACTCAGACTCAAAATTAAAAAATGGAAAAAGGGGACTAGGAGTGCAGCTCAGTGGTAGAGCACTTGCAAAGTACATTTTAAAAAAAGGAGGGAGAGGATGAAGGACGTAGCTCAGTGGTAGAGCACTTGCCTAGCACAAGGCCCTAGGATCAATCCCCAGGACGGTGCACACGCACACACATGCACACACCACCTACCACTTTCACTTTCATTTCCAACATCCTATGTGTAATGACTTGTCTTCCCATCTGGCTTCTAAGTTGAATGGCAGCTCCCAGAAGACAGAGACTGGCATGTCTGCCCCATGCACCCCGAATCCTCAGAGTCTACTAGCTTGCTAGGTATATATAAGTGCTCAAAAAAATATTTGCAAAATATAACGGAATTTGTTCAATATCATCCGTGTCGCCGATTTACCAGACACCTTTGATGATAGTGAAATGATCCAGGTATGGAATTGAATTTAAGATGCTTGTAGTCTAGCAAGGGAGCGAAGATAGGTGGGTAAGTCATGGAGCCAAGACACAGTACTAACGTGGTATCATTCGTGAAGACTAGAGAAGCATTTGCCTCTGTCTAGGTGGAATCGGGAACTTTTGTGGAGGACAAGGTGTCTGGGCAGGGCTGGAGGTCTGTCTTGAAGGTACCTGGACTTAAGAAGCAGGAAAGCTGCACACCAGGTGGAGGGAGGCAAGATCAAAAGCTGTTGTTGTTGTTAGATGCCGTGGAGTCATATTCAATTCATAGCAACCCTCATGGGGTTTTCAGTAGCTGATTGTTTCAGGATTGCCTTGGGAGTGGATTGCCACATCCTTCTTCCATTTTTGCAGTGCTGGGGATCACACTCTGGACCTCAGAGACTGCAGAGCGGCGCTCTACCAACTGAGCTAAAGCCCAGCCCAGAACAAAAGTTAGGGCTGGTGAATCTCCGGAAAGACAATAACCTGAATTTAGGCATCCGCAATGGAATTTGAAGGGGGTAGATGAAAAGGATACTGAAGAAGGAAAACTGCACTGAACCGTTGGATGTGGCAGGTGGGAGGAGAGGGCAGAACCCAGCAGGTCCCCAGGTTTCTGCTAGAGAACTGGATGGGGCCATCCCTGAAATAGGACCTCCAGGGAGAGAAGCAGCTTCGGGTGGGAGAAATGGGCTTGGAGGGCCCTGCTGAGGCTGCAGTCCTCTGGGTGCCCAGCTGCAGTGGGATCCTCCCAAGTAGCTAGGATTACAGAAGTGCATCACCACACCCAGCCTAATCCTGGCACTTTTTAATGTGGAAAATGTCAAACATACACAAAATTTCAAAGAAGAAGCTGGGCCCAGTGGCACAGGCCTAAAATCCTAGCTGAGAGGCTGAGAGCAGGAAGATCACTTGAGCCCAGGAGTTCAAGGTCAGCCTGGACTACATGTGAGATGCTTGTCAAAGAACAAAACAAATTGCACCCCTGTAATCCCAGCGACACTGGAGGCTGAGGCAGGAGGATCACAAATTCAAGGCTAGAGGCAGCCTGTATAACCTAGCAAGACTGTCTCAAAATAAAAAAAAAAATTTTTAAGGCGTTCAAGTGCAGCTCAGTGGTAGAGCACTTGCCTAGCATGGGTGAAGCCCTGGGTTCAACCACCTAGTGTGGTAACAAAAGAACAGGCCTGGGGTGGAGCTCAGTGGTAGAGCATTTGCCTAGAAGGCTGAAGGCCCTGGGCTCAGCCCCAGCACCACCAGGGAAAAAAAAAAAAAAAAAGTTGAAAAAAATAAAGAACTCATGCCCTCATTGGGGTGATGGTAGGTATAAAAACAGTGTTGGAGCCTCACCCAGAGTAGAGTCCCTACAAGAAATCACGAGGGACCCAGTTACACCAAGTCCGTGACATCAGGATGCTTTCATCCCAGCCACAGGCCTAGCCCAGTGAAGCCCAGAGAGGCTGCGCTTTCTTGCCAGCTGGAGTGTGCTCTGTTTCTTTAATGGACTTTTTGCTTAATAATAAAAGAGATTCAAATGGCTGGTCCCTGCTTAGGACCCAACTCCGCATCTTTTCACTCCAGCTTTCAACTCTAAGTAATGGCTTTTCTAAAGAACTACTATGCTACTTTTTCCTATTATTCTGTAAGGGTTTTTTGTTTGTTTGTTTTGTTTTGTTCCATGACTTTTTGAGACAGGTTTTCCCTATGTAAGTAGGCTGGCCTCAAACTTGCAATCCTCCTACCCCAGCCTCCTAAGTGCAGGTGTGTGCCACCATGCCCAACTTTTAAGATTCTTCAAGGAATGAATATAGGATGCTTCCATGATTAATAACCTAGAACATGGGCTTTGAAGTAAGATGGACTTGTATTCAAGTCCAGATTTCTCTTATTTTCTGACCTGTGGCAGGCAGACACAGCCTTTCTAACACCTCAGCAGGAAGTCTGTTGTTGAGCATCAGCTAGGATGGCGGCCCCACCATTGCTAAGCCCCAGGCATGGGGTAGGAATGGGGGCAGCTCTTTTTACTTCAACCTACTTCCTTTTTATGCTTGTAGCTTTAGCGCTGTGGCGTTGGATCCCGTCAGATCTCAGAAGCTAAGCAGGGTCAGGCCTGGTTAGTACTTGGATGGGAGACTGCCTGGGAACACCAGATACTGTAGGCTTGGGAGAAGGACCTGGCAACCCACTCCCAACAAATCAATCCACCATTGAAAACCCTATGAACAGCAGAGAAGCACTGGCAAAGAGTTTCTCCTCCTGTTGTACATAGGGCGGTATGAGTTGGATACTGACTTGATGGCACCTAACAACAACACTTTCTTTTTGCTTCTCTGTCTTTGCCTTCCTTCTTCCCTCTTTCTCTCACATCCTTTTTTTTTTTTTTTTTATGTTCCCTTTGACAATTTTTCCCAAAGAAATGTGAAGCCAATGTGTGAAATTCTCAGGCTGTGGTATCACCTATGGGTTAAGGTTAGGGTTATGGTTGGGTTAGGGTTAGGGTGATAATTGAGCTGAAAGTCACCTGGGAGAGGAGTTGTGGTGATAATGGTGGTGGGAGAGGGAAGTTGCTGTGCCACCAGGGACAATTCCATCTTATATGAATAGGGTCTGTGAGTGACACACACCAGCACCCATTCCGTGGGACGGGCCAAGCACCCCTGGCATAAGTCATTAGATCCATCACCAGTGGAGTTCCACCCGACTCTGTTTTCACTATAGGAAAATAAAGCCAGGCATCTTTTGAAGTAAGCAGTGCGATCAGGCCGGTACTAAACACCTTCAGTAGATGAAGGTTTTAACATTCATTTTTCAAACATTTATTTCAGGCAAGATTCATGTGGGGAAAATAGATCTTACCTCCTTTTGCTCCTTGGGGAAGTGGGATGGCTGATGGTTCCTGGCTCACTGGTTTGATAGAGGTGTGAGGGACAGAGCAGAGGTCAGGAACCTCATCTGGTACCCAGGTTGGAGGACCTGGCTGTGAGTCCGGAGCCAGTGACCTAGGGGATAGCCAGTGTTTGCCATAGCATGTGACAGTGAACGCTTCGTGACTTAGAACAGAAATCAGTTCTTTCCCAGTTCTGTAGGCCAAATGTCCCAGATCAGTGTCTCTCAGCTGTGCTGGCTCCAGGTCCCCAGGGAGAATCTGTTCCTCACCTTTTCTGGCTCTGGTGGCTGCCGTCATTCCTTGGCTTGTGGTTGCATCATTCTTATCTCAAGGTCTCTCTTGGCTCCACACCTGCTCCTCATCTGTGTGCTGGCTCCCTCTCACAGGATACCCCTGTAGTTTTTATGGCCTGCCCAAACCATTCAGGCTAATCCCCTTCACCTCAAATCTTGTCCTTCCTTCCTTCTTTCCTTCCCTTTCTTTCTTTCTTTCTTTCTTTTTCTTCCTTTCTTTCCTCTCCCTCCCTCCCTCCCTTCCTTCCGTCTGTCTTTCTTTCCTTCTTTCCTTCTCTCTCTCTCTCTCTCTCTCTCTCTCTCTCTCTCTCTTTCTTTCTTTCTTTCTTTTTCTTTCTTTCTTTCTGCAGTACTTGGGGTGTCGAACCCAAAGCTCATACATACTCTGCAAGTGCTCTACCACTGGGCTGCACGCTGACTCTCTTTGTTATCATTTATCTTGAGACAGGGTCTTGCTAAGTTACGCAAGCTGCCTCGGGCTTCGAACTCACGATCCTCCTGCCTCCACCTCCCAAGTCGCTGGAATTATAGGCATGAGGCACTGTGCCTGGCTCATGTCTTTTCTTCATCACATTTGCAAAGACCCTCTCTTGCCATATGGAATCATATTCACAGGTTCAGGGTATTGGGATGCGGACATCTTTGGCAGGGGGCATTTCCAGCCCGGCCCATCTGGCTCCACAGGGAACATTCTGCTTGGCTGTGTCTTGTGCCTCCACTGCCTTCACGGCTCCAAACTTCCCTGGCATCAGACACATGTCATCCCCGCCCTCCAGCTGAGCTCTGCCTGCTGACTTCCTCTCTCTGCCCAACGGCCCCCTGCAGAGCTTTGACCCTTTGGGCTCCTTCCCTTCCCTGACACCACCCTACCCACACTTGACATCAGTCACCAAATCTCAGCATCTGGGTCTGGGAGTAGAAGGGCTTCTCATTCTGCTAACTGGTTTCCCAGGGAGGGAGCCCAGCCCTGAGAGAGGCGGAGGTGGTTGAATGGCCAGGGACGATGACAGCCCAGGCTCCTGAGACCCACTCCTACCACGGCTGCCACGTGGGCCACGTTCTTCCTGGGGCTGATGCTCCTTCCGTCCTCATCTCCCTCAGCCCTGCACTGGTCCCTTCTCCTCTGCAGACCGCCGTCCTCACAGGTGGCTCCATCCAGGCTCTGGCCCATTGCCTGGCCTGTGGTCTCCTGCTTTCACCTGAGCTGCTTCTTGCGGAGCAGCCTTGACATCTCCCAGTGCCCATGAAGCAACATCTGGCCTTTCAGTAAACATCCACTGAGCGTCGACGCTATGCCAGAGGCAGAACCGGGCCCAGCTTTCAATCACAGCCTGGTCTCTATTGGGCTTGGCCTGGCATTGGTGTCTCTCACATGCCTCTCCTCCCCCTCACCCCCCGCCTCTGCGGTCCTAAGCAGCCTGTAGCAGCCCACAACCAATCCCCATACCATGCCCTGTGCGTGGGACACCCTGTCCTTCCTGACCCCAAAGCCTGGGCAGGATCCAGTGTTGGTCCCTGCCCATGAGGCCACCATTCTGTGGCCCTTGGTCCTCAGTGGCCACAAGACATGGCCCGCTTTCTGTCCTTGGTCACTTGAAGGGAATCTTGGCAGCCACCTTTGCTGTCCGGGTGGGTTGGGGGGGGTTCACCTCCATTCTTCACTCCCCTCTCCCTCCTTCTCCTCCATCCCCACTTTTTGCCACTGCCTGTCTCTTCTGGTTTGGGTCACTGCCAGGAAGGTAGCCAAGCAGAGGCCCCCGACTATGGTGCTAACCCCCCTCTCAGACACAGCTGTCCATAGTAAGGCCTCTTTGGGGGAGCACAGCTGTGGCTGAATAAGCATGGGAGGGGCCTTCTTCAAGGCTGTGCTGAGGGAGAGCTGAGAAACTCACCAGATGCATGTCACCTGGCTCCCCACAGGGAATTTCTGCTCAGTCCTCAGGAGTAAGTGTTCCTGCATATGGTTAATCTGGGTCCTTTGCTTTGACCTTGAGAAAACTTACCAGCTGGGCAGCACAGATTCCCAACATTTCTATGGGCATTTGGCTTCTCCTGTGAGTAATGGGTTTCATTACCCATCACTCTGTAACAGGCTGCCCCTAAACTTGTTAGGTGCCATTGAGTCTGGTTCGACTCACGGCGACCCTATGTACAACACAACGAAACACTACCCGACCCCGTGCCGTGCACAGCACTATCTCAGTGTTGTCATAAGGTTTTCAATGGCTGATTTTGTTTCCAGAGTGGACTGCTGGGTCCTTCTCCAAAGCCCGGTATTCCGAGGCAGTCTCCCATCCAAGTACTAACCAGGCCCAACCCTGCTTAGCTTCCAAGATCTGATGGGACTGGATGCCAGGGTGGTATGGCTGTTGTTGTGAGGTGCTGTTGAGTCAGTATCTGACTCATAGTGACCCTACCCTACGTAAAACAGGCGAAGCAGTATTGTTAGTGGTTCTCTGCTATTCATATGGCTTTCAATGGCTGATTGTTTTTTGGGGTGGGGAGTGAGTTGCCTGGTCCTTCTCCCAAGCCTACAATACCTAGTGTTCCTAAGTGGTCTCCCATCCAAGTCCTAACCAGAGCTGACCCTGCTTAGCTTCTGAGATCTGAAGGGATGGCACACCACAGTGGTATGGCTGTAGGCGTCCCCAAACTTAGTGGCTTACAAACAACCAAGATGCTATTTGCCTACACACCTGTGGGTTGGGATTTTAAGCAGGGTGAAGCAGGTGGCTGGTGTTGATTGGGCCTCTGATGGAGTCTCCATTCCCATCTGAGGTTTGGCTCTGGATTCTGGGAGTGGCTGAATTGGCTTGAATGGGGGCCCATGGCTGGTGGGGTTCCTTGGTTTTCTCGAGGGGAGTCTCAGGGCCCCTCCCTCTCCACACTGCCCCTGAAACAGGATCATTAGGCGCCTTACCAACTGGCCCAGGGCTCCCAACAGTCCAAGGTCAGACTCCACCGGCCTTTCTGAAGGAGTGACTCTGGAGCTGGCAGCGCCACTGCTGTCACATTGTTCTTTTAAGCAGCCTGGAGTCAAAGAAGGGGTCTATCAGGGAATGAATACCAGAAGGCCCAGCTCACTGGGGGCGGCACCATGACAAGCACCTGCAAATGTCTTGTGTTTCCCTAATTCCTCAAGGGAGGAGGGACGGCTTATTCCTGGGGTGCTTGATCACAGGTGCCCAGGATTGGTTGGAGGGAAATGCAGCAGTTTGGGTTACATTTTATCCATGAGAAGACTTGAGTCTCCTTTGAGTTAGTTTGTTTTTTGTGGTGTTGATTGAATGTAGGGCCTCATGTATTCTAACCATGAGCTCCTTCAGCTGAGCTACATTCCCAGCTCTTGTTTTTTAATTCATACACTTGCTAAAGACCACATGAGCCTGCAGTCATACCGCTGTGGCATCCGATCCATCAGATCTCAGAAGCTAAGCAGGGTTGGGCCTGGCTAGTACTTGAATGGGAGACCCTGGGAACACCAGGTACTATAGGCATGGGAGAAGGACCTGGCAACCCACTCCCAAAAAACTATCAGCCATTGAAAACCCTATTCAGGCGGAGCGTGGTGGCATCCACCTGTAATCCCAGCGGCTCTCGAGGCGGAGGCAGGAGGATCACAAGTTCGAGACTAGGGGCAGTCTGCATAATTTAGTGAGACCTTGTCTCAAAAAGTAAAAAAAGGGGCTGGGGGTGCAGCTCAGTGGTCCAGCACTTGCAGAGCATGCAGGCTCAAGGGCCTGGATTCAACCCCCAGGACCGAGGAAAAAAAAAGAAAGAAAACCCTATTCAGCAGAGAAACATGACAATAGTGTTTTGTCTGTTGTATGTAGGGTCGCTATGAGTCAGACACCAACTCAATGGCACCTAACAACAACAACAAAGACCACATGATAAATTAGCAAATTAGGCTTCAGAGCTCAGGATGTTCACTTTGTTTTTTAATTGAAAAACAGGGAAACAAATTTTCTTTTCAGAAATTTCATTTTCTGGCCAACTTCTCTGGATGTATCTCACCCGGAAAGCGAGAGATCCATCTTTTCTTCTCCTAGACATTTACTTTTTGGCTTGAACATACCTGATGGGTCCTTATTCCCTTTGCTTGAATCCAAGAATGAGTTCAGTGGTGATGGCATCTGCTCCTCAGTGCAACTTGCTCTGGATGTGATTAAAATATGTAAATAAATGAACAAACAAACAGTTCTGGAGAGAATAAGATACTCAGACATCTCCTCTCACTGAAGAATATTAGGGAACATTTCAGCATCTGATGATCATATGCACAAAGATTTGACCCTGAGTTCATTTTTTGGCTTTTGTTTGCATGTTTATTTAATCTAACCTACTTTTCCCAGCCTTACTTCCCTCTTTGCTTCTACGTATTTTATGCCCTGGCCAAATGAAATTACCAAATATGCCTCAACCTTTTCCTCTTCCTTACAGGTGCTCAATGCATTCATCCCACTTGAAACCCAGGCTCATCTCCATCTGCTGTTTTGAAGGCACAGCTCAAGTACCACCCCTATCATGAGCCTTTCTTCCTCTAGCTCTTCCAAGCAAATATGATCCTTCTACGCTATGATTTGGATAAGAGTCCCCCAGGGTCAATGTCAATGTGTTATAGGACTGGTCCTTGGGGTGGAGCTATCTGGGGGATGATAGAACCTTTAGGAGGTAGGGTTTTGTGAGAGGTTCTTAAGTCATTGGGAACAGAATCTGGGAGGGGATTTGGAACCCTGACCCATCTATTCTTTCTCTCCTGCTTCCCGGCTGACGTGGTGAGTGGTTTTGCTCTGCCACATGCTCTGTGCTTTTGTCATCTGGCATTCTTACCAGAGACCCAAACCAACGAGGCTACTCAATCATGGACTGGACCCTCCAAAACTGTGAGCTAAAATGAAACTTTATGCTTATTAATTACATCAGCTCTTACGTTATGGTAACATGAAGCTGACTAGACACCCTCCTTGAATGTGCCTGTGGACCACCTCCCTCCTGGCTCTTGCATTCTGCTCTTGGAGTTACTTGTGCATTTCACACTGTGAGCATCTTGAAGGCAGAGCTGGTATTTTGCCAGACTTTACTGTCCCTCAGTCACCCAGTGCTGGGCCTTACAGTGGACATATTTCTTATTTATGTGGAATAATGTGTCTTTTTGCACATTGAGTTACCTTTCTTACCTTCTCAGAGCTGTTGTGTAGGTTATGTGAGTGACCATGAGATCACAGCTACCTCCAAGAAATTTGGAAATAGAGAAATAAGACTTCCTTTGGAGATAAGTCTGGAGGATTTAGTAAATAAAAATACAGGCTGCCCATTAAAAAAAAAAAGCAGAAATAACAACAACAACAACAAGTCAGGATGCTGGATTAAGTCTATAGCTCAGTTGTAAAGTGCTTGCAGAATATGCACAAGGCCCTGGGTGGGACTCTTAGCCCCACCAAAACAAGACAAGAAGAAATAGAATGTTTATTCAATTAGAATTTCAGATGAACAAAACTAATTTTTTGGTGTATGTCTCATGAAATACTTGGGACATGTTTATTCTAAAAACTACTCATTTTTTTGTGGTATTCAAATGTATGGGAGTCCTGTGTTGTATCTCACAACCCTATTTGGAGAATCGAACCTCAAAATTAATGCACATGGATCAGAACAAAGAAGTGGAAAGTCATCTTAAAAAGGTCAGAATGGGCCCTTCAGCAAGACTTGATTGTGGCTGGAGTATAAGAAAAGTATATTTACAAAAACACTTCTAATCTTCTCTTGTAAGATATCTTAAGAATGTGCCAAACAGGAAGAGGGTTGGTCAACAACAGAAAATGGAGGGTCAGAGAGACAAACTTTGATCTGGGAGCACTAGCTTCCAGGGCCAGGTCAGCTCGACAGATTTACAGGGTCTCAGGCCAATCCGGCTGTCATCACAGAATACCACAGACTGTAGCCTGCACAGCAAGCCTTCCTTACTCACAGGAGAAGCTGGGAAGTCCATGATCAGGGTGCCAGGATGGTCAGGCTCTGGCGAGAGCCTTCTTCCTCACTGCCAGAGGGCTGCCTTCTTGCGATGTTCTCACATGGCAAAGAGAGAAAGAGGAAGCACTAAGCTTTGAGTGGTAGGGGCCAGGATGATCACCAACCACTTCCTCATGTTTACCAAGAACACTCATTCCCATTTGGCTCCTTTTCCCTCCTGGGAACGAAGGAGCTGATCCAGGAGTTTATACATTTGGTCGTGGGGTCGGGGTGGCAAGCAATCAAACAGCATTAGGGTCCCTTTCCATCCTTCTCTCTGTTGTTATTAGCTTGGGTAATTAACATGAGGCTGGTCCATTCTTGCTGGGCTGGGTCACTCCCTGGTGACACTAAGTCATGGGTTATTCCAACTAGTACACTTTGTTTCCCCGATGTCTACCAGAGCAAATGACAGAATCCATTTCCTCAGGGTGTAAGTACACACTAAGGATACACAGCACATCCTGAGTGCTTACTCCGGCTTACATAAGCCTTATAACAACCCTCTATTCCAGTTTCAGAGGAAAGAAGCACAGAGGTTTCAGAAACCCTTATTCTGGTTCTCGAGCCAGGAAGGGGCACAGCTGAGACTCCAGCCATGACTTCTTGAGGCCCTGGTCTGTGCTCCCGACTGCTCCTAGCGTGGAAACATGCTAGAACAGCTTGAAATGGCAACAAATATCTTGACAGTTCAGAAAAGAAGCTGAAGAAGACTCTAAATAAGATATCCAAATATGAAAAAGGATGAAGTCATCATCCTTGATGCCCTTAGGCCCTTTCTCATCTACAGCCATCAATAAAAGCCTAATCAGTTCCAACAACACTTTATAGCCATCTCCATGAAGCAGAATGTTCTCATGCTTGCGTTTTATGAGAGGACCAAAGTTATCTGAATTACCATTTAAAATATTTCACCCAGGCTACAGGCCAGACCCAGAATCAACAGAGGTGTGGATATAAAACACAGAATCAAAACAGTAGCAAATGCAAGACAAAGAGCAGCGAAGAAGTAAAAGGGAAATTATTTTTACCACCAGCTCTTTCAGAAGCAAGGGTCAGGGCAGCTGTAGCTGAAAACTCTTTGGGTACAAATTATTAAAGATCCCTGTTTTCTTTTCATTAGAATATATGTTACCTAAGATCATTCCCTGGAGCAGCGCAGGTCTGGAGAGTTAAACTACCCATTGTGATTCATGTCAGACCGCAGTTCTATAATTAGAATTTGTGATCTGTGTGTCCAGCCACGAGACTCTATCACAAGTGCTTGTTGCCAGAATCCTGGTTTCTTAGCAAAAAAAAAAAAAAAAAAAAAAAAAAAAAAAAAAAAAAAAAAAAAAAAAAAAAAAAAAAAAAAGACTTGTTAAATGTCAAGGCTTTGAGCCAGGCATGGTGGCACATGCCTGTAATCCCAGCACTTCGGTGGCTGAGGCAGGAGGATTGATGCGAGTTCAAGGGCAGCCTGTTGTATGTAGTGAGTTGCAGGCCACCTTGGTCCACACAGGGAGACCTTGTCCCCTCACTCCCCCTGCAAAAAAAGTCAGGGCTTTGAATGTTTGCCTTTGGGTTTTTGCCAAGCTGTTGTTATGACCTTCCAGTAATACACAGGTGTGAGAAGCTCCTCCCATGTCTTATTTAATTCTCTCAGTAGCCCCCTGGGGAAGCGGTTCCTATTGTCCCCATTTGAAGGGGATAAAGACACTGAGTGTCAGGGAGGTAAAGTAGGTTGTTTGAGATGAGCCACTGAGGAGTTGGAAGGGCCTTAACTTGTACTAAACCCACAGGCCACAGATTCCATGTTCTCTCCACTGGGGTGCTCAGGCAGGAGTCACAGGAGCAGCGGGAAGTAGGTCGGTTTGGTCTGCGTGGGCCCCCACAACCATTAACTTGCACCTTGTTCCCTTAGGGCCCTTGTAGGTGCCTGATTGGCTGGCTGGGAGCCTGGGGAGAACAGTGACCCAGAAAACCAAGGGGAGAGTTACCCGCTGAGATAATACACCAGTGTCAGATTCATGGGTCATTTGTGCCAGCAGAGGACCTATGCTTTGTTGTGACTTTGTGGCTTGGGAACCCGCTGTCCCCTCAACAGAGGCTACCATGGACTGGTTAGTCTCTACTCTTCCAAGACTCACCCTAAAATATTATTCTGGTCCTTTCAACATGGGAATACCATTATTGTTTAAACTATGACAGTCATCATTTTTAAAAAAAGCACACAAGATAACCAACTTTTAAACTTTTTATACATATATGTAAAATTTATATGCCCATTTGTAAATATATATTTTTGTAGTTATAACTTGATCTAAAATCTGCAAATTTGTATATAAAACTATAAAATACAAAATGGTATCATACTGTGTATGCATTTTGTGACCCTCATTTTCACTCACTATATAATAGATATATTTTATATCAGTAAGCATAGATTAACATAATTTTTCTAAGTGAATAGTTTTTAAAAATAGAAAACTACCCAGGCTCAGTAGCTCATACCTGTAGTCCCAACAATTTGAGAGGCAGAGGCAGGATTGCAGGCTCAAGGCCAGAGGCAGCCTGCATAATTTAGCAAGACCCCGACTCAAGATGAAAAAATAAAAATGGGCTAGGGGTGCAGGCCAGCGGTAGATCACTAGCAAAGTATGTATAAGGCCCTGGGTTCAGGCCTTCAGTACAGAAAATAAATAAATAAATATAAAACTGGTAAATGCTTATTGCACAAAATATTTTAAATAATACTAAAAAATATAAAAAAGAAAATAAACAGTACAGAAAACCCATCTCCTAGAGAAGTGTTCTGGCACACATATACCCTTATTTTTATATACATAGTATCAAGGTCAGCCTGGCCTACCTAGTGAGACTTTGTCTCAGAAACAAACAAACAAAAAAAGCCAGGCACAGTGATGCATGCATGTAATCCCAGTAACTGAGGAAGTAGAGACAGGAGGATCATGAGTTCCTGGCCAGAGACAACTTGCATAACTTAGTGAGAACTTGATTGAAAATAAAAGGTAAACCAGGCACAGCAGTGCACACCTATAATCCCAGTGACTTGGGAGGCAAAGGCAGGAGGACTGCAAGTTCGAGACCAGAGGCAATCTGCATAATTTAGTGAAACCCTCTCTCAAAAAAGTAAAAAACTGGGCTGCAGGTGCAGCTCAGTGGTAATGCACCTGTAAAGCATGTAAGTGCGAGGCCCTAGGTTCAACCCCCAGTACTACAAAATAATAATAATAATAATTAATAAATAAAATAAAAAGTAAAAAATGGGCTAAGTGTGCAACTCAGCAGTAGAGTGCTTGCTTGAGGCCCTAGGTTCAACCCCCTAGTACCAGAAATAAAATAAAATATTTAGCAAGATTTTAGAAATATCATTCCATGTCAATAAATACAATATGAAATTGATCTTTCTAATGGCTAAGTTATTGGGATATTATACTTTTATTTGTTGAATTTACTTAGAAACGTTATTAATAAACATTTATTTTTAGGTTTTCAACATTATAAACAATGCTGTGATGAGTAACCTTGTACACAGACTATTCTTTCTGAAATAAGAAAGAGACTGAAACCGGGTGCTGAGACACGCATTTGTAATCCCAGCAACTCAGGCTGAGGCAGAAGGATGGTGAGTTCAAGGCCAGAGGCAGCCTGTGCAATTTAGGGAGACCCTGTCTTAAAAGAAAAAACTAAAAAAGGGGCTGGGAGTGTGGCTCAGTGGTAGAGCACCCGCCTAGCACGTGAGGCCTTGGGTTCAGCCTCTAGTTCTGCACATACACACACACAAAAGACAAAAATCAAAATTGTACAATTTTGGAAATCCCACATTGTCCCACTTTTGTTAAAAAAGTGTAAAATTCAACCAATGTTTACAAGGTTATTCCTGGGCAAAGGGGCCAGGGGTGTTTGTTCGTTCCTCTACTCTCCCATCCTCTGTTATGGCTTACTATTTTCCTTCATGATGTTGGCTAAAGGAGAAATTTTTACACTGCACAAGGAAGATGTGCTTTTAAACCATACTCATGTCACCTCTGGTGACAATCTTTCCAGTTTCCTCTGCACCATGCTTGTTTCCATCACTTGCCACAGGACTCTGGGGATGTGTCAGCTAACCTGCCTTGGGTTAGCAATAGGGGGACCCCACAGATGTCTGGAGGGGAGCTGTTTTGAAGAAGGAGCTTGAGGTGAGGGGTTGATGGCTTATGATTCTAGAGTAGCCCCCTCAGATGGCACCTGCATTTCTGACCATCTCACTGGCGGCTAAGTGCTTTCCAACGTGTGGGCTTCAGAAGCAGCCTTTAGGGGTACCCAAGGCTAGAGGGCCTTGCCTGGCTCAGCCAGATCAGGAGCTCCGCTCGGGGCGGCCGTCCTTCCACCTCTAGGCAAGTGCCACCTGCCTGTCTTGGCTGTGCCCTGATCTGGCTAAATGGAAGCCAGTGGCCTGCAGGCAGCAGCTAGGCCCTCCCCCAGGAAGTCTAAAAGGACACAAAGGACGTCGGCAGTATTTCCATAGAGGTCACTGATTGAGCTGGTGACTGTTTCATGTTTGCTGAGTGCTGAGACACTTCCTCTTTCAGTTGTGTCTCATTCAGGCTGCCACCCACCCCCAGAGACTGAGAAAGGGGAACACAGAAGAAAATTTGAAAAATCTGGACCAAATTACAGTATGGGAAAGCATGCTGTCATCCTGAAGCATTGGCTGGGGAAGTTGCTCAAGGGAGCCCAGCATCCTCCAGTGGTCACAGAGACCACTGACCAGGCCTTTCTTCCTCCCCTCCTGCTTTTATTTTATTTATTTATTTTTTTAATTTCCGGGGGTTGAGTATTGAAATCAGGGCCTTGCACATGCTAAGCATGTGATGTACCACTCAGATATGTCTCCAGCCTTTTTGGTGGTTGGTTGGTTTTGTTTTTTGGAGACAGGATCTTGCTTGTTATGTAGCCCAGACTGGCCTTGCACTTGTGATCCTCCTGCCTCAGTCTCCTGAGTGTTGGGATTACAGGTGTGAACCACTATGACTGGCTCACTTCCTACAACTTTCTGAGCACCCACCTGAGTCTTCTTAAATGCTCTAGGAGATCCTTGGGACCCCTAAATTTCTAATTTTGAGGAGGTAACATTCTTAAAGTAAAAACTAGTTTGGCTTTGCTCAGTTCTTTGAGTTTACTATATTCATAAGCAATTTACATATGTATATATAATAGCATGTAGAATTTATAAAGAGATGTTATAGATACATAAATATATAGATATTTATGTCTATGTATATACATATATGTACACATATAAGATTGCGGTAGATTTTGAAAACTATCTGAGGCACAGAAAATAACTTGCCTCACAAGACATCAAAGAATTGCAAAAGAGGCCACAGCCCCAAAGGCCTTACTGCCTTCTTAGCAATTTGTAGCTTGACTGCTGATAAGCATCTATTTGCTTCAGTAAATAGAAGTTGAAGTAGAACCAGAACATTTGTTCTGGGAAACAGTAACTTAAGTCACAAGTCATAAATAATAAAGGATAGAAAAATCCTCTTTTAACCTAATGGGCAGAAATTTCTTGCTTTTCATTTCTGCTAATGGCCTGTCTCCCTTGGCATTACCAGAGCTGGCCCATTACAGGAGAATCACTCCTTAGTTTGTAAGCAGGAAGGGGTCCAAAAGATTATTTGTAAGTTGGCCATTTGGAAAAGAGAATGTGTTTTCCCCTAGAAACCACCTTCCCCGGGGTGATTGGGTTCTGGGGCTCATTTGCACAGCACTGTTCAGATCCTATTGGGGTTGCCCCTGGTCTTGCTAGGCAGGTTCTCTGCAATGCAGGAAGAAGACAGGTCAATTCCTGCTCCTGTACACATAGCCCTCACTCTGCGTATAAGTGAAGCATAGGTCACTTTTCACTTCCATTCCCTGCCCCCAGTTGGCATCTGGTTCTAAGGCCCCATTCTCTGGGTTGTAGCCCCCTCCCCTAATCTGACTTACTCTGCCTGGGCTGCTGTTCTGCCCAAGGAGTCTGTGACCCTAATGTTCCCACCTGTTTCTGCTTCTAGACCAATCAGACTTCCCTTTGCTCCAGGCAGTTGATAGGAGCTTAAAGGCTAGAAGAAAAGCAAAGAGAGCAGGCAAAATTCATACTAGTGGGTGAATGACTGAGAACCTCTTAACCTCCTTAATATAGTCTCATGTTAAAACAGGTTGATTCTGAGACTTGAGAATCTTTTGTGTGGCAGAATAGGGTTAAAGATTCAGACTTTGCACACACATTTGTAGGACTCTTGGACTTTTAACTGTGCCTTGCTTCTAGAACACAGGCAGGCAGTTTGGGAAACCAGGCTCGGTCTCCTGTCAGGGAAGACCCAGGACCTCTGCCGGCTCTTCTGTAAGAACCAGGCGACAAGCTGTAGTCACACACAGAATCCTCCACTAGCTTTTTGTGCCTCCAAATGAAATCTTAACAGATAGCCAAGGATCACTAGATGTTTATGAAAAGTTATAACATGAAAGAAAATACCAAAATAGGAAACAGCAGAACAAAACTTCAAAGCAGTATAGTTAATATCCAAAGGGAGGTAAGAGAAGATATTGAAACCACAAAATGAAAAAGGGTGTGTCTTCATCTGTTCAGTTTGCTTTAATAAAATATCATAGGCAGGGTAGCTTATAAACAATAGATATTTATTTCTGACAGTTCTGGAGGCTGGGAAGTCCAAGATCAAGGTACTAGTCAGGGCCCACTTTCTGGCTTGTAGGTGGTGCCTTCTCTCTGGGTCCTCAGGAGGTACAGGGGTGAACTGGCTCTCTGGGGTCTCCTGTATAAAGGCACTAAGCCCGTCTACAAGGGCTTTCACCTTATCACCTGCCCAAGGGCCCACCTTCTAATACTGTCACATTGGAGATTAAATTTCAACATATGAATTTGGGGGAGGACACAAATATTCAGGATGCAAAATAAAATAATAATAATTTTAGAAAGTATCTGCCAGGGTGCAGCGGCGCAGGCCTGTAATACCAGGGACTCAGGAGGCGGAGACAGGAAAATTGCAAGTTCAAGGCCAGAGGAAGCCAGCATAATTTAACATAACCTGCTCTCAAGATGAAAAATAATAAAGAAAGGGGCTGGGAATACAGCTCAGTGGTAGAGTGCTTGCAAAGTAGGGCTAGGGCCTGGGCTCAATGCCCTCCTCCACCACCCCCCGAGCCAAAAAAAAAAAAAAAAAAAAAAAAAAATTACACTGTGTAAACATTTTTGAGTCTCAATTTATTTTCCCTTACCATTTCTCCAGGTAACTATTGTCTTCGAAAAATCATTTTAAATGATTGCTATTCTAATATATGACTATGATTTATAATTTATGCTTTTCTAATCTCCAATAGCCATACCACCTTGGTGAGTGATCTCATCTGAGCTTGGAAGCTAAGCAGGGTCAGGCTTGCTTACTACTTGGATGGGAGACACCTGGGAATACTGGATGGGAGAAGGATCCGGCAACCCATTCCTGAAACAATCAGGCATCGAAAACCCTATGAATAGCAGAGAAGCACTGACAGTGTTGAGTATGAATCATGCCTGACTCGGCAGCACCTAATAGCAAGAACAACAATAGCTGGATGTTTTGATTGTTTCCATTTTCATAATTACAAATAATGTTTTGGTGATTATCCTTTACCATAAATCTATGAGATCTCTTACTGTGTCAATGGATATGAACATTTTTATTCAATGCCAGGTTGTTCCCCAGAAATGCTATATACCATCAGTATACATACATTTCTACCCGTATTATCTACTATCATTGGAAATTATCATCAAACACAACTTTCTAATGACCATGTTAGTGAATCATGGAATCAAAAAAAGATTAACAAGTTTGGAGGAAAATCCGTAGTAATGAATGTAAACAAAACCAAATAACTCTAACTACACTTCACATTAATAACAACACTACACTGAAGGGTGGGGTGGAGGTGGGAGAGAACTGTGTCAGATAACTTGAACATATTATTTTAAAATATATCTTCTGGCTATAAAGAACCATAAATAATTATTGAATGTTAACTGGCAGGACTATTTGTCTGCAATGGTATGGATTAGTAATTTTGAAATTACTTTCAGTACATATTCTATGATTTTGTTATTAGGTGCTGTCTGACTCATGGTGACCCTATGTACAACAAGGTTATGTACAACTAACTATTGTTAGTGTTTCTCTTCTATTCCTAGGGTTTTCAATGGCTGACTGCTTTTTGGGAGTGGGGTGCCGTGTCCTTCTCCCAAGCTTATAGCACCTAGCATTCCTAGGCTGTCTCCTATCCAAGTACTAACCAGGTCCAATGCTGCTTGGCTTCTGAGATCTGATAGGATTAGATGACACAGTGGTATGTCTGCAGGCATTCTATGATAGAGCAGATCAATAAGGAAATTGTGAATAACAGGACCCAGTTTTCTCATTATTGGAAAAAGGGAAAGCTGGAACAAAACCCATGGTGTTAAACTGGAATTAGAGATATCAGCAGGATACTGTTTTAATTATATTATGGGTACTTATAAAAATATGGTGTTCTTAGGAAACACTTGAAGTATTTAGGAGTAAAGTGGCACTATATTTGCAATTTACTCTCAAATGATTCAGGAAAAAAATCTTTAGAGGGAAGGGGGGGGAACAGATGAGACTGATAAAGCAAAAAAGGTAAAATGTTCCCAATGAAGAACATCAATCTTAATCTTAACATGGATTAGGATTATACAGAGGTTCTTTATTCTTGCTATTTTTCTATAAGCTTGAAATTATTTTCAAATAAAGTTTTACTAATTTGGCAGGTTAGAAAAAGTTCCCGAGTGGTTTTCATTTTACCATGTTGGTTGAACCCTTATGGTAATGATTCATTCAAATGATGTTTCATTCCTATGTTCATTTTTATGACATGGTTTTCACCTTTTCCATATTGATATGTAAAAGCAATTTTAAATCCTTCATGTGTCATGTATATTGCATCTCTTTCTTGCTTTTGGGAGTCTTCTAATTGTGTTACACATAGATTTTTAACCTTGGGCCACTAACATATACATTCATTTCTAAAAATCAGAACTTGTAGTGCTGTTAGAGATGTAGATAGCCTGCAGTTCATTCTGCAGCTGTGTATGAGTTAAAGAGGCACATGTACAAAAATCATACTAACAGAAAATGTCTTTTCCTTTTTTTTTTCCGGTACTGTGGAGTGGAATTCAGGGCATCACGCATGATGCAAGGCAAGTGCTCTATCACTGAACTGCACTCCCAGCCCCTTTTTTATTTTTTATTTTGAGTCAGGGTCTTGCTAAGTTGTCAAGCTGCCTCTGATCTCAAACTCAAGATCCTTCTGCCTAAGGAGTTCCCATTCTTGGGACCTCCACTCAGGGTAAATATCAGGTCCTTGTCTTGGATGCAGGAAAGAATTCCATGATGAGACAGAGAATGGAGCACAGTTTTGAGTTTATTAGTTAAGGGGCAAGAGATAGTATACGCTTCAGAGAAGCACGGGTGTACAGAGAGACATGCATGGGTGTCTTTTACAATGAAGATATATATAGCTATCTATAGCTATCTATCTACATATATAATTTCAGGGCTTTTAAAGTTACATTGCTCAACAGGGTCCCAGCCAGCAGGCAGATGCATGGAATAGATTTACAGATAGGAAAATGTGCCTTGTTTAAATGCCTAGATTGGGATAGCAGAGGAAATTCTGTTTAGTCACAAGGAAATTACCTAGGCTTGCTAATTTTATAGTCCATAATCAATCTTTCTCCCTCTCCCCTCTCCCCTCTCCCTCTGTGTGTGTGTGTGTGTGTGTGTGTGTGTGTGTGTGTGTGTGTGTGTGTGTGTGTAATTGAACTCAGGGCCTCACACATGCTTTGCAGGCTCTGTACCACTGAGTTGCAACCCCCTCCCCAGTCTATTTTTCACTTTTTAAAAATTTTTAGACAAGTTCCTGCTAAATTACACATCCTGCCTCTGGCCTCCAATTTGCGATCCTCCTGCCTTTGCCTCCTGAGTTGCTGGGATTACAGGCGAGAGCCACTCTGCTCAGCTTCATAATCTGGTTTTGTGAGAGTCTCAGGAGAGTAGTGGAGTCTATGCAGGCACTTTTCACAGCAGCTTTCCTTTTTGGTTGTACTGGAATTCTTGGCTGACAAGACTCAGACCAGATCCCGTGTGAGAAGGCCTTTCCTTCCCGTCCCCACCACCACCCCAATTTTCTCTATCCTGCCTCAGAATGAACCCAGTTGGATAAGAAAGGTATGGAGGTGTGTGGCCGGTGGGCTTGTTTGGAGGCCACCTAGGCGTCCATCACTTCAAAGGGAGCGAGGATGCTGATTAGGTAGCAATTTGTAAGTGGGATTATCCTGTCTGGCCATCCACGGTGTATGATGGGCACGGGAACGCACGGAGAGGTGTACAGGTGTATGGGTGGGGGGAAATCGATACCTTGTGCTTTGATACACTCAACTTCCCAAGGACGAAGGAGTTCACGGGGTCAGAGCTCTGTGCTCTTGTCTTCCCTGACAATCGATAGGCCCTCGAGGTTGAAGGGCTGCCCTGGGCCACCCGGCGAGCGCGATCCTCACGCCCGCGCGGCGCCCCGGTCTTCTTCACAGCTGCGAGGCCGCTACAGTCGCCTAAACAAATGAAGGGGAAGTCCAGGGAGTGACGGCACCCTGGCTCGCACGCCAGGCTCTGCGTCAACCTGCGGTCACGGCTGACTTATTCTGGACCTCGGTGGTTCAATTACTCACGCCTAGGGCGCAGTTCAAATCCCCCGCCCACTGAGTAGCCACCACCAGGGATCCCCTGCGGGGCCAGGGGAACCGCGGCCTTTGGCTGGGGGCGCCGCGCCCCAGCTGCCCTGCACTCCAGCACCGCCCGCGGGAACCGCGCGGCGGCGCCCTCGCGATAGTAAGCGTGGAAAAGGCGACGGCTGAGTTCAGGACCTTGTCGCCTTTTCGGGCCGTCTGGTCGGAAACAGCACAGCCACAAGCAACCCTCGAGCTCCAAAACCGCTCTGCCCGCGGCGGCCCAGCGGGACTAGGAGCGACGCGCAGAGCGCGTGACGTTTAGGGGGCGTGGCCAGCGTGGCGGGGTGGGGCGGGCCCGCAGGCTTGGGGAGGCCCTGGACCTGTGGGCGGGGCCAGGGAAACGGGCGCGACGGGGCGTCGCACCACTGCGCAAGCGTTCGGGGCCGCCACGGGTTGCTGGAGGGTGGTGTGGAGCCCGTCGGGGTGAGGGTGGTGCGGTGGAGCTGTTAGGGCCGGGCATCCCGGTCGCGGTCGCCGGGGAGGATTGCGGATATGGGAGGGGTGGCCGCGGTGGTGGGAAGCAGCGAGGGCCGCGGGGGCGGGATGTCTCCGGGGAGCGAGGCCCTGCCTTTCTGAAGGCTCCCGGGGGAGGAACGGCGAACCGAGAGTCGGGAGGGAGGCCCCCTCCACACCCATGCGGGCACTGGGTCGCTCCTGCGTGGGGTCGGCCTCTGGGTACGAGTTGCCTTGGGCAGCCAACGATGTGACCTGTCCCAGTTTGCATGGGGTGTTTCGGATTTAGTCCCGATGCATCCTAGCCTTCCAGCCCACTGCAGTGACCCTGTGCTACCTCCTTTGCCCCTCTTCGTTGGCCTTTCCACCCATATGAGAGCTGGGCTTGGAGGCCTCCTGACCTTTCACGCTGCCTTTTTTAGTGCTAGGGTGAAGGCACCCTCCACAACACGTTTACGGACATGCCTGTCCTTGTAAACGCTTTTCAGTGGGAGACTTTCTCCTTTTTAAGGGTAGGTAGAACGCAGGGGCACACATTTTTATATTTTGTCCTGTAGACAGATTTCGGCCCAGATGTGTAGCAGTGAGGATGAACCTATGCTTATATCAGAACTTTTATTGTAGTTCTGATTTGGAATTTCTGCCACCTTTTTGAACTTCAGAATTCAGAGGATCAATCAGAATAGACATTAGATTAAATTTTCCTAGCAATTGCTTGTCATTGTTAAAGAAACTAATTAGAAAATATGATAGAGTCTAGAGAGAGATGTTCAATTTTTTTTTTTTTTTTTTTTTTTTTTTTAGGGAGTACATGGTGATAAGAACCTAGGACCTCCCACATACTTTGCAGCTGCTCTACCCCTGGGCTTCTATTCTGAGTTAGGATCTTGCTAAGTTACACAGGCTGCCTGTGGCCTTGAACTCTTAATCCTCCTGCCTCTAGCTCCCCAGCTGCTGTGATTATAGGCATGCATCATGGCACCCAGCTGAGATGTTGAATTTTTTCCTTTCCTAACTCAAAAGGCCTCGTGGTGGAACATCTGATCCATTCAGCAGAAGGATGAAAGCTCTACATAGGAACACAATGTGAATGGAAGAATCCTGTCATTGTGAGTCTGGTTTTTGATTAGTCATCTGATGGCTTCTCCGATGTGACATGACTCAGATGATAAACTTCAGTGGCTGAGATATGTCTTGTCATTCTGCAGTTAAATTACAGAAATGGGCACTTACATTAGTTCCTTTTTTGCCTGATATTGAATATCCTTGAGTCACATTGGAAAGGATGAATATTTTTCATGTGCCTCTAGTGAGTCAACTCATAATATTGTGATTACTACCTAAATGACAGATGGAAATTGGATATCAGGTCATGCTCATCTGTTCACCACTAGTTTTATGTTTTGTTTGGCTGGTTGTTTTTTTGAGGCAGGTTCTTACTACGTAGTGCAGGCTAGTCTTGAACTCATTATCCTCCTGCCTCAGCCTCCTGAGTGCTGGGATGACAAGTGTGAGCCACCATCCCTGGTTTGCCCCTAGTTTTTATACTGGGAGCAGGTTGTATAGGGGATGGAGGAATGGATTTAACGATTTCCTTTTCAATGGCTCAGATCATCTCTCCAAGAAATTGATTGGAAGTGGGGAAACCACTCTTACTGGTGACCACTCTAAGATGTCAGCAATCAATCATTCTATCGTAAGGAGAAATTAGAGATGGCTGTGGAGGGTAGTTATAGTCCCCAGTATGGATATGTATTTTATATTTGACCACTTGTGTTTCTTGGCAGATGCAAGTAGTACGGCACTCTGAACAGACACTGAAAACAGCTCTCATCTCAAAGAACCCAGTGCTTGTGTCACAGTACGAGAAATTAGATGCTGGGGAACGGCGTTTAATGAACGAAGCCTTCCAGCCAGCCAGTGATCTCTTTGGACCCATTACATTGCATTCACAGTCAGATTGGATCACCTCCCACCCTGAGCCTCCCCAAGACTTTGAGCAGTTTTTCAATGATCCCCATAGAAAGACACCCTCTGCAGAGAAACGGAGTATTTATATACAGTCCATTGGTATGCATTGGGAATATAATGGTTTTGATTGGGATTGGCATCAGTAGTGCTGGGATGAAGGATGGTTTGGGCTGTTGGTCTGATTCAAGTGGGCAGTTTTATGATCATTTTTTTAAGTGCTGAGTATTGAACCCAGGGCCTTGCACACCACTATTTATGATAATTTTTGACATTTATTACCATGGTAGAAGTTTTGTAGCCAAACTGACTTAAAAGTGAACATTTCATATCTTTTTAATTTGTATTGCCATTAATGACTGATTAAGGTGCATTGAAATTTTAATGTTGGTTTTGTTTCTAATTCCAGATTTCTCATTTATAGACTGAGGTGAATTCTGAATGTTTTAATAATCTTAAAAACTGTCTTTAAATTTTCTCCCTTACTACAGGGTCTCTAGGAAACACCAGAGTTATTAGTGAAGAATATATTAAATGGCTCAAGGGTTACTGTGAAGCATTTTTCTATGGCTTGGCAGTAAAACTTCTAGAACCAGTTTCTGTTTCAGCAACCAGGTGTTCCTTTAGAATCAATGATCACACACAAAATCTACAAATTCATGCAGGTAAATTAAGCAACTTTACAATTGGAATTTGCTGAAGAAAATATGTGTGTGTGTGTGTGTGTGTGTGTGTGTGTGTGTGTGTGTGTATGAACATATATTACATACATTTCTTTTTAAATAGGACATATCCTGAGGTTCTTAAAGACGAAGAAACCTGAAGATGCCTTCTGTGTAGTGGGGATAACAATGATTGATCTCTACCCAAGAGACTCCTGGAATTTTGTCTTTGGACAGGCCTCTTTGACAGATGGTATTCCTTTTTACATTGTTGGTAGAAACTTCCTCAACTGGAGAATACTTGAAGATGTTAAGAGGTTAAATATTCCAACCAAAAAGAGGTTTGAGCTGGGTGAGGTGGCAGAAGGCTGTGATCCTAGCAACTCAGGAGGCAGAGACAGGAGGTTCACAAGCTTGAGACCAGAGGCAGTCTGTGTAACTTAGCAAGACCCTGTCTCAGAAAGTAAAAAAATGGGCTGAGGGTGCAGCTCAGTGGTCCAGCACTTGCAGAGCATGCAAGCAGGAGGCCCTGGGTTCAACCCCCAGTACCGAAAAAATAAAAATAAAAAATTAAAAGGGGCTGAGGGTGTAGCTCAGCGTTTGAGCACTTGCAAAGTATTCTCAAGGACCTGGGTTCAACCCCCAGGTAACCACACACACACACAAACAACCTAGTTTTGATAGGTAAAGCTGTATAGTATTTTCTATGAGGTATCATTTGTGCCATAGTGGGAAATGTGCTGTTGATAGACTCCAGTGATCTGGATTCCTCCTTGGTAGGCCATACATTCCCTGTGGACCTTGAGGTAATACCTATTTTACAGTCACTAGGAGATCATTTACCTAACAATGTCTACTTGTGAAAAGTGCATAAAATGTCTAGGACATATATAGGCACTCAGCACAATAGTTGGTAATTATAAGTAATTCAAGGTGAATTAAGTAAATTTGAACTATCATTAAATGTATGTGAAAATCTTGCCGATTGTTTTTCAACTTTTTTTTTTATGGTGCTGGGGGTCAAACCCAGGGCCTTGTGCATACTAGGCAAGCTACCATTGAGCTACATTTGCTGTTTTTCAACTCTTGATTTTTCATAGTGATCTTGCGTAGATACAATAGCCATAGACTATTTTCTCAAACTCTGTTATAACTGTTTCCTTGATAATAATAACTGACTTATTAGGAACTCCACAGGGTGATATTGGGGGTGGGAAAGGATCTGCAAACAAATCATACTATTATTTCTTTTTATGCCATCTCTCCACTTTTCCTCACTGCTTGATTTTTGCTCATCTCTGTCTCATCTCATCCCACAGGATTTAAGACAGGTTGGAAGGGAAAAGACCAGTGTACCACTCTTTTGAGTGGTTGTTAGCATTCTAGGGAGGAGGAGTAAGTACCAGTGACTATACATGTTACATTGGCTCAGGGTTTGTGGGGGGCTCCTTCTCTGATTCTTTCTCTTACAGGTGGGAGCTTGGGCCGTAGGGCTTGTTCTTCCCACCTACTCCTTCATCCTCAATTCTCCATTCACATGCGATTCTTTATGGCACCCCCATGAGCCTATCAATATCCTCTCTTGGAGGCTGAGGTCACTAAGTCTTGGTGATTTTTGTGATGTGAGCTAGCTTTTTATCAGAAGTTCCCCCTTTTATTGTTAACCTGATAGAGGTGGAAACATTAAAAATAAAAACTTGTTCATTTACCTAGCTAGCTAATTTATGCATTTGAGAAGGTCAGAAAACATTCCCCAGCAATGTTTCTATTTCAATGCTTTTTGGCAGTAAGTTTTTAAAATATTTTGGCATAAGATTGAGTAGTTGGGCACAGAGGTTCACACCTATAATCCCCACAACTCAGGAGGCAGAGGCAGGAGGATTGTGAGTTTGAGGCCAGAGGCAGCCTATGTAACTTAGCAAGACGCTGTTTCAAGATAAAAGAGTGAGAAAGGGGCTGGGAGTGTGGCTCAGTGGTAGAGCATTTGCAAAACATGCATGAGGGCCTGAGTTCAACAACCCCCTATACTGCAAGGGGGAAAAAAAAAGGAGGCAGGACTGATAATACCGTGCTGTAAGACAGTATCATACCACAAGTTACCTTATTTTCTCCAAGTTCAAAGTTTGATATTTTTAAAATGAGAAACATTTATTACTAAAGAAAATAATCTTGTATTTGTAGGAAATAGAAACATTATTGCCAAAGGTATTACTATATGAAGCAGGTGCATGCTGGTTTGGCCAGAGGAAGTCACTTGTGATACATGATTAGATTTAGTTTTTCCTTAACTTCAACAGTACTGTCTTTCCCTAAATTTTAAATATCAGTCAGCATTTTGGAGGGTGAGGAGAGGTACATTCTTTTGAATCGAATTGAATTGGACAAATGTACTATGAGTATTTCCTTACAAATAAAAAAATTTAGGGGCTAGGAGTATAGCTCAGTGGTTGAGTACATCCTTGGCATGGGCAAAGCCCTGTTTGATCCCCAACACTGGGGGGAAAAAAGGAAAAAAATCTGGGTGTTGGGGTGTGGCTTGGTAGTAGAGTGCTTGCCTAGCATGCTTGAGGCTCCGAGTCTGAGTCCCAGTACCCCTTCACCACAAATTCATTATTACTTTAACAACTGAAAGAGAGGCATAAATGAAAGTGATACTGTAAGTAAGTCCAGTTATAAAGCAGTTTGAGCCCCAGTTCTCTCCCCCGTCCACAAATCCATTATTACTTTAAAGTAACAAAGAAAGGCATAAATAAAAACGATAATGCAAATAAGTCCAATTATAAAGTGGCCCTGGTACATGAGTCACACATCAAACTGTGCTCTCCATGCTTGCAGAAATGGCAGATGCGACCCTGAACGTTACACAGGAAGCCAGTTACCAGGGTGTTTACTCTGGCCACCCAGCACTAGCCACAAAATAGGGTTGTGCTGTGCTTTAAAAAGAGAGTTGGGGGAGGGGAATAAGTTATTTTGTCTATGAAGTCGTGATCCAGAGCAGTAGGGAGATTTCAGGGGCATGCATGAAGCAGAAATCTTTGTTGTGCTCCTGAAGACTAAAATCACAAGTGCTTGTTGTTCATGTGATTATTTTTCATGGTTCCTTCTGGAGTACTTGTACTATTCTTTGAGAAAAAAAGGATGTCTTTTGTGAGAAGAAACCCTCTGAAACTTGCAGTTTCTTGAGGATTTGACTGTAAGTCCATTTAGTTTTACAGGGCAAGGCAAACTGGATAGCCCAAGAAAATTTTGATAGGAAATGTGGCACAAAAGCTTCCCTTTATGTTGGCAAATCTTAACTATTTTAGACAGTGTGAACGCAGAAGTGGAGATGCCCACAAACTGACCAAATATTCTAACAGGCTCCTTCTTGGCCATTCCTTCAGGAATCTTACCCTTGTTCTGTGGTTGCTTGTCCTCTTTTTATAGGTGTAGGGATTTTCAGCTTTGCCAGATATGGCAAGGATTTCTATAGTTTGCACTATGAAGGCAAAATGAAGAAGCCCCAGAAAAAATCTTCCAGTGACTATTCCATTTTTGATAACTACTATATCCCTGAAATCACTAGTGTTTTGCTGCTACGATCCTGTAAGGTAAGTTATTTTAAAAATTTCATAGGAGAATTAAAAAAATATATATTAATTCCCTAAATCACATGTCATCAGTCCTTAAGGTAATATTATAAATGAATTTGTATACTTTTAGTGGCTTGCTTGACTTTGAAATAACCAATACAAACAGAATTGAACTGGATCCCTTAACGTTGAAATGCGTAATACTGGTGTCAGTTCTCTGTCCTGCTCATACATACAGCCTTTGGCTGTACTCTTGTCCTCACTGTCTGTTGTTCCTGGATTTTGGTGATAGAAGCTAACCTGCTCATTCATGCCACTACAGTCACCAAGTAAAGCTGCCTTCCCAAGGATTTTGGAGGGCCTCTGCTTTCTGGCCTCTCAAGGAGAATTCCTACCATAATTCCTAATATCTGACTCCCGACCCTGTTCTTTGGAGAGTCTGTTTCCCCATTTCCCCTTAGTCAATACCTTTTCATTTAGCTAGAGAAATTCTGCTTTCCCCAAGACTATTTGTTAGGGTTTCAGACGTACAGCTCTTAGAACTGTGTGTTCAGAGTATGTTCTCAAGGTCCCCTGCATCATCTTCACCTGATGTGGCCATTAGCATGCAGATCAAGCCCCTTCCCACCCACACCTACGGGATCAGCATCTCTGGGAGGGGTGGGGAAAGGGACCCAGAATCTGAACTGTAACAAGTACCCCACTGGTCTAGCACGAGGGATCTCAACCAAGGGTGATTTGCTACCTGGGACAGCTGGCAATGTCTGGAGACAAGTTTGATGGTTACAAGTGGAGAGGTATTCTACTGGCATATAGTGGGGAGAGGCCAGGAATGCTGCAAAGCATCCTTTGACATCCAGGTCAGTTCCCTGTGACATGGAATTATTAACCATCCAACATGGTACCAGTGTGGAGGGTGAAACCCTGGTCCAGGGGAAGTGGTTAAGAATAGTGAGGAAAGCATTAGGACATTAGGGGAATGAAGATCTGGGCAGAGTGCAGTTTTGGTGATGGCAAGGGAAATGATTCCTATAAATCTGTCTTGGAAAAGCAAGAAAAAAGAGGTGATGTGTAACTCGGTGGTGGTGGTGGTTCTATAAAGCCACAATGTGAATGTCTTGCAGACATTAACTCACGAGATTGGACACATATTTGGACTACGACACTGCCAGTGGCTTGCGTGCCTAATGCAAGGCTCCAACCACTTGGAAGAAGCTGACCGGAGGCCCCTAAACCTTTGCCCTATCTGTTTACGCAAGTTGCAGTGTGCTATTGGCTTCAATATCGGAGAAAGATACAAAGTAAGTGGGGTGGAGTGGGGGCGCCAAGAGGAGGGAAGTGGTTGTCTAAGTAGCAAATTGATATTTTCTCTTAGGTCATTTACAGCTATAATTTATCTGAGGAAATTAGTGTAAAGATAAGCAGGAAGCTGTGGTTTAAAAAAATTGCAAAGAATATCCTTCTTAAAAACTTCAGTTTGCAGAACCCATAATCCCAGCAGCTTGGGAGGTGGAGGCAGGAGGATCACAAATTCAAGGCCGGAGGCAGCCTGTGTAATTTAGCGAGACCCTGTCTCAAGATGAAAAATAAAAATGGGATTGGGAGGTTGCAACTCAGTGGTAGAGTGCTGGCAAAGTATGAGCAAGGTCCTGTGTTCAGCCCTCTGGTACTGCAACAAAGCAAGGCAAAAACTTGAGCTAGCCTATGACTGTCTTATACTTAACAGTTCAGTGAGAAATGGTAAACGACATTTCTTTCTTATTCATTTAGGACAAGAGAGGTTGACTTTACAGAACAAAATATATATTGTTATGTGTGGCAAAGTTCATTTTTATAAACTGTACAAATATGTGGATATGATTTACTTTTCCAGTACGTGACAGTGGTATGATATCCACTAGGAGGAAAGGATGATTTTCTTTAAGAATGAGGAGGGAAAGCCTGTTACAGCAGCGCATGCCTGTGACCCCAGCCACTCTGGAGGCAGAGGCTAGAGGATCACAAGTTTGAGGCCAGAGGCAGCCTGCATAACTTAGTGTACCCTGTCTCAAGATAAAAAAACTAAAAATTAGCTGGAAGTGCAGCTTAGTGGTAGAGCACTTGCAAAGCATGCACGAAACCCTGGGTTCAACCCCTAGTATGTCAAAAACAAAACAAAACCAGAATGAAGAGGGTAACTTCTGAATCTGTGCGTGCATGTGCTTGTACACATCAGTATGTATGCATGTGGTTACTCATGGTGTGACTGCTCATTGAGGGGACTGCACTGAAATGTCTGCATCTGTGACTTCACATTCATTTGTCCACCCATGCCTTTGTGTATACACTTATTCGTGTATGCACATGTGCATTAAAAGTATAGCATAATGTCTTATGGAATATTTAGTGAATTGAAAAAAAAATATCTTGCGATCCTAAAATAAATAGCATAAGAATTGTATCTCTTTTTCATTCTTTTCCTCTACATACCTTTGAAAATAATTTGGAATTATATTTTATGTATTTTTGGTCTGTGCTATTTCATTTGATATGCCATAAGTGTTATTTTGAATTCATAACCACCTTTATAAAATGCAGCATCTTCATGGGGCAATACAAATCACATATGTAGATAACCTGATCTAGATGCCAGTGTTCTCCTCTCACCTAAAACTGTTTCACTGTGATTTGCTGCAGTATGAATTTTTTCTGTTTTCCAAGGCGCTGGTAAGGTGGATTGACGATGAATCTGCTGACACACCAAGAGCAACTCCGAAACACAGTTTTGAGAACAGTGTCAGTTTGCCGAAGCCTGTGGAAGCCTTTAAGGAATGGAAAGAGTGGCTAACAAAATGCCTTGCTATTCTGCAGAAATAAGGACTTTCAGATAGAAGTAATTAAAATTAATACTTGCACGTGATGCTTTCATTTGGATGGAGTAATTCATTGGAATAAACTGTTTAATAATTCTATGCTGTGTCAAAGTAACAGACTAGGTCCTTTGAAGGACCCACACTGAAATGAGGCTCATTGTGCATAATAAAAACTCCCCAAATTCAGCCAGGCACACTGGTACATGCCTGTGATCCCAGTGATTTGGGAGGTAGAAGCAGGAGGATCACAGGTTTGAGACCAGAGACAGCCTGCATAAGTTAGTGAGACCCTGTCTCAGTTTAAAAAACAAAAAAGGGATTGGGGAGTGCAACCTAGTGACAGGACTTACAAAGTACACATGAGGTCCCTGGGTTCAGGGCCTCAGTATTGCAAAAAAAAACACAAAAACTTGGCCCAGTGACTCACACCTGTAATCCTAGCGACTTGGGAGGTGGAGGCAGTTTGTGTAATATAGCCAGACCTCATCTCAGGATGGAAAAAAGGGGGGGTGTTAGGGGGTACAGCTCAGTGGTGGGGCACCCTGGGTTCAATCCCCTAGTACCACAAACGAACAAACAAAAGCAAAACAAAACAAAAACATTTTTTTAACTGGATAGAAAATACTTGGTCATTTGAATACTGCAAAGAACCAGATGGAGCACAGAACTTTATGGATTCTGTTCATGAGTTTTATTTCCTCCTCTAGTAATGTACTTTTAATTAATGTCCGTTCTTTACATTTTATTTCATTTTCCTACAACTTGTTGCTTTTAGGTATGGTGGACTCAGTGTCGGACTCAGCGACCCTGCCAACAACAGGGGAAACACTATTGTCAGTGCTTCTCTGCTATTCATAGGGTTTTCAATGGCTGATTGTTTTTTGGGAGTGGGTTGCTGGATCCGTCTCCCAAGCCTAAGGTACCTGGTGTTCCCTGGCAGTCTCCCATCCAACTACTAACCAGGCCTGACCCTGCTTAGCTTTTGAGACCTGATCGGATCGGGATCCCACAGTGGCACGGAGGTCGAAGGCTCCTACAAATTAGCACAGTTTTAGTCCTGTAAAGGTCAGCATAGTCACAAACCTAGGAGAACTCAGATTCACCTAGGTCGATAAATTGGGGATTATAGCTTCTGGACGAGGTAAAGAAGTACATGTGTGCCTATTATGCACTGGGACCACAGACTAGATGTATTCAATCATTGTCTTGTTAAAAATTGGACTGAACTAAATCTTACGTAGCAAGCATTTATTTAGCAACCAATCTTCAGTGCTGTTGTAACAGTACTTTTGAACAATTCTTAAAGTTTAGAAATACCATTTGTCTACTGCAACTAAATTTTATGTACTGTAGTTAAAAAAAAAACCTTAATAGTTTTAAAAAGATTTTCATTAGTCAGAAATCCAAGCAGATTTTGTTCTGCAAATGCTGAATGAAGTAGATATTGAACTAGTGAAAAGACTTAACTTTCCACTGCCTAAATACTACTGAGAAATAAGTGAATGCGAAATGCTGTTTGTTTTTGTCACATCTTCTTTCTTGGCTTCAACGGAATTAGCAGTGTCTCTCCAGTCAAGGGAAAGATTAAATGTTGACATTCCAGTCCACCAAAACTGTCAATAGGGTTAAACAGAAGGACTGGGCAAGCGACCTCTGGTTGTTTTCGTAGAGCTTGCTGGATACTTGGCTGGGAGGGCCAGCTCTCCTCTTCTGAGCCCAAATGCTAAAATCCAAGCAGGCAGCTGTGGGACTGCTATGGCTGGCCCTGAGCTCAGGCCCTTTCCGAGCAGGAAGCGCGTAGCTGTCCCGGGCTGTGCCCAAAGGCTGCGAACGCGCGCGGATCCGGCCGCACCCGGCAGCCCGCGCGCCACCTGTTTCCGCCCGCGGGACTTCCCCCAGAACTGTACGGCGGGCAGCTCGGCCTGCCCGGCGTCAGCCGGCCGGGCTAAACTCCTTTGCTGCAGCCTCCCGTGCAGACCTGCCTCCGCTGAGGCCCCGGCCCACCCACGTGTGCCGCGCGGGGGGCGTGGCCCGGAAACATCCGGAGGGAGGCGGCAGCGGAGCCGTGAGTGGAGTCAGTTCTCAGAACGTTTACAAAGTTCTTCAGCTAAAAGTTTGAATCTTAGTCACCTTCTAGATTCTGAAACCCGGAGCAGCATCGTCCAGTAGAAACACACCACAAGCCACGTGTGTAAGTTGAATTGTTTTCCATTAGCAAATGCAAAAAAAAAAAAAAAAAATTGCATATGGAGTTAATTTTAGTCACATGTTTTATTTACTAGAATGCATCCAAAGTATTATTTCAACACGTAGTCAATGTAAATATTAACATAGCTTATATTCATTTTTCGTATCAGGTCTGCAACATGTGGCGTATGTTTCACACGCACATCTCAGTTTGGACTGGCCACGTTTCCCGAGCTCAGCCCCTTTGATGTGGAGCTACTGTGTATTGGACAGCACACAGTTTTAGATTATACCGGTCTCTACCGGGAAAGCTGCATCCCTAAAATTGAGTCAATGGGGGAGAAAGGCTTATTTAAGGAAAAGATCCTGCAGGTGTCTGGCAGCACAGACATTCAAGCTGAGAGGGTGGGGGCACTGTCAGGGTCTCAGGTTCACTGTGGAATGGGTTTCCCATCTTATCTACAGTTTTTCTCTATTACAGATTGGTTTTTTAGTCTCTCCTCTCATTGTCAAGGGCTTGGCATTTCCTTTAGATACATTTTCAGTTTTGGAAAGCAGAATTGCGAAGTGTTAATAATGGGGAGATTGTCTAGTTCATTTTGCTGATGTGGAAATAAGTCTGCAGTGGGTAAGTAGATGTGTGCAGTTAAACCAATAGCAGAAATGGGACCCAATCCAACTTTTCCTAATTTTGAGTTTTGTATCATTTTTACTGTGCTACATGACCTCATGGAAGTAGAATACCATTAGCCAGAGACCAAACCATTTTTTCCCCAGATTGTTTATAGAAGAGCTTATAAGATTAAACTTTCTTTCAACTTCTTTTCTAATGAAGTGGAGCCATCTGGGGTTGCTCACAGTCAGAGAAATCAGTCTATACGCTTCTGGTTTACCACCAAAAAATAGGAGGTGCAGTGTTGAGAAAAGCACTTGCTATCAGCTGAGGAAAAAAAAAGTATCACACATCACACACACAAAAATGTTCATGGGTTGTGGGTGTAGCTCAATGGTAGAGCTCTTACTTAGCATTTGTGAGACCCTGGGTTCTTCAGCACTGAAAAAAAAAACCCAAAAAAGTCAACCATATATTTCGAAACAGCTAGTGAAGAGGATTTTGAATGCTCTTAACACAAAGAAATGAGAAATGCCTGGGATGGTAGATGAGCCAATTACCTTGATCTGATCTCATTATACATTGTATGGATATATTGAAATGCCACATTGTACTCTATAAATATGTACAATTACCATGTATCAAAAAATTAAAAATATATTTGTTAAAAATCTGGGATTCAGGCATGGTGGTGCATGCCTATAATCCTAACACTTGGGCAGATGAGGCAGGAGGTTTGTGAAGGCCAGATGCTACCTAACAAAGTATATACACATATATACACATGTATATAAATGTATGTAAATGTATATGTATATGTATATGTATAGATATTGGAAAGCAGGTTAAATGAAAGCTGCATGGACAATATGTTGAAACTTACAGCCCCTCATTTGCATACCTACTTTAGTGTTAATTTCTTCTTGTTAGTTTCTGCTCATGGATCAGTATTTTTTGTTTTGATAATTTGTTAGTGTAAAAATGAATGGATTTCATTATGACGTTTCCATACATGCACATCATTGTACATTGTGTGTGTTCACCCCCATTACCCTCTCATATGCCGCCTCCCTCTTTCTGCTAGTCCCTTCTTCTCCATAAACAGTCCCCCTTTTGCTTGCTTGGTGACACATCCATGTGGGACCCTCCTGCTGGGCACTTGGAGACCCGTCATCAGATCTTGGAACAGTAGGTTCTGAGTATGGGGCTTTCGGTGTCCTGTGACATAACAGCACCAGACTCTCTGGAGCTGTAGTTGTAAATAGATGCCATTTTTTCATATAATTAAAGGAGAGAAAAAAAGGCCCATAAAAATATGAACTCATTCATTTATACACATATTCATTCAACAATATTTAAAGAACACTTCCTGTTCACAGCCTTAGGTGTGTACCAGTGAACAAAAATCTGCCACCCTATTGTACTAGTGGAAGAGACAGATAATTGAGAAATAAAAATACTTTTATAACATTATGTCAGAGCAAAGGAATAGGAACATACTGTTCTGGACTGAAATTTCATGCCGTACACATCTATGGGGAGGTGAACCAGGCACAGGGAACTTGTAGTGCTGAGGCTGAGGCTTAGAACTGGAAGGACAATTCAAGGAACAGTAAAAAAGCCAGTGGGGACAGGATAGGTGCAGCAAGGGGAGAGTAATAGCATCATGCATTTCACCCAGGGCCTGCCCATAAGGATTTATGTCTGATTTGTGCCTTAAAAGGATTATCGTGGCTGCCCAGTGGGAAATTAAGGAGGGGGTGGTGTGTAGCAGGAGTGGAGGCAGGCAGACGAGGTAGATTATTACAATAATCTAGTTATGATGACATTGGCTTGGATCAAGGATATGGGTGGAGTTGGCCAAAGCACTTAGGTTCTAGATATATTTAGAAAGTAGAGCTGATGGGATTTGCTGAGGTATTGGTTGGAGGAAGAGAATCCAGAGTTTTCTTAGGGTGTTCTATGTTGGATACACCTGGTTGACTTCCACATGTTGCCATATGGACACGTATAAGGTTGGTGCTCCAAGGCAAAGATTGGCTTAAGGATGGGAGACCTCAGTGTAGAAGAGGCGCTTACAGTTGAATTCTAAGGTAGTAAGTTGCTAGGGAGTTATCATGTTTTTCCCTCCTTCCCTCCCTCCATTCCTTCTTTCCTTCTTTCCTTCCTCCTGTCCTTCCTTCCTTCCTCCCTCCCTCCCTTTCTCCTTCCTTCCTCCCTCCATTCCTTTTTTTTTTTTCATTTCGGTTCCTTTTGTTTCCTTTACTTTCATTTCCTTTTCCCCTCTTCCTTCATTCCTTCTTCCTCCGCCCTCCTTCCTTCCTTCCTTCCTCCCCTCCTTCCTTCCTTCCTTTTCTTTTCCTTTCCTTTCCCCATCCCTCCCCCTCCCTCCCTCCTTCCACCTTCCCTTCATTTCTTCTTTCCTTCCTTTCTTCCTTTTCTTTTTCTTTCCTTTTTTCTTCTTCTTTTTTTCCATATGCTTGTTTCCTTGAGTTACTGGGAAGATATATGTGACCTAAATACATGGCCAAAATTTGTACGTCCTCTTAATAATCACTGGTGAGATGTGCTGGAGCGAGCCAGGCGGGTGGCGCACACCTGTAATCCCAGTGGCTTGGGAGGTGGAGGCAGGAGGATCGCAAGTTTGAGACCAGAGGCAGTCTGCATAACTTATCGAGACCCTGTCTCAAAAAAAGTAAAAAAAACCAAAACAACAACAAAAAAAAAAAAAAAAAAAAAAAAAAAAAAAAAAAAAAAAATTGCTGGAGCATTAGGCTGCTTGTCCAATTTACCATCTGGGAAATCAGTAGGCACTGAAGTAGGTTTGATTTGGTTGTGAGAGTTTTCTTATGAAAAGCCAGTTGCAAGTTCTCCTGCCACTTGTTTTTGTTCTGTGCCTTTTTTGTTGTTAGGTGCCCTTAAGTCTGGTCTGGCTCATAGTGACCTTGTGTACAACAGAACGAAACACTTCCCAACACTATGCCCGGCACTATGTCAGTGCTTCTCTGCTATTCATTGGGATTTCAATGCAAATTGTTTCAGGAGTGTGTTGCCAGGTCCTTCTCCCTAGCCTGCGGCACCTGGTATTCCCAGGTGGTCTCCCATCCAAGGACTAACCTGGCTGACCCTGCTTAGCTTCGGAGAGCAGGAGATACCTGATGCCAGTGTGCTGTAAAAGCAGACTCTGTGCCTGTAGGGAGTCATTATAAAAACCGAACACCAGGGGGACCTAGTTTCCTTCCTTATGTGGTGCTGGATGGCCCACCTGTTGGATGTGGTGGTGCTCACTTAGGACATGCATCTATGCTTAGGACATGCATCTATCTTAAAGGCAGTTCTGAAGATAAGGACAGCCTCTGTTTTCTCAGTGCATTATATACTTGTAGGAGTGATCTTTTAGCCTATAATAAGTTTGAATTGTCTTTAAATTGGCTGTTTTAAGGAATATATATAACCATTTAAAACTTTAAAAGCAAGGGCTTCTAAACCCTGGATCTCTATTAGTGAACCCCATATATGGAAGTTTATAAAAATAAGGACAATGGTGAGTTTGATTTAGAATATTTTGAGTATGGAGATCTAAATGTAGTAAATGCCTCCAGGTGACTTAAATGTGGACCATTGAAATCCAAAATTAGAATGCATTTTCTATTTTATCACCAGAAACTAAGCTAAAAGAAAGGCAGATAAATGCAGAAAATCTTCCTTGCACATTATTGTTGTATAAAATTGATAACTTTTTAAAGTTTAGAAACGTTGTATCAGTTAAGGATACATTTGTCTTAAGAAGGCACATGGTTTTAACTTTTACAACTAGAATACTTTTACTTCTGGGGAGGGAAAGTCTCCATTCATACATTAGTAAGTCAATAAGCTTAAAGCAGAAACTCTTTCATCACGGAAAATAAAAACTGATAATAAATTTATTATCTTTCTGATCTTTCCTGTCTTTTGCACTTAAGATCTAAGAATTACTTTGACCAAAACGATCCTTTTTGAAAAAATAATTTTTGGTTTCTTTTTCTTTCTCCTCTTCTTCTTCCTTTTTAAATATTTATTTATTTTTGAAACAAGGTCTTGCTATGTAGCCTAGGCTGGCCTGCAACTCCCACTCTTCCTACCTTGTCCTCCCAAGTGCTGGGATTATAGGTGTGCACCACTGCACCTGGCACAATGATTCTTTCCTATTAGTCGGGGCCGTTAGTTTTCAGAGTTTTCATACTCACTCATTCTAATGTCACAGATAGATGAAGAAGGAGCAAGGAACTAGGGTCTACAGGCCAAATCCAATCCATCATGTTTTCTTGGAGGGCAGGGGTCAAACCTAAGGTGTTTTATACACTAGGCAAGTGCTCTAGCACTGAGCTATAAGCCCAATCCCTATTTTTTTGTTAATAGCCTGCAAGGTAATAATGGCTTTAACATTTTCATGTGATTTTAAAAACATCAAAAGAACATTTCACATGTGACCATTTTTATGAAACTCAAATCTCAACATCCACAGTAAAATGTTATTAAAACATACCCGTGCTTGCTGGGCACGGTGGCACATGCCTGTAATCCCAGCAACTCGGGAGGCAGAGGCAAGAGGATTGCAAGTTCAACACCAGAGGGAGTTTGCATAACTTGGTCAGACCCTGTGTCAAAAAGTGAAAAAGTAGGCTGGGATGCAGCTCAGTGGTCCAGCACTTGCAGTGCATGCAATCGCAAGGCCTTGGGTTCAACCCCCAGTACCACACACACACACAAAAAAGTAAAAAATGGGCTGGGCGTGCAGCTCAGTAGTACAGCACTTGCAAAGCATGCAAGGGTGAGGCCTTGGGTTCAACCCCCAGTACTCCCCCCACAAAATAATAATAATAATAATAAAGAAAGAAAAGAAAAAAGAAATATACCCATGCTCATTCATTTATATATTTTCTATGCCTGCTTTTAACCTATAATTTGTTGTTGTTATGTGCCGTCGAGTTGGTATCCGACTCATAGCGACCCTCATAGGGTTTTCAATGGCTGACTGTTTCGGGATTGCCTTGGGAGTGGATTGCCAGGCCTTTCTCCCATTTTTGCGGTGCTGGGAATTGAATTCAGGACTCCAGAGACTGCAACACAGCGCTCTACCAACTGAGCTAAATCCCAGCCCCTTTTAACCTATAATTGTAGAGTTGAATTGTTTCAACAAAGATTTATGACCAACAAAGCTGTAAACATTTACTATCTGAATCTTTATAGAAAAACATTTACTATCTGGATCTTTATAGAAAAAGCTTGCCAACCTCTGGCAGGGAGGGTCTGTGCTATTTACTTAGGGGTTAGACAAGTTTTTAGGACTGTTCTATAACTGAGTTTAGATATTTGTGTTAGTCAGCTTTCCATGACTATGACAAAACATCCGAGATAAACAACTCTAGAGGAAGAAAGGTTTTTTTGGCTCATGGTTTCAGAGGTTTCAGTCCATGCTCATGGCCCTGTGGCTTTGGGCCTATGATGAGGCAGAATATCACAACAGGGAGCACTTGGCAGAACAAAGCTGCTCACTCATAGCAGCGAGGAAGCAAAGAGAGAAAGAACAAGGGGGTCTGGGTCCCATATCACCTTCAGAGGCACACCTCCAATGACCTCATTCCTTCCACTACACCCCACTTCCTAAAGGTTCCACCACCTTCTAATACAGCCAAAAGACTGCCAACCAAGCCTTTACCACATAGCCTTTGAGGTATGGTATGTTTAAGATTCAAACTATAACATAGTTTTACCTGTTTGCCCTTATTACTTTTCCTAGGCTTACTCTATGGCTATTTTATCATTTCACTCATGTATTTTTTTTCACTAATAAATAATTAAATTCAATCGCCAATTTCATTCTCACTTCAGTTCTTAGCCAAAAATAGGCTGCTTAATTTGATTATACTATTTAACTTTTATTTCCCTCTCATGTTACCCATTACTTAATATTTTCCTTGAATTATTTAGTTATTTTCTAAGGTGTTTTAAAATAATTTGTAGGAAATATTTGATACAAAATAAAATTGGCCAGGTGCTATGATGCACACCTGTAATCCCAGCAGCTTGGGAGGCTGAGGCAGGAGGATCACAAGTTTGAGGCCAGAGGCAGCCTGCACAACCTTATCTCAAAATTAAATATGAAAAATAGGGCTGGGGTTGCAGCTCAGTGGTGAAGCACTTGCCTAGTATGCACAAGGCCCTAGGTGTAACCTCTTAGTACTGAAAAAATAAAAATATCCAAGTGTGGTGAAACATGTCTGTAATTCCAGTGCTCAAGAGGCTGAAGCAGGAGGATCACAAGTTTGAGGCCAGCCTGGGCTATACAGGAAGACTGTCTCAAAAATAAGATAAAATTGTCCTATTTTCAGTAGCAGAAAGAAAAAAAATTTCCATAGACATTCTTTAAGAACGTTTATGTGTCCCACTAGAGCAAAAAGATTTTACAGAAAAGCTTAAAAAATGATTTATTTGAAGTGAATTTTCTTAAGTTTTTATAACTTTCATTAGATCAATGAATGACATAAATCAGTTAAAAAAAACACAGAAGGAAATAAATCTCTTTAAATAAAAAGCCATAAATTTATTTCAAATCTAGAAGTACCAGAATGTCAATAATACAGAACAAATAAACAATCTTGTTTTTATTTTTTTCCCAAATGTTTAAAACCCTTGATTGTTGGCATACTGAAATTGGCATACATTTTTTTCTCATGCAGTTAACAGAATGGACACAGCAGATCTCTCAGAAATCAGTTATAAATATTAAGTTGCATTGAACATTCATAGTACAAAATACGTTGTAAAGTGCTGAAGTCATGTATGTCTACAAAACTGCCACGAGCTCAAAGCTTTTCTCAAGCAGTGACAGAGGTTTGCTACATCCAACCTTGTTTTAGGTGTCTGTTTGTGACAGACACATTGTCATGTCTTCCCTCACCCTCCCAAAGTTTTATAGATTGTCCTATTTCTATGGCTGATAAAATGCTATACAAAATGTAGCCGGTGGTGATGAACTATGCCACTTTCACTTCAGTGCAGAGAAATATTCAAGCTTGTGTGTACCTGTAACCAAACTAGGCTTGTTATATTTTCACCCTGAGTTGTCATAAATTAACAGTAAAGATGAACAAAGATGGAACAGCAAGCATTGACCATCACCTGTAGGATGAGATTCAGTAAAACAGGTGAGGAAGCAGCCCCTTCTGTTCTTCATACTTGCCCCCATTACAGAAAAGTGCTGGAATGAGAAATATACATGTAGTGGAACTCCAAAACAATGACCAGTTACCCGATACCTATGGCAACTTAGGAAAATCAAGTCAAGTTTTATGTAGGATGTAAATTACAACTTACAACTTGTAATGGTAATGTAAATGTCTCTGCTACTCCTAAATGAAGTACGGAAATGCTTCAACAGTTAAGATTTTTTAAAATAATCAGAAATGCTTCGACAATTCAGTGAAATATAATTCCTATCAAAGAAGATCCTCAAGTATTCTTAGGTGATAAGACAAATAATCTTTTAAAAGCTAAGGCAATTTGCTGTTATTTTTTTCCCCCTTTAAATAACACACATTGCCTTTAATCAAATTGAAGACTCATATAACTTGGCTTTGTATGAGATTAATTTTACAAGTGAAGAGAGATCCTTTGGGGCATTTAAAGGATTGCAGAAAGGAGGTAAAGATGCTGCTTATGTCTCAAATTACCTTTTCTTTCTTTTGATTATTTTAATCATCCTAGAATAACTTAATAATAAATAGTGGTTTAAATTAAAGACACTACAATCACACATTTCTGAGCAATTGAACATGAAATACACTTTTGAAAGCAATTTAGTATATTCTGTATTAAAATACTTTTGGTGATTACTGGCCATAAAATGAAGTGGTAATTTTCACATTTATGAAGTTCAAGTGATACATATTTTTAATTTTTTGTATATTTGTCAAATGTTTGGTCTTAAAGTGTCCTTTACTTCCATACCATATTTAGAAAGTTGAGAGGCCATAATTTGCTAATGGAAACCTCAGTATTTTTCAAATTGTTTAAAAAGTAATTTACTTGTATTTCTGAAAATTAGAAATTATTCAAACAATTCAAATATTACTATTTTTTCTTTGAATGGCCAGTTTCATCTCAGTGACCTTGGCTAGGTGTCATTTTGTAAGAGCAGTTCACCACATCTAAGTTCTCTTAAGACCACTTTGCCAATTCATGTCACTTTTAACATTGGGATAATGTGGAAAGAAAGGGACCTTCTACATATCTTTGTATTGCTACTGAACAGGGCCAGATGTATATATGCAAGTGTTTGGTTGTTTTTGTTTTGGCTTAAAAAACAAGCAAAAGGGAAAAACTTAGGGGAAAAAAAAGATGGTGGTAGTGCTGCTCATGTATACATTCCCTTTAGAATGCAGTTTTGAAAGTAGAATCGAGTGGTTAGTGCCTCCGCCTCCCGGTGTCCCCCCAGGGGCCCTATTCCCAGCCAACACAGTGATTGCTGTTTTATGAAAATGTGTCATACTGGATCTAGGTCTATTTTCACATGAGCTCTGTGGTCATTTTTCCCAAGATCCATTTCCAGAAAGTCTTCGGGTATGTCCTGTAATGCCTTCCCACGATGACTCTCTGCCTTTGGTTCACCTGATTCATGATGCCGGCACAGTCCCTTTTTACACGGTCTCACCAGGGCAAGGCATATGGCAGCCAAGGCCATGCCGGCTGCACAGGAGTAGAAGGCTCTGCTGTACATCTTACTTTGGTCCACCAACAGACCTAAGAGAGAGCGTTGGCATTGTTAATGACATCACTGCTGCACGGGAGCCCTCTCACCCAGCCTCCTGTCCAATTCAGAAACTCCTCAGTTTTTTTGCCTCCTTTCTCTTATTTTGTTTCTCTGAAGAAAACAAACCCAATGTCAAAAGCAGAAACTTCTGCTAGATTGGAAAGAAGAATAAGTCAGACATGCAGCATACTTGGCACCTGAAAAAACAAAGTTGCCAACTCATTTTACAAAGGCTAAGTTTATCCTTGTAGAGAATCTAAAATGGGCGACCTACCTTTTGGCTTCCCTAGGCTGCACTGAGTAAAGAAGAATTGTCTTGGGCTGCACATAAATTATAATTAGTGAATATACATAATTAGAGGATCACAAAGAAAATAAATGCTAAAAAGCATATGCTGTTAAAAGATTTTGTGCCAGGCATGGTGGCGCACACCTATAATCCCAGGGACTTGGGAGGTGGGGGCAGGAGGATCTCGAGCTTGAGGCCAGAGACAGCTAACTTAGTGAGACCCTGACTCAAAGTAAAACACAATAAATGGCCTGGGGTGGGGGTAGCCCAGGTTAGAACATTTGCAAAGTATACGTGAGGCCCTGGATTCGATCCCCAAGTACCAGAAAAAAAAAAATTGTGGGGATGCATTACTAGCTATCCTGGGACGCATGTAGTATTCAATGCCTGATCTAAAACATGGGACGATTAGATGGACATTTCTTTAAAAGATGATATTCTTAAGGAAACAGCTGTATTATTTTCACTTGCATGCACTTCAGGGTTTTTTTTTTGTTGTTGTTGTTTTAAAAGGGTAGATTTCTAATCACAGTACCTTTAAGGACATGTCAAATCTAAGATATGAAACATATATGTGTCCCTCTGACAAGGACATATTCCGTAATAATCAATTAAATATTTGCAGAATGCTGTTAGGAGCTCAGTTCTCAAACACCTTTCCTAAGAAAGGAAAATGAGCTGGGCATGGTGATGCTTGGGCCTGTAATCCCAGCACTCGGGATGCTGAGGCAGGAGGATCACAAGTTTTAGGACAGCCTGGGCTACATAATGTGACTGTGTCTCAAAATCAAATAAACAGTATATCCCTACTTTAAAAAAACAAGACAAAACAAAGCCCCCATAAAAGTAGAAAATGCCTTACAGAAGTCCCTTAGTTCTATTAGTCCAAAAATCAAATGGATTATAGAGGCCATATGCTGGAGGTGCCAAAAAAAGGTATACTTATTTTAGAAGATGTTATTTGTGTCTTACTTTTCAAAGTTGGATTGAGTTATGGTAGTAATGTGTAGTATGAGGTGTACTCAAAAATGGCATTAATAAAATGAATGTTAGTGCCACACATTCTTAAAACAGCAAAATGGCACTGGGCGTGGTGGTGCATGCCTGTAATCCCAACACTCAAGGAGGCTGAGGCAGGAGGATCGCTGTGGGTTCGAAGCCAGCCTGGGCTACACGAGTCCTAGGCCAGCCTCAGCCATGGAGTGAGCCTCTGTCTGAAAAATAACAAAACAAAACATCAAAAACCAAAACCCAAAACAACCCAGCAAAATGGAAAGTTTTCACCCCAAATTGCATATACATTTTTTTGGGCACCCTTTGTATCTCTGGGTTCCCCTCTAGCATGAGACCAGGGCAAGATGAAAGAAAACACCTGCAGCAACTTGGTCTTGCAGACACAGGTCCTAAGCCTGACTTGCTCATGAATTTACTGCATGACAACTGTCTTAAATTCTTTGGCCTTAGAATTTAAGGTGACTCAGATAAGTTCAAATCCCTTAAAGCTCTAAGATTGAACTGAAATGTAGAAATGAAAGTAGATTTTAAAATTAGACCTGAACAGGAAGTCAGCACAAGTAATAAATAAGAGGAAAGCAGACAAGGTTTGTGTTTTGTGTCTTTAAATTACCTGCCAAGGGTGGGCCTGCCAGCCCTGCGATGCTCTGAATAAAGAGGTAGACTCCAGCTGCCGAGGACATCTTCTCAATTCCCACCACATCATCCTCAGCAAGCAGTGGGATGTGGGTCCCTCCTATTGTTCCAACCATAGCCCCAAAAAACACACTACAGGACATGAGGCCCCAGAATTCCGTAGCAAAAGTAAAGGCAAACAGAGACACCATCAATAAGATGACGCAAAGAAGCTCTATGTAGATCTTACGGATGGGCTCCCTATTGAGGATAAAACCGGCTCCGATCCTTCCAAAAACTTCAGCAATCGCCATCGTAGACAATAAAAATGCAGCACGATCCGGGTGGATGCCCAGACTGATGCCCAAAGGAATGATGTACAAGGAAGGTGCAAAGAATCCCAGTGTGGCAAAGAGGCCAAATAATGCATAACAAATAAAACTGTTCTCTTTCAAAATGGAGAAGTCTAACAACGGGGCTTTCTTGTCGCTGTGCTTGGAGCCAGCCACCAGAATCTGCTGTTGGTCAGCTCTGGGCTCCAGCTCCGTGTTAGCGTGACTAGGCACATTTTTTGGTGAGGTAGTTAGTTCTACTCCTGAGTCAATGGAGTCTATTGAGGTTCGTGTTTTCTCATTGTCAAGCATGTATTGCACTTCTTTCCGGTGTTCTTGGGTGACTGTTTTAGGTGACGCTGGTCCTTTGATGATAATTGGTCTTAGCAGTGCCCCACAGACGACAATGTTCAATTGCAACAGGCCCACAAAGAGGAGGCTGTACCTCCAGCCGATGTGTTCCTTCAGAGCAATGATGGCTGAAAGAGGCAGGAGTGAAGACAGAGAAAACCTCAGGTCAATAATAGGCTCCAGACCCAGGAGACAAGATCAAGTACAAATAGGGATGCAGCCAGATGTGGTGGCACACGCCTAGAATCCCAGTGGCTGGGGAGGCAGAGGCAGGAAGATCACAAGTTCGAGACCAGAGGCAGTCTGCATAACTTAGTGAGACACTGTCTCAAAACAACAAAAAGAAAATGGGCCGGGGGTGCAGCTCAATGGTCCAGCACTTGCAGAGCATGCAAGCATGAGGCCCTGAGTTCAACCTCCAGCACAGAAAAAAAAAAAAAAAAAAAAGAAAGAAATAGGGATGCGGATTTAGTCAGAATTTTTATAAAAAGTTACTCAGCTAGACAATCCATTATTCTAGGTCCTGGTGCATTTGATGAATTATTAAGGAGAAACTGTGCATAATAATCATATATAAAATAAAAGTTGTCAGCCCAGGTCTCCAAAAGAGCTTTGGAGAATGTATTTTTTGCAGGCAGAGGCACAAGAAGTGAAATAAATTAGTGACCTAAGTCGAGGTTCAGCAAACAATGGTTTGCAGCCAAATCTGATCCACTGCCTGTTTTGTTAATAAAGCTGGACTGAAATCCAGCCACATTTGTTTACCTAGTCTGTGGATGCTTTTGTTCTGTGACAGTGACCCTATAATCTGCAAAGCCTACCTTTTTTTTTTTTCTCGCAGTATTCAGGATTTGAACCCAGGACCTCACACATACTTTGCAAGTGCTCTGCCACTGGGCTGCATCCCAAACCTTTTTTTCAGTTTTTATTTTGAGTCTGGGTTACACAGGTCACCCCTGGCCTTGAACTCGTGATCCTCCTGCCTCTGCCTCCTGAGTTGCTGGGATTATAGGTGTGCATCACTGTGCCTGGCCTATTATCAAGGGCTGGTGGTGTAGCTCAATGCTAGAAAGCAGTCTAACATGTGTGAGGCCTTGGGTTCAATCCCCAGCATGGCAAGGAAAGCAATCTTTTACTATTTGGCCTTTTACACAAAGAATTTACCAGACTTTGAGCGGTATCCTCATACATCCACTCATTCAATCCTTTGGCGTAAGGGATTAAATAAAAAAAAACCAACTACGAATCTAAAAGCTCCTATGATTATCCTAAAATTAAATGATACAGTTCTCCAGGTTCTCCCTGAAGTACATGCTTAACTGCCTGAGTTCTCCTCCCTCTTGCCACTAAGTTGGGGCTGGAGCTGCTAACCAGAGGCAGCCTGGAGGGAGATGATGGACACAGGATCCAGCCAAAAAAGCATCAAGCTCTGTGGCCACAGGAGGATAATGCAGGCCCGTAGAGATCTCAGAGATGGTTTTTCATCCCTGAAAAGGGAAGTGATACAGAGTATGACTTCATTTGGTTGTATTCTAATTCTTTGAGAGCTCAGAGTCGGTCTATTGACATGGTGACACGGTGACCAAAAGATGGGTTTAGCAAGGGATCCCTTCCTCCTGCCTCAGGAGGCTCCACTCACCTCTGTAGCATGTTTTAGTCAGACCTGTTATTCCTCCCAATTAGTATGGAAAGCTTAGACTTGCAAACTAGTATTTCTAAGTGCTTTGTATGCACCTGGCAATAATGGGTCTGATTATCCTTTCTCTGTGTAACATTTCTTGATTGCCAAGCTAATGCTAGAGATGGTGAAACTAAGCTGAAGAAGACATAGTGTCCTCTCCTGGGGTACTTGAACTCCATTGATTCTTTCTCCCCTCAATGTTTCATTCTGAAAAACTTCAAACCTGGCAGCGTACAGTGGTCCATGCCTGTAATCCCAGCAATTCAGGAGGTGGAGGAAGATTGAAAGTTTGAGGCCAGAGGCAGCCTGCATAACTAAGAAAGAACCTGACTCAATATTTTTTAAAAAATGGGGGGGCTAGGGTGCAGCAGAGGAGTAAAGTGATTGCAAAGTGTGCATGAGATCCTGGGTTCAGCCTCCAAGTACAGCATTAAAAAACAAGAAAAGAAACGTTTCAAATAGGAAAATGGAGAGAATGGCACCCATATGCTTACCTAAATTCGATAACTGACATTTCTGTCTGTCTGCCTCTGTCTATACAGATAATCATGCAAACATATATGCAGCTCCAGAACCACCTGAAAATCTTCAGCTGTTATGATCCTGTCACTCCTAAATTTTTCTACCTGTATCTCCCATCAATAAATGGCAGAGGAAGAAATGAATCTGGGTCCCCTGGATTATCTGTTTAGTACTTTAGTTTTCTTGTAATTGACATAGTAACATGTTAGGGAAATAAACCAGGGATAAAAATTTTGCTATGAGATTATCTCTACGCACATAAGAAAAATGACTGTTGTTGTTGTTAGGTGCTGTTGAGTCATGTCTGACTCATAGCGACCCTCATAGGGTTTTCAATGGCTAATTGTTTTGGGATTGCCTTGGGAGTGGATTGCCACATCTTTCTCCCATTTTTGCGGTGCTGGGAATTCAACTTGGGACCTAGCAGACTGCAGAGCAGCGCCCTACCAACTGAGCTAAATCTTAGCCCACTGACTGTATTAACATGATTTAAATCCATCTTGAATATAGCTCTTTTGAAAAGGGAGAGAAACAAGATGCACAATCCAAATCATTAAATTATTTTGGAGTTATTTTTGCATGTTTCAGAAAAAGACCTTACCAAAAAAACCTTGTAATGTACCGTTTATGTTCCTATTTATTTAAACTTAGACTAAGCTCAAAATGATTTGAATTCCTAAAACAAGGGTTAGGAAGGATCTATCCTGAAAACATGCTGGAGAAGAGAGGGTAAATAATCTCTCATCATCCACTCAATTAAAGTTGCCTTACCATTGACCAAAGGTAGTACAGCAGGAACACCACAGTGCCTTCCCCTGCCCCTCTTAATAAAGACTATCATCCACCTACCTGGCGCAAAAGCAAACACAGCAAAACATTCTCCTGTAGAAGCAACTGCAGTGACAACTGAGCGTCTTTTGTCAAAGTACTGTGACAGAATGGTGACGGTTGGGAGAAAACTAAAGCAGTATCCCAGACCTGTGAGTGAAAGTCAAAAAGGCCAGTGAGAGCCACATACTGGCTGATCCTGGAAGGATGCTTTCAAACAGCAGGGAAATTTTTTTTTATGTTTTATTTTTATTTTGCAGTACTGAGGATTTAACCCAGGACCTCATGCGTGCTAGGCAAGTGCTATATCAGTAAGCTGCAATCCCAACACCTTTTTTAATATTTTGAAACAACATCTTGCTAAGTTGCATAGGTTGCCTCTGCCTTCAAACTCTTTTTATTTTTCTGCCTTAGCTTCCTGAGTTGTTGGGATGACAGGGGTATACCATGGTACCTAGCTAAAATCAGGAATTTTGTGTGTGTGTGTTTAGAATGGCAAGTTCTGGGTGCCACATAATTCATTCTGGAAAATGTGACATAAAAAGAAAATGGATTTCATTAATGGTCTGGATAAGCTGCAAAAGTTGTTTGGGGATGCTAGAAGTATCAAAAGGTTTTTTTTTAAATGTGTTTAATTCACAATGGACAAAACTTACTGCATACAGTTTTTATATAAGACTAGTATTTAGAAATAAATAAGTCAATATGTGCAGAAGTATATGAAAAGTTTAAAGTATGAAAATTTTAACTTATATATATCATCCAGGAGCAATATATAGGCTTTTGTTTTTTGAGACAGAGTCTCACAGTATAGTTCAGGCTGGCCTCGAACTTGCTGTGTACCCCAGGCTGGCCTCAAACTTGAGATCCTCCTACCTTGACCTCTCAAATGGTGGGATTACAGGTCTATGCAACCATGCCCCATTGCACTGTCTCTTTTTAAAGGGAAAATGTTTTCTTAGACCCCCAAGAATAAATTCAGCATGACCCCCAAGAATAAACTCAGCACACTTCTCCCTTACAGCTCTGAATCCTCAGGCCCTGATTTCAGAAATACTAGCAAAAGAGCCAGGCGCCGTGGTGCACGCCTGTAATTCCAGTGGCTCACGAGGCAGAGGCAGGAGGATCGCAAGTTTGAGACCAGAGGCAGTCTGCGTAATTTAGCGAGACCCTGTGTCAAAAAGTGAAAAAATGGGCTGAGGGTGCAGCTCAGTGGTCTTGCACTTGCAAAGCATGCAAGTGTGAAGCCCTGAGTTCAACCCCAAGTACTGCAAAAAAAAAAAAAAAAAGAAAAGAAATACTAGCAAAAGAAGCCGACATCTGACTTTGTGAAAATGATGCCTTTTGGCTTCAAATTGGAGCAAAAGAAAAATAATTTTCATCACTGGTACATAGCTTTAAAAGCAAGTCAAATGAAAACTCCTGGGTATTTTAGAGTGGGTTTCCATATCCCTTAGAGTCCTTATTGCCCAGTTCAAAACCACTGATGTCAGACCTTACTAATTTTAAAGAAAAAAGAGAGAAAGAGATTCAATTTGCATCTCTTCTTTCCCTCCCCCTCCTTGTTGTTCAAAGGAGGCATCTAGAGAACTTCTGAGCCAGGGAGGGACACTCACCCGAGATGATCCCAATAGAGATGTACATGTGGTAAACCTTGTGCGAGAAGGAGGCAGCCACCATCCCTGTGCTGACCAGCAGCCCTCCTGCCATCACCACCAGGCGGTGTCCAAAGCGGTTGCTCAGGACTGTAGAGAGGGGAGCTGCAGGAAAAGGAACGAAAAGTGATCCGTGAACTCAGCGTTCAGTGTTGGCTTCAACACCATTCCTTCCTGCAACTCTTGAACCTGGAAGGACGATGTAAAATAGATAATGCATTTCATGCAATGGCTACTGGTCAGTGCAGAAAACATGTTAGTATTTGTTCAAATTTGACAGGATGCTTTGGGGCCTTCAAAGGACCCTCGGTGGTTGTTGTTTTGTTGTTAGATGCTGTCCTTTCAGGTCCAGCTCATATTGACCTGTTCCATGGCTGATTGTTTTGGGATTGCTTCGGGAATGCATTGCTATATCCTCCTGTTTTTTTTTTTTTTTTTTTTTTTGTGTGTGTGTGTGTGTTTGTTGCTGGGGATCGAATCTGGGTCCTCAGAGAGTGCAGAACAGCATTCTACCACTTGAGCTAAACCACAGCCCATTGTTGTCAGGTGCTGCCAAGTCAGGTCTGACTCAGTGACCCTGTGTACAACAGAACGAAACACCCTGGGCACTGTGCCATGCCCAGCACCATGTCATTGCTTCTCTGCTATTCATAGGATTTTCAATGGCTGATTGTTTTGGGATTGCTTTGGGAGCGGATTGCCACATCCTTCTCCCATTTGTGTGTGCTAAGCATTAAACCTGGGTCCTTAGAGAGTACAGAGCAGCGCTCTACCACCTGAGCTAAACTCCAGCCCCACATGTGCAAATGGTAGGTTTTAATGCACATGTATTAAACTGAATACAGTCAATGGTGGCAAATGGCTTTTTTTTTGTTTTGTTTTGACAAGATTTCACTAAGTAACCCAGGCTAGCCGCAAACTCTCAATCCCCCTGCCTCAGCCTCCTAAATGCTGGGATTATAGGCATGTGCAACCACATCAGCCTCAAGTATGGCTTTTTCTTCAGTGACTAGTATTTCTTGCCTGTCCCTAAAACTCTGAAAACCATATTACATGAGGCTAGAACCATCCATCAGGGCATGTAAGGGAATGCATCACAAATACACTGAATGCTATCAAATAGTTGGACATATTAAAAGGGATAGGTGCTTGTGTTATGGTTGGGCTGAAAGATGTACTAACCTGTAAATGTTAAGACAAACACACATATTGATACTATCCATGAAATTCTGCTGTTGGATTCATCGAAACTGTCTATTAAGTCATTAAAGAAGACACCGAATGACTTGATGATACCATAGGTAAAGACTTCAATGAAGAAAAAAGAAAGAGCTACTGCCCAGCCCCATCCTCCATCAGGCACTTGAGTATACACATTGGCTCTGGAGCAAAGCTTTGATTTCTTCTGGGTCATTCTTAATCTGAAATAAAAAGATAAAAAAAATTCAGACCAGCAATAGCAGGAAGGTTAATGATTCTAATACACTTTAGCAAACATAAGAGATAAGAATTATTTATTACATTTTTTTGGGTTACTGAATATTTAAATCATGTAGAGTTAGTATAGTTTGGGGAAATTTTTATATTTATCTTTGAATTATATAAGGGACCCATGAAGAACTTGGAAATAAGACTTCTCTGTGACAGTTAAGTGGGAAAAACAATAAACACACACAAGGAATCAGAGTAGACCCAAGACACACAGTGGCCACCAGACCAAGTTTTGATACTGATATGGAAGATGACAAGTTAGGCAAAGCAAGACTGAACTGATCATAAGGCATGGTGATAGGAAAGGAAGCCTACAAAAGGAAAGCTAACAGGCAAACACCTACAGCACATCTAGCACCTTCCATGGGACAACTGATTGAGACACCATATGCATCTCTGCTTGATGCCCCTGGCCACTGACTGAGATCACCAGCCAACCCTTCTTGCTCCAATTTTCCATTCAGTAACCAACATTCTGATTATGGTCTGTGTCCCATGCATCTGTATCTACATGGACAGAATGGGGCTATAAATCAAAATGTGGGAATTCTGTCTTAAGAGTGTTTGTTTAGAGTAAGTTCTTCCAAGTTGATCACCACTTGGTCTATTAGCAATTGAATTTTTGAGCATGTGACAAATACTCCATAACACAATGACCAAGTGAGGCACTAGAAACCCGCAAGGCCCTATCTGGATACCAGCTAAGTTACCCAGGTTACCCTTGACCCCACTCTGCCTGTCTATTGAGACTGCAACAAACATTAGAACAAGCAGACCTGAGCCATAAAGCTACTAAGGAAGAAGAGACACAGTATTGCACACTGGAGGGAGGTTGGTTTAACTTAAGAGTCTTCTCAACTGGGCTCTAGTATATTAATACTGTAAAGTCTCCACAGGTACATATACTCTGTTTGTTTCTTTTTTTTTTTTTTCCCTTAGTACTGGGAAGCTAAACCAAGGGCCGTACATGCATACTTTGCAAACACTCTACCACTGAGCTGCACTACTGGCCCCTTTTTATCTATTTATTTATTGTGAGACAGGGTCTCGCTAAGTTACACAGGCTGCCTCTGGCTTCAAACTTGGAATCCTCCTGCCTCTGCCTCCCAAGTTGCTGGGATTACAGGCATACACCACCATGCCCAGCTAGTTACATACACTTTTTTTTCCTCAGTACTTCAGAGTTGAACCCAGGGCCTCACACATACTTGGCAAGTGCTATACCACTGAGTTGCACCCAAGTCCATTTTTTATTTTGAGACAGGGTTGTAGTTACACAGGCTGCCTGTGGCCTCGAACTCATGATCCTCTTTCCTCTGCCTCCCAAGTGGCTGGATTTACAGGTATGTGCCACTACACCCAGCTAGTTACATACACTTTCAGTGATACATATTTTTAGCTCAACTAAAAATTAATAATTATAGTTATAATTAAAAATTAATAATTAATGAAGCCATGGTTTTAGAGCACTTAATGGCATCCAACCTAAAGTTTTAAGAATTCTTGGCAAATATATTATTGAATGTAGGTGAATTTCAGGGTACATGTAGAACCTTCTAGCTGTAATTTGTCATGTTCAAGTTAGGAAGGCAATAGTTTTATTGATAATGGAGGACAACTGAATAATCATAGGCTATAAGCCTATCGATGCAGAGGACTGATTTCTGATCCTAAGTTCTAATACTACGAATTTACTTCGTAGATCTTAAATGGCAACATATCTGACCTAGCTTAATGTCATTGATCCTACTGATAGCTCCACTCCACAGTAGCTTAGGACTTGGGAAGGGCTGTCTACTCACTTTTTATACTGTCCTGTTGGATATTTGACTGAGTGAAATAGGGCGTAAGATGCTTTAAGCCTGTGCTCTCAGCAGCAGAAGCCTTTGTATGTCATGCATGAGCAAATGGGAAGGTGGCAAGGGCAGGGAAATGGCTAAGGATGCAGGCTGAGCAGCTACAGAAGAGTCATTAGTGTCCCCCCGACATGGAAAGCAATCGATCTAAAACGGGAGCCAGGAGCCCTCCAGCAAACGACATCTTTGCAGTACCCCTCCTTCATCACCCTTTCAGAAGCCACTCTCAAGTTGAGGCAGCTGGAGCAGAGGAGTGAAAACAGCATTTGGCTTATGATCTATGAAATTAAAAAGCCAAGTCCTTCCCAGTGTTGGATTTCGAGCAGTGGCTATCCCTGGAGGGAAGAGCTGGTGGGAAGGGGAGGCCGCGATGATGGTGAGTCTGCAGCTGGCACGGCCCGGGTCTTCCCCTCTTCCCTAAGGCCATCAGTTTAAGCTTTTCCTCGTGAAGCCCACAGCTCCTTAACTGGCTCCATGTGTCTGGTACGATGACTCCTGGAAATACTGCATTGTCATGGCATTTTTCTGCTGCAACTTTTCCAATGGCTTTCCTCTTTCTGAAGGATAAACTCTACTCATGGTCCTGACGTTTTTGTTTGCTTGTTGAGACAGAGTCTCACTGTGTAGCCCAGGCTGGCCTGGAACTCGCATCCATCCTCCTGCCTCAGCGTACTGAGTGCTGGGATTCCCGGCGTGCACCACCATGCCTGGCTCTGATGGGCTTGACTTTCAGTGCCACTCAGAATTGGACTTCAACCTATGTTGGCAGCCTTATTTCTTCTGGGACTAAGACTCAATTCACCTGCCATGGTCACAGTGGGCTCATGACTGGTGTCCAGCCACCTTGCCTTTGGGCATGCCACTTCCCCAAGCTGGATGCCCCTCCAAGGCCCAGCTCCATCTAATCTTCCTTTTTCCATCAGCCTTCCTCTGCTCAACAAAGGGACTGTCTTCTCATGTGACAGGTATCACTTAGTAATGGAGTATCACTTTTATGCATGTATCTTATTTTCTTGATTAAATCATTGTTGTTAGGCACCACTGAGTCATAGTAACCCTAGGTACCCCAGACGAAACACTATTGTCATACTTCTCTGCTATTCATAGGGTTTTCAATGGCTGATTGTTTTGGGGGAGTAGGTAGCGAGGTCCTTCTCCCAAACCTACAGCACCTGGTGTTCCCTGGCCGGATCCTGTTTAGCTTGTGAGATCTGACGGGATGGGACACCACAGCGGTACCAGTGCAGGCGATTATATCATTAGCTCACAAAATGAGGCCTGTATCTCTCTGTTATACCCTCCCCTACCTATGCAACTTCTGTTTTTGCAACAAAGTACCTATTAGGAGCCAGGCCCTCTGCTTGCACTGTAAGGATGGTTGGTTGGTTGGTAGGTGCCGTCGAGTCGGTATCCGACTCATAGCGACCCTCTGTACAACAGGGGAAACACTATTGTCAGTGCTTCTCTGCTGTTCATAGGGTTTTCAATGGCAGATTGATTTTTGGGAGGGGGTTGCCAGGTCCTTCTCCCAAGCCTACAGCTTCTGGTGTTCCCAGGTGGACTAACCAGGCCTGACCCTGCTTAGCTTCCGGGATCTTACGGGATCGGATGCCACAGGGCTACCGCTGCAGGCCCACTGTAAGGATACTACAGTGAAAAGATGGAGAGATGGCTTCTTCCTCCAAGGACTGAAATATTTGTTGACGGTGATAGGAAACCTTTAGACTGAAATGTATCCCACTTAAAACCATTCAGCCATGTCTTTCCAGAGCTCAGCACATTCTGACAATTAGGACTAAGTGGCAGCTAAGTCCAAGGCTATGTTGGTATAGGATCTGGCTAGGTAGCCCAAGCTAGCCTCAAACTTGCAATCCTCCTGCCTCAGCCTCCCCAATACTGGAAATATAAGGTCTTAAAGTCTTAATGTAGTTCTCGGGAGTGACTTCCAGAAATATAATGGGATAAAATCTGATAAAGGTCCCAGAGAGACTTGCTGAGTATCTCTTTAGCTTAAAATCACTACAGCATCAAGAGACAGTCTTTTTGTTGGATGGCATTTGGATGGATAGGACTAAACTACAGTTTTGGTGTGAGCCCAAGTTCCCACTGTGATCAGAAGGCCCTGTGTCAAACCAACTTCTCAGTTCTGCTGGCAGCTACTCACCTTCTTCTTCCTCTGCCCTATGATGGTAATTTGCAATTGCAAAATCGGAGGATTAGTATCAACTTGTAGCCTCTGATTGGAGTTAGAATTACAAAATATTGAAGCTGACGGGGAATTTGGAGCACACCTTGTTGAACTTCCCTTTGTAAAATCCTACTCATTTTGTAAAATAGGAAAACTGTGATCAGAATGATCCATATGGAAATCTCCTACCCCTCAGGGGTCCTGCTATTTTAACCTATAGAGCAGCATGTTAAAGGCCAGAGAGGGAAGTGTTTTATATGGAGAGTGCAAGGAACCTATTTTTGTCAAAGATAAAAGCTCTCTTGACCTCCATATGTAAAGAGTTCTGTGAGCTGTTTGGCCACGCAGCCGTGTGACTTGAGAAAATCATGTCCTCTCTGGGCCTGAATTCCTCTTTTAGTTGAATGAGGAGGTTGGACTGGAGAATCTCTAAGGTTCCACCCAGTTTTAACAGCTGATACTTTTGTAGGTAGCACTGAGTTCTATTAATCAACTGATTTCTCAGGCCAATCCTAGTGGGGGCCGAAGGAAACTGAGCAGGGAGGAAAGGGCAAATGCTAGATGGTTCTTGCAAACGTGGGTGTACATTAGCTGGACATTGGTTAGATCTGATCTGACAGCTGCTTAGAAGAGATTGGACTTTTGACTTCTGTTTATTTTCTGAGCACCTTCCAGATAATCAATTTGTTTTTTAAGACTCTGCTCTGTCTGTACTACTCTATTGCAGCTGTATCCAAATATAACTTTCCTCACATCCTTGGGTTTTTGGAAGACAGAAGCTTGCTTTTTAATTCCTGGGATCATCATAAAGGTAAGCTGCCACTCTCAACCAATTCCAGAGTTTATACCTTTATCATCCTAAAGCATTCTATGTCCTGTTATTTCTAACTTTGAAGATACTTGGTACCTAGTATATGCTTCCTAAAAGTTTACTAAACAAGCTGGGCATCGTGGCAGATGCCTATAATCCAAGCGTTCAGGAGGCTGAAGAGTTTGAGACCAACCTGGGCTACATGCTGAGAGCCTTCTCAAAGTAAATAAATAAATACACAAATAAATAAGTAAAGTTTCTAAGTAAAGTACGAGTCTTGGAGCATTCCCAAAGCAATGTGCAATTCATTCCCTATAATACCGAGTCATAAAACGAAGTGCCTAGTGGTAGAATGAACCTTTTCCTGAACTCTTCTCCTTTTTTCATTCATTCATTCATTCATTCATTCATTCATTCAGAAGGCCAACTGGCTTTTCAAACTGACTGCAAACAAAGCAACTGAGGCCTGACTTTTTAATTTGGTTACTTAGAAGCCCCTATAAATTCCAGAATAAGAAAATTACCTGTTCACTTGATTTTGTGGTTGCATCTGATGGGAAGTGAACTCAGCTGGCTGTGTGGAGATCTAACTGGTGAGGCAAAGCTTAGGGACCCTGTGGTCTCAGATGGATCACCTCACTTCTTGATTTTCAGTGTCTCCAGTAGGTAAACTTGAACCAGACCCTGATCCCAGATCTCTTCCTGCCTTAAGAAAAGGTAATCCTTTAGCCCCACCTACTGAGCGACTCTACCACCCTCAATGCCTTTGAAGGCAAAGCCTAAGGGTTTATCTTCTTAAATCTCTCAGGCAATGGTTGTCAAATGTCTTTGTACCACTAATTGGCAGAAATCACTTAATCCCTAAATTTCATCATCTATAAAAGCAGGAGTTTGACAAGGCAGTCTCTCAGATCTTTTCCAACTGTACAATTCTGCAATTCTAAATGGGAGTTATTGGCAGCTATGTTCTGTGAACCCCAATGTCCTTCTAAAGGAAGTATAATGACAAAATATGCTGGGCAGTTTGGAGTATTCCCTTGTGTCATTCAGTTATCTTGGTGTCCACTAAAGAAAAAAAAAGAAAACAAAAACAAGCCCTAAAGCAACGACAAAAACAAAGCAAAAAACAGAAGAGAGAAAGAAAAAAATAGAAAAGAGAAGAAAAGAAAGAAGAAAAGTGTCCCCTTAAATAATTGGACATCTGCCAAGTCTTGAAGAGCTGCTTTAACCTGAGACTGTCACTGTGATTTAACTGGTTGCGAAAAGATTTGATTTTAGGGTGTAAAAACATTGGATTATTATACATCATCTGAGGTTAGTCCTGGGTCTGTTCAGAACAAATTTCAAAACTCAGGTTTTGCTGGAAATGGGATGGTTACTGGGATAGGCAGAGCAAATGCATTGTGTGTAGCCTGGAGAACAGCTTTTGACAAGTTGTCTCTGGCCCCAGTTGTCCAAACCAGTCTGTGTGTGGGTGACATTCATCTGAATTCTCTTTAAAAAAAAAAAAAAAAAGGTCCCAAATCTAACCTGGACGCTGCTTCAGCAGCGTTGAATCATTGGCTAGAACCAGTTCACCCATTTTGCAAGATCATGATGTGGAAACTCGAGCCCCTAATTTAAGTGTCCTCCTCAGGAGTTCCACTGAGGAAAGTCCTGTTTTTGGAAACCACAAAAGGAAAACTCAGGGTTAGTGGTACTCATTAAGATAGGAGGTTTTCCACTTGGCTGCATTGTTTACTTACACACTGTTAGTTTCTATCTTGGACACCCTTCCCTTCATTAAGAGGTGTTTCTACTGTACTCATCAGCATCAGGTATTGTTGTTAACTCCCAAAATGCCACATAATAGTGCTTGCGACATGGGAGATGCATTACAAGAGATTGGAGAATAAGGATCTGGCGTTTTTTGCAAGAAGACACCCATCTTACTATGGTTTACAAAAACAGTAGGATCAGGGAGAAGCTGAGTCCCAGGGTAGAAACCTCCCTCTGTGAAAGGAACTGGCTCCGGAATCTAGCTGTGCGCACAGACGGGCTTCCAGGTTGACAAGTTGTAATTGCTCTTCCCCAGTTAGATACCGGGAGCCTTTTCTTAGATCAGCGCCCCCCGTGTTTGGTGATATTTTACATGCCACCCAACAAACTTCTATCACCTGTCTGCTGGGGTGGAGAGAATGAAAACAATCCTGTGGGAAATACCCCATTTCCTCTGCAAAACCATCCTCCCTTGCTCCAGAGCTGCTCAGCTACACCAAGCGCTTTTCTGCCGTTGGCAGCCCCGGGAACCTCAGAAGTTGCGCGGGACCCGCCGTCAGCCGCTGACAGTTCTGACCGTCAAGGTCCAGGAACCGCGCTCTGCAGGGAAATCTCAGCCTTTCCCCCACAGGGGCTCGTGGGCCGTCCCTGGGGAGGTGTCGGGGATGGAGACAGGAACCCCACTTTCCCTCGCGCTGCCTCGGTAGCCGCCTTGCGTGTGCGCGCGAGGCTGGGGAAGGAAGGTACCTCTGACACTTCGCTCTGGTGACGCGCAGGCAACTTTATGCGGAAAATCCACAGAGGGGCTGAGCCCACTACCCCTGCCTCGCCGGACAGCCTGAGGTCCCTCACCCGGGGCGGGAGACAATCAAAGACCAGGCCAGCCTTTAGGTATTTCCCAGACCCCAACTGTACCAGGGTCATGGCCATTCAACTCTCAGCTGCCCACACTGCCGAAAGCGCGTCATTCTGCCGGCCCTGAGCATTCCCAACTGTCAGAGAATATTTTTCTGAATAACCTCTCCAAAATGTTAAGATGTTGAAGTGGCTTCCTCCGCCTCCCGCCCTAAAAAGGCCCCCACACGTATTTTCTGAAAAAGAACCCACAGCCCACAATCAAACTTTTAAACATGTAAAATAATAAAACCAACTCACCAAGTTAGAAGGGAAGAGAATAAACCCCAAAAGGCTCCCAATAAGGCGGAGGCTTGGCCTCCCCCTCCTTATAAGCCGCTCGGTAACATGAGAAAAGGTTTAACCCTTTCGGGCGCGGGCTCGACTCTAGAACAAGTTGGCTCCGGCCGGTGAGCCCGGAGCACTCTGGACCCCCACCCACTCCCACGCCTCGGCCACCCGGGCCACACCCTCCCCCCGCCCCCCACCCCAGTCGCCTCCGTCTGGACCCTGTGTTCAGCCGCCCGCGCCCCGGCCCCGCGTCGCTGTCTATCTCTTATCCTATACCGGCTGCAGCCGGTCTCCGCCGGCCTCGGGGGCGCGCCGCCGCCGACCATGTGCTGCGAGCGCCGAGCGCCGCCAAGGAGGGGGGGGGCGGCCTGGCGCGCGCGCGCCGGCCCACGTGGACCGGGGCCGCGCCGGCGCGCGCTCCGCGCTCCTACCGCCTGGGCTGGGGGTCACGGAAGGTAACAGCTTTGCGGTCCCAGGCTGGCCGCCCCCGCCAACGCCGCTGGGGTCCTTGGCACGACGCCCGCATCCCCCTCAACCCGGCCTCTGTGCGCTCGGCCCGACCAGACCCCGGCACTTTGCCTCAGAGCAAGTGGGAGCAAGCGCGGCCGTGCAGGGGTGTTGGGGTGCGCCGGCACCCTCTCAGGGCTCCCGGCCCAGGTGCGCGCGGGGGCCCCAGGCTGCCGCCGTCACCACCCCCTGCGGCCCCGCCCGGGTCTTGAGGATTTGGGGAGTTGGCGGGGAGGGGGGAATGCGCGCGCCGGGGCTGGTCTCGCGCAGCGCTCGAGGCTGCGGCGGCTCCGCGTTCGCCCCGGACTGAACAGGTTCCTTCCAGTTTGGGTGTGAGCGGCGCGCGCGGCGCCCGAGTTCCTCCTCCGGCGCCCACTTCCCCCAATTTCGTCAACTAGCGCACCCCCACGGTTCTCCTTCCGGGGGTGGGGAGGGAGTGCCGCAGGGAGCCTGCAGCCCCGCGGCTCCGGGTGCATTGGGCTCCCCCCGCCCCCCATTTGCTGCAGCGTCGGCAGCCACAGCATCCGTGTTGCGCGAGAGGGATGTGAGCAGCCGGGCTGAGTCAGCATCCCTGGGACTGGGCGCGCGCGCACCCTCCTAGGCAGGAGGCGACGTCCGCACAGGTGCATGGCTGGCTTACCCTCGGGAGTCCTCCGTAGAGGACCGGCAGGTTTAGGGGGTCGGTGCCCCTCATCTCTGAGTCCCCGACCCCACGGTCACGGTGAACTAAGCGATGATGTACGGGAAACCTCGGTTACCAGTTCCTCGTGGGGACAAAGCATGGGTCGGAGGATCTCGCGCATCTCAGAGCCCGAGGGGGCGCAGACTTGGCGCCCTGCCTTCTCCCGCACAACCCCCGGGGCAAATTTGGCAACTGCCCTGGAGCAAAGGCCGTATTCTCCGCGTTTCTCAGTAGACTTTGGCACTGGCTGCTCTCGTGGGTTGGGGTTCAGAGAATGTGGTTCTGATGTCAGAAACTAAAGAAAACCTAGTTTAGGAGTGTGCACAGAGGGTCTCCACCGGGAGGAGCTGGCGGTCTTAATTTTAATAAAAATCCTTTGCTCCATGGTTGCCCTCAGGATTTTGGGATCCCCGTCTGCTGAGTTCAGCGCCATTCTTTGCTGTTAACTAGCTCCGGTGTGGGTTAAGTGGAGAGCACGTTTGTTAATGCAGAATTCCTTGGCCACTACTGTCCAGCCAGTTTTTTGTTTTGTTTTTTTCAGTACCAGGGGAATCAAACCCAGGGCTTCAAGCATTCTAGGCAACAGCTTCCCCTGTGAGCGAGACCCCAAACCCCTTTTTAACTTTTTTGTTTTGAGACAGGGTCTCACTACGTTGCCCAGGCTGCCTCTGGCTTCAGATTTATGATCTTCCTGCCTCAGCCTCCCAAGTAGCTGGGAGTAAAAGTATACCCCACAGCGCTTGGCTTGTCTGTTAGTTCTTGTTATTGCTCAGGGTTTATCAGTGCCAACTGCTGACTTCATTACATGACCTGTGAATTGAGTTGTTCTTCAAAGAATCCACATGTGATGGTATTTAGGAAAGGATTTTGTTTTACTTTTTAATTTTTATTTATATATTTATTTTTTGAGACAGGGTCTTGCTATGTACCCCTGGCTGTCCACCTCCTGCCTCTGCCTGGGATTACAGGCTTGCACAACCATGCCGGGCTTTAGAAACAGATTTTAAGCACTCAGATGAAAACACTTAGTGTTTAAACCTGGAGGACCTGTCAACCATGCTCTTTGATATTTAGAGTCTTACACTTTAGTGCTTAGGACCTGCCCCTCCCTGCACTTAATATGGAAATGTCTTGGTTATTTTTATCTGATTTTTTTTTTTTTCTTCTCGGAAACCAGGTCTCACTTTGTTGGGCATACTGGTCTATTTTGTTTTTGGTTTGTTTTGACACAGGTTGTCACTATGTAGCCCAGGCTGACCTGGAACTCACAGTCTTCCTGCCTCAGCCTCCTGAGTACTGGGATTACAGGTGTGCACCACCATGTGCTGCTGTGCATGTTGGTCTGGGACTCCAGGGCTCAAGTTGTCTTCAAGGCTCAGCTTCCTTGGTAGCTGCCACCACAGGTGCCCTACTCCCTACCTGGCCAGAAATGTCATGTTTAATATTACCCTATATGTACTGTATTGTTTTACTTAGGAGCCTAGGGTATAGCCCATCATTTATAACCGATTGATTAGGAAACAACATAAAATCTTCATGCTTTGGGCTGGGGATGTAGCTCAGTGGTAGAGTGCTTGCCTAGCATGCACAAGGACCTGAGTTCCATCCCCAGTGCCCCCGGCCTCCCAAATCGGTACTTCAGCCTGTTATTTTAAAAATTAGACAATGCCTAGTGCCCTAAGGCTCAATTAATGGTTGGAAAAATGACATAAATATTTGACCAAGTGAACCCTGGCTGTTAGAGGGACCTAATAACAATAACTATCATCATCATGATGTATTATTATTACTAATAATGCATTATTACCCTTCTAATTGTTGTTCTTGTTGTTAGATGCTGCTGAGTCAGGACCAACTCACAGTGATCCTGTGTACAACGGATGACATACTACCCGACACTGTGCTGTACCCAGCACTATTGTCAGTACTTCTTTGCTATTCTAGAACTTCTTTGCTATTCATAAGGTTTTCAATGACTGATTGTTTTTTAGGAGTAGGTTGCCAGGTTTTTCTCCCAAGCTTACAGTACCCAGTTTTCCAAGGTGGTCTCCCATCCAAGTATTAACCAGGCCTGACCCTGCTTAGCTACTGAGAACTGACCAGATCATACACCAGGGTGGTAGGGCTGCAGGCACCTTTCTAATTAGTATTAATTATAGTTAATTAATCTTTTATGTTTGCTTTGTCCCCAACCGTATATTAAGTGCTATCCTTGATAGCACCTAACATCAATGTGATTTTTAAACCCCACCAGTAGCTTGTTAATGACACTCACTCCCACTTTACAGATGAGGAAAGTTGAGGCACAGAGCACTGGCAAAGCTGGCCTGAGGTTACAACACATTTGGCCTTGTTTGCAACTAGAGCTCTTCCAAAGTCGACTTCCGCCACCTGCATGGATCATAGAGAGGCAGCTAGAAACCAGCCTTGCTAGTGACAGACTGATGACTTTTGCCCTGCTAGTTAGAGACTGACTCCCCCTTGTTCCCTCAATTCCAGTGAGACAAGCTTAAAAACCTCTGCCTGTTTTCACTACTCCAGGGAAAGCACTGCATTACCATGCGAATCAGTGCCCATCCCCAACAAAACTAACTCTGTTTAATTCTAAATAAGAACAAAAGAACTTTGGCGTCTGGAGGACAGGACCAGAAAAATCAGGAAAGTAAGCTCAGGTCCCCTTGGCCTCCTCTGAGGGTTGCCGGAGGAGCCCAGGAGGCAGGCAGAGTCCCCTCCAGCCCTTCCTTAACATCTTGGGGGGAAACTGGCTCCTCAGAGCTGCCCCAAGGCTCCCTCTTTTCTGGTCTTCTTGCTTAGGGTCATTTGCATGAGAACAGATGCCTTTGTGCAGAGTTGGCCTGCCTACTTTCTGTCCACGCCTCTAGTCCCTCAAGTCTTGGGGTTGGGTTGCTAGGCAGATATGACCCTGGCTTGCAAATAAGCTCACTGCTTTTACCAGCCTGTGAGAACTTCAACTTGGGGAATGAGATTGGAAGGCTTCTCATCTGGAGGGTCCAGAAAGCCTGCCTTGGGCTGCGGGGTCTTCAGGGCGGCCACGGAAGAGGGGAGTATGTGCAGGGGCTCCTAGGGAGGCTTCAGTTGCTCAGCTTGCCACTTACCCTCCCTTGTCCCTCCCACCCGTCTGCCCACCTAAGGCCAGTGTTCTGGGTGAATGGCTTGTCTTCGATTCAAATTCATCCTTGCTTTAAAACTAATATCCCCTTCTCCGGTTGGCAGAGAACCTCATAAGCTGTGCCGCCTAGGAACCTTTGCAGCAAGCTGCAGCTGCTGGTCCAGGTGGATGTGGTAGGTGGCTCTCTTGGTTTCTGCCCGCTCTTCTCTCATCTGGCAGGTGGTGGGAAGGCGTGCACCAGGGGGATGTGCAAATTTGCCCATGGGTTCCAAGGCACAGCTGGTGATGGTGATGCTGGTGGCGACAGTGAGGATGACGGTAATACTTGCTATGCGTGGCTGCAGGAGGCGCTGTAAGAGGCATGCCACTCTACCTGCGGCTCCTAGGGCATTGAGAATGGGGATCAGTGGAGTCTAGAATAGGTGGCAGGTGTGGGGGGAGGCTTTGGAGGACTGGCAAGGGGGCAGGGAGCTAAGGGAGGAGTGCCCAGCATGAGAGGAAGGCAGGAGGTGGGCCAGGGCATGCTGTATTTGGGAACAGTGAGGTCCCGCCCCTTATCATTCAGTGTAGTATTGATGACTTGTCACTGGGTGTGTCTCCGTAACTCTGGAGTGACTTCTGCGTGATTTCAACATTGCATTTTTGCTCCTTAGACTTAGCCCTCCCAGCTTACTACTGTACTGAAGTCCTCAGCGCTCGGCTTAAAAAGGAAAAAACTAATCACACTAGAGAGAACATTGCCTTGGAAAGGCTTCTCTAAAATATGTCATGGGCTGAGGTTTAGCTCAGTTGATGGAGTGCTGCCCTGTGCTCTCTGAGGCCCTAGGTTCGATTCCCAGCACTGCCAACATGGCAGCCCACTCCCAAAGCAATCTGCCATTGAAAACCCTATGAATAGCAGACAGTCGCTGACCTAGTGTTGGATAACAGCACAGTGTCCGGGAGTGTTTCCTTCTGTTGTACACAGGGTCACTGTGAGTCAGACCCGACCTGATGACACCTAACAACAACAACAAAGTATGTCAAGTCTGTTGCAAAAAACTCAGAAAACAAACCCAAATATTCAGAACACAGTCACGTTGATCATGATGCACTGAGGAGTAAATCCATGTCATATTAAACTTTAGGACACTGTTGTGGGTCATGGAATCTAATTGGAAAAGTTGGAAAATGGTGTGTAGGAACCAGGGGTGAAATCAAGCCTTCTTCCAACAGATGTTGAAGCGGTTCCACCTGCCTTGTTCTTCAAGACCCAAGGGGGGAAAGAATCCTGCTCTCCTACTACTTTCTTGGCCTCAAGGGAGATGCTGGCTTCCCCCTTCCTGTCAAAACAAGCACAGTGTGGAAGACTGACAGTGTTAAGCTCCCTCATCCATGCATTTCTGGGTGGCCAGGGATGACAAAAAAAGGTAGCAGAGTGCTCTGGGATTGTGTTGTGGGAAGGCCTTGGGGAAAGGGGGGCTGGTCTTGCTAGAGTCCTGATGTGGGCGGAGGGCTCTCAAATCCTTAGGTGAGGTTGGCAGGGATACACAGCAAGACCTGGGAACAGAAGATCACCTATCCTTCCCTCCTATACCCACTGTTGGTCATTTATAGCCCCCCTCACAAGCACTGATGAATGCAGCCATCTCTCAGGCCACAAAAACCACACCCCAGAGGATGTGGTCTCTTCTTTCAGTATATTCACGGTCTATTTCAGATGATAGGACATATGTGCACTTGCTGCATAAGGCAGCCTTGCTTTTCTTTTCTTTTTTTCTTTTCCTTTTTTAATTTGTTTTTGAGACAGGGTCTGATTATGTTGCTGAGGCTGGCCTCGAACTTGTGATCCTCCTGCCTTAGCCTTCCAGATGCTGGGATTACAGAGGTATGCCACCATGGCTGGCTCTGAGGCAGCTTTTCAACAAGTGCAGTTGTACAAGCAATAATTACAAGTGAACCTCCCCACGGAAGGAGAACTTAGGTTATCTGAGGTTAGAGAAATGAGATGAAGCTGGGTTTTCAGGGCGGGGCACAGCAGGCTGGGCCTTCATTGTTCATGTTAAATGCACTCATTTGGCAAATATTGATTGAACACCCTCTGGGCAAGGTACTGGAATTAGGCAGCTCATAAAACATACCAACTTCCCTGCTTTTGCAGAGTTTACAACCAAGAGTTGTAGATCTTGTACACCCAGCCAAGTGTCATGGACAAGTAGTGCTTTTGGATGTTTCATTCTTTTTTGTTTGTTTGTTTTACTGAGACAGAGTTCTGTTATGTAAATCCAGGCTGGCCTCAAACTCACTGTGTAGCATAGGCTGGCCTTGAACTCGAAATCCTCTGTCAGACTCTCCAGTGCTGGAATTACAGGCATGCACCACCATGGCTGGCTTGCTTTTGGGTGTTTCTAATACTGGAATGCAATTCCTGCTTTCAGTTAATACCAGTAAGCCAGGTGTGGTGGCACATTCCTGTAATCCCAGCATCTTGGGAAGTGGAGGCAGGAGGATCCCAAGTTTAAAGCCAGAGGCAGCCTGTATAATTTACCAAGACCTTGTATCAAAATAAAATATAAAAAGGGGCTGAGTGTGCAACTGAGTGGTAGAGCACTTGCAAAGTGTGTTATGAGACCCTAGGTTCAACCTCAATACTCCCAAAAAATAAAAATTAGCATCAACAAAAGGCAGATTCCTTTCCTACCCATCTTGACCTCATATTATGCAAAACCAGAATTGGGGGGAGGCAGCTTAGGTCAACAATGCCAGCTGTCACTAGCCTCTGCCCAGCAGGGGGACCTAGCTCAGGTTTAGCCAAGACTGCCCAGCCAGCTATGAGATTGTGTAATAAGGAGCTATAGTTTGGAACTTTGGAAATGCAAACTAGAATGCAAACCTCACTTTCCTTTTGGCATTGTTCGTGACCAAGGTGTTTGTAGCATCTTCCTTGTCTGGGTTCAGAATTCCACAGCAGAGCGTGCTGACAAACTGCTCTAGCAAAGACCCTGCCAATAGCTGCAGGAAGCCCGGATTTCACCATCTCCACTCAGAATAGTTTTGTTTAATATTAGTAACTGGGTTTGCATCGCACTCTTTCAGAATGTTCTCATACTAGTTATCTTTTTAATCCTTAAAGCAGTGGAAAATAACAATAGCCAACATTTCTAAGCACTTACTGAGAACTTGTCTTGGATTATTTTGTTCTCACGTAGTGTGTGGGGCAGAGGAAGTTGACTGTGACCTTGTTTTCAGGGAAGTGAGGAAAATGAGACAGAGAGATTCTGTAACTTATCCAATATCACACAAGTAGGAAATGACTATTCCCGACCCACTTTCTTCTAGAAATGGGTTAACACATCCCAAAAATCAATTCCCCAAAAGGCAACTTGGCCAATCAAATGCTTCGCTGAATGGAGCATCTACCCCACCCCACCCCACCCCACCCCACCCCACCCCCAAGTTCTAGTTTAACCTTCCCTCTGCCCTGTCTCAGCCTCAGATGGTCTCAGATCTTTACCTGGTAGAGAGAGAACAGGGCTGTTGTCTCTCCATTAATCCGATCATGAGGGCCCCACCCTCTTGATCTCACCCAACCCTAATTACCTCTCAGAGGCCCATCTCCAAATACCAACACCTTAGGAAGTAGGGCTTTGATATCCCAAGTACTAGGGGTACACAAATATTCAGTCTGTAACAGAATCTAACACATTTCATTGGAGAGGTGGGACGCGTAGGGGCGAGGGTAAACCCACAAAAATAGAGAAGACTGTACAAGAGCACTTAAGAGAAAGTTCCCTTTTCTCTTACAACAGTGACAAAGGGGGAAAAAAAAAAGCAACAGCAAACTTTGACACTGGAACCACTGAATAGGCTACTGCAACAAAGAGAAAGAACATGTTTGAGGTGGGTTTTTCGAAGAAAATCGAACCTGCATCTGATTTCACTTCCAGATCTATAAGCCAGTTTGCAGAGAAAATAGGAGTCCAGGGAACATTTTACAAGGCATCACAGGGGATACAGTCAGCTATATCCAGAATCTGAGAAATTTTATAAGACAACCAAATTTATGTACAAATAGATTACAGGCAAAAAGAGAGGGAATATATAAATGAGAAGAGATATGAGTCAAATGCACTATATAGCAGATCTTGTTGGGACCCTGATTAGAATAAAGCAACTATAAAAAAATTGATGAATAGAGGATATGGGAACACTGGATTTTTGGTAATACTAAATAATTATTGTTAGTATAAAAAAGGTGGGTATGAGTGGAGTTGTAGTAATTTTAAAAGAATTTTCCTCTATTAGAGAACTGTATAGAAATATGTGGGTGAAGTTACATGATGTGTTGGTTAGCTTTTCATTACTGTGACAAAATGCCTAAGGAAAACAACTTCAGGGAGGAAGGATTTATTTTGGCTCACAGTTTCGGAGATTTCAGTCCATGGTCAGCTAGCTCCATTGCTATGGACCTGTGGTAAGACAGAGCGTCATGGCAGACAGTAGAGTAGGACAGTGCCAGGCACACCCTTCGAAGGTATAGCCCCATGACCTATTTCCTCCAAATAGGCCCTACCTCTCAATAGTCCCTTCATCTATGAACTCATCAGTGGAATAATCCATTGATGGAATTACTGCCCTCGTGATCCAATCACATCCCCACAGCACATAAGCTAGCAACCAAGCCTTTAATACCTGAGCTTTTTTGGGAGACACTTTGTATCCAAACCATGTTGTGGTGGTTAGGTGCTGTTGAGTAGGGTCTGACTTGTAGTGACTGTGTGTACAACAAATGAAACGCTTCCCAACATCGTGCTATACCCAGCACTATGTCAGTGCCTCTCTGCTATTCATAGGGTTTTTGATGGCTGATTATTTCAGGAGTGGGCTGCTGGGTCCTTCTCCCATTTTTTGCAAGGCTGCAAATTGAACCCACAGCCTCAGAGTGCACAGAGCAAACACTCTTTATCAACTGAGCTAAATCCCAGCCCATCTAAACCATAACAAATGATACCTGTTTGCTTCAGAATAATCCAGTGTATGTAAAGGGTAAGGCAAAGGGGTATGGAAGGGGAGACATCTTAATCAGACTGGCCATGTGTTGGTGATTGTTGATTTAAATGTTGGGTAGGTATGTGTAAGTTTCTCAACTTTGCTGTGTCTGACAGCACCCGTAATAAAATGTTTAATAGACAGAAAGTAAACATAGCTTTGCAAAAAGTCCTTAAAACTTGGTAGAGAGGCCGAGCATGGTGGCATATGCCTGTAATCCCAGTGACTCAGGAGACAGAGGAAGGAGGGTTGGAAGTTCGAGGCCAGAGGCAGCCTGGGTAACTTGGCGAGACCCTGACTCAAAATAAAAAATAAAAATTGGCCTGGAGTACAACCCGGTGGTGGAACACTTGCAAAGCCTGTGCAAAGCCCTGGGCTCAACCCCCAAGTACCAAAACAAAAAACCAGACAACAATAACAACAACAGAATTGACAGAGTCCTCTGGTAGTGGATTTCAGGTAGTTGGCTTTGAGCCCTTTCCCTTTGGCCATGCCCTTCAGGTTTTTGTTTTTGTTTTCAAGTAGAGTAGTTTTAGACAAAAGGTGGCATTTAGAGGTACTTCTGCTCTTTCTCTTTCTCTGATCCATGCTCCAGGACCCAGATATAATTTCCCACAGGGGTACTGGGCTTTTAGATGAATGCTATGAGGCCATCTTTGCTCTCCCAGATTGGCTTCATTTTGTGACAATCTCAACAGGTGGTCTCTGCCTAAACCTAGGCAGGATGTCCTCTGTCCTCTGTGGGTGGCTTTCCTGGCATCTCTGTTCTCCCAGAAGAGATATTTCAAACAACAGGGTCTGGCTTGGGCCTGCTAAGCTTACGTAAGTAAGTAAGTAAGTAAGTAAGTAAGTAAGTAAGTAAATAGATGTGTTTTAATGATTTCAGTGGAACTGCTTGCCCAACATTGGTGGAAGCCTTCTATCAAAGATGTTCTTTGAGCCAGGTGCAGTGGTCCCCACCTGTAATCCCAGCTCTTAGGCAGCTGAGATAGGAGGATTGCCAGTTGGAGGCCAGCCAACAAGACCTTATCTTGAAAAAAAATTAAAGATTTTCTTGGTTGAGCTAAAACTGAACCCTGCTATAAGAAAGCAGCCTAAAGCCGGGCACGGTGGCGGTGGCACATGCCTGTAATCCCAGTGGCTCAGGAGGTGGAGGCAAGAGGATCGCAATTTTGAGACCAGATGCAGTCTGTGTAATTTAGCGAGACCCTGTCTCAAAGAGTAAAAAAAAAAAAAAAAAAAAAAAAAATTGGGCTGGAGGTGCAGCCCAGTGGTCCAGCACTTGCAAAGCATGCAGATGCGAGGGACTGGGTTCAATCCCAAGTACCACAAAAAAAAAAAAAAAGCAGCCTATCACCTGTTATTGTTGTTAGGTGCTGTCGAGTTGGGTCTGAATCACAGCAACCCTATGTACAACAGAACAAAACACTCCCAGATTCTGTGCCAGGCACGCAACTTTTTTATGTTTAAGCCCATTGTTGCAACCCATCTAGTTGAGGGTCTTCCATTTTTTTGTTGACCCACCCCTCTCCCAAACATGATGACCTTCTCCAGGGACCAGTCCCTCCTGACAACATGTCCAAAATACATAAGACACAGTCTAGCTGTCCTTGCTTTCAAGGAGCACTCTGGTTGCACTTCTAGGGCTGATCTGTTGCTGTGTTTTTTTGGTGTTTTTTTTTTTTTTTTTTTTTTTTGGCAGTTCATGGTATATTTAGCACGTTAAGGTTTAGCTGACTTGGTAGAGTACTGCTCTTCACTTTCTTTGGACTCGGGTTTGATCCCCAGCACCATGAGAATGAGAGAAGGGTTGGGTAGTCTACTCATGAAACGATCCCAAAAGAATTAGCCATTGAAAACCCTACAAGGGTCACTATGAGTCAGAAATGACTTGATGGCACCTTGCAAAAACAACATGATATATTCAGTATTTTTCTCCAGCACTTTTGAATTAAAGCATCAATTCTTCTCCTCTCTCCCTTATTCAGTGTCCAGCTTTCACAACCATATGATGAGACTGAAAATACCATCGCATGAGTCAGGCACACCTTTGTCTTCAATGTGACATCTTTACTTTTCAACACTTTAACAAGATCTTTTGCAACAGCTTTTCCCAATGCAGTGCATCTTTAGATTTCTTGACAGCTGCTTCCACTGGTGTTGATTGTAGAATCAAGTAGAGCAAAATCTTGGACAGCCTCAATCACTTCTCCATTTATCATGAAGTTGGGTACTGACCCAGTTGTAAGTATTTTTGTTTTCTTAATGTTGAGGTGCAATCCATACTGAAGGCTATGTTCTTTGACCTTCATCAGTAAATGTTTCAAATCTTCCAGCAATCAGAGTTATGGCATCTGCATAACCCAGGCTGTTAATGAGTCTTCCTCCAATCAAGATGCCATGTTCTTCTTCATAAAGTCCAGCTTCTTGGATTATTTGTTCAGCATACAGATTGAAGAGGTATGGTGATAGGATACAGCCCTGATGTTTACCCTTCTTGACTTTAAACCAGGCAGTGTTTCCTTGTTCCGTTGGAAAGACTGCCTCCTGGTCCATGTACAGATTCCTCATGAGTACAATTAAGTGCTCTGGTATTCCCATTCTTCACAGTGTTATCTGTAATTTGTTATGATCCAGACAGCCAAATGTCTTTGCATAGTCAGTAAAACATAGATAGACATCTTCGTGGTATTCTCTGCTTTCAGCTAATACTCATCTGACATCAGCAATGATGTCCCTGGTTCCATGCCCTCTTCTGAATGTGGGTTGATTTTGGAGCAGTTCCCCATTCATTACTTACCTATAGAGATTAACTCTTTGTCCTGGCTTGGCAATAGGTTGGTTTTCCACACCACCTGGGCCTGGGCTGTGGTGAACCAAAATTTGGGCCACTTACTACCTGGGTCTGTGAGTATAGGGTGGTCTCTGACAGGGATCCCTGGTGTCCTTAAATCTGATGCCCTGAGGCTTCTGCTTACCCACCCTAGCACCTTGTCTCTTCCAAACTTGACTGATGGAAGGCACTCCTATGTTCTTCCCTTACCTGCTGCCTTGCTGTGCATTTGCCTGTTAACCGAGAAGCCCAGGGATTCTGTTGCAATGTAAGTCAGACCTGCACCCCCTCCTTGCCCCAACCCTCTGGCTTCCATCCATCCTTACTCAGCAAAAGCCCCCCCTTTTTTGTGGTATTGGGGGTTGAACTCAGGGCCTTGGGCTTGCATGCTCTGCAAGTGCTGGACCACTGAGCTGCATCCCCAGCCCATTTTTTTACTTTTTGAGACAGGGTCTCACTAAGTTATGCAGACTGCCTTTGGTCTTAAACTTGCCATCCTCCTGCCTCTGCCTCCCAAGTCACTGGGATTACAGGCGTGCACCACCGCGCCCGGCTAGCAAAAGCTTCTAGCAAGCAGTGCAAAGGCAGTGCTCTTCTGCTCTCCATGTCCTCCACCCACAGTGGCTTCTCTCTGCACTAGACCTTTGCTTTTGCTGGTTTCTCTGCCTGCTGTACCCTTTTCACATGGCTTACTCTCTTCCCTCCTACAGATCCTTAGACAAACATCCTTTTCCTAAGGAGAATGCCCTGGCCATGTTCTTTAACTTTGCCCCTGCTCACTCCTCACTCCTGAGCCTCTTTCTGCTTTGATTTTCTCTGTGGACCTCAGCTTTTACTTCCTTCATTTCTCTCCCACTCACCTAGAGAAGAAGTAAGTGGCATGAGGGCAGGGATTTGTGTCTGTGTTTTTCACACCTGGATGAAAGTGCCAGAACCCATTGGATGGGCCAATGACTGAGGGCATGGGAGTCGTTACATACCACATGTGGGCAGCTGGTGCCCAAGACCCTTCCTGGTGGCTGTCACATGGCTCCTGGCTGTCAGCCATCATATAGACCACATTCTGATTTGATGGGTAAAATGACAGGACTCTGCAACTGGAGACTCAGCCCCTGTGTTCCTTTGTCTTTTTTGGCCTTAGCTAATCAGAAGCTTTTGTCTCTGGAAAACCAGCTGAGCCTTCTGCCAGCAAGGTCTGCCTGACTTTGTTATTTCAGCTGTTTGCCGGGTTCTCTAGGAGGATGCTTGGCCCCAGGGAGGTCTGCGAGGAGCCAGAGTCAGGTGATAGTATGAGATGCTCAGGGAGCCCAAGGACTTCCAGCTCTGGTGACTCAGACGCTGCTCAGCAGGTCTTCAGCTCGCCTTGTTCCATTCCTCCTGGGCAATAGCCTGTTGTGGATCATTTTGACACTCATTAGTAGTGCCTTCACCCATGAGGAAAAGCAAGCCCGGAAACTGAAGGCAGGTCATCTTTTAACATACCTAGCAGCCCTGCTGTCAAGTAGGCATCACAGGCTGGCGAGGTACCTCAGAGGTAGGTAGAACACTGGCTTAACATGTGTGAGGCCCCACGTTGATCTCCAGCATCACAAAAGATGAGTGAATAAATAAAGTAGGGGTGGGGAGAGAAGAACTAGAATCACTGGTAAAGCTGACTGGCAGCTACAGTTTGCTCTACTCCTGCCTGGGAAACAAAGAGACCTGGGGAGCTGTTGCTACTGGGCTCAGCTGGGCCCTGTGACAAGTGAACCCTGTGATAGAACAGAGGGGCCTTAATTATGGGATGTGTTGGGTTAGGTGGTACCTTCCACCCTGTGGAAAGAAGGGTAAATGCTTAATTTGCAAAAGAATCCCCGTTTTCTTCCTTAGCTGGGAGGAGAGCTCCTTGTCTGTGCCTACTCCTTTCTGTTGCAAAAGACCTCTTTAAAGTGTTGAAAAGTACTGAATATACCATGGGCTGCCAAAAGAAGCAACAGATGATCCATCCTAGAAGTGCAACCAGAGTGGTCCTTGAAAGCAAGGATGGCTAGAGTGCACCTTACATATTTGGACATGTTGTCAAGGGGGACCAATCCCTGGAGAAGGACATCATGTTTGGAAAGTGGTGGGTCAAGGCAAAAAAAAAAAAAAAAAAAGGAAAGGAAAGAAAAAAAAAAAAGACCCTCAACAGTGTCTGCAACAGTGGGCTTAAATATATAAAAGATCATGTGCCTGGCACAGAACTGGGTACTGTTTCATTCTGCTGTACAGAGGGTCACTATGAGTTAGACCCAACTCGAGAGCACCAAACAACAACAGTAAACTCCTTTCTGGGAGTGGATCCTAAGGAAAAAGCTAGGAAAGTAATATCAGATCAGGTTCCAGGGCAGCAAGTGGGGCCAATTTTTTAAGGGCAACTAAGCTTACAGTGTCAGCATGGGTCTTAAGGGAAGTCCTTGGCTTGGAGTCTGTTCATTGAATGTGTGGTTTGCCTTCCCCTTTAGTTAAAAATCAATAAATAAACAAATGAAGGAGGGATTAAATGTCTTCCTTCCTGGTGTGAAGGATAATGGAATAGTACACTGGTTTAAATTAGCTTATTTCCATTCTAGGATAATCTTAAATGCTGTGTTAACTGATTGTCTTTGAAAATCCTCAAGGAGCCTGGCATGGTGGTGCATGCCTGTAATCCCAGCAACTTGGGAGGTAGAGTCAGAAGGATCACAAATTAGAGACTAGAGGCAGTCTGCGTACTTTAGTGAGACCCTGTCTCAAAAAGTAAGAAAATGAGCTGGGGGTACAGCACTTGTAAAGCATGCAAGTAGGAGGCCCTGGGTTCAACCCCCAGTACCAAAACAAACAAACAAAAAATCCTCAAGGGAATGTTTTATTGTGGAAGGCTAAAGGAAAACAGTCTATTTGTGTTCCCAACTTAATTTCAGTTTCTTTCTTAAGTGAATCCCCTCCCTCTGGAATTCTTGGACTTTGGGTCATTCAGAAATGGATTATTAACCGGGAATCAGGCCCCTGTAGAACTCCAAGCTAAGCAGCTTTAAGAAGAAAAGCCTTCTCCGACTGTTGCCCATGGTCAGAAGCCAGAAGAAGGAAGCTGGGAATTAACCAGCACGTGAACAAGTATTCTATTCGTTAAGCACCCTCCTTGTGCAAGAGTCTTCCAGAAAGGGCCTCAAGATCAATAAATACCAGTTGAATGTAATTGAGTTTGAAATAACTCTCCTTTTGGAAAGCAGAAGAATTTGCATTTCTGAACAATTGATTCATTGGCTTCCAGATGACCATGACTGTTTACTTGGACTTCCTTTTATTTTGATTAAGGATGTATCAGCCCACCCTTTTGCTTTTATCTAGATTTTCCAGAATTTACATAGTCCAGCCACCCCCGTCCACCCATGTTGGGTTAGCTGGTCAGGACACCCTCCTGGAAACAGCATATAACATAACCCCAGGCCTTGTTGTTGTTAGGTGCCATCGAGTCATGTCTGACTCATAGTGGCCCTGATAGGGTTTTCAGTGGCTGATTGTTTCGGGATTGCCTTGGGAGTGGATTGCCACGTCCTTCTCCCATTTTGCGGTGCTGGGAATCGAACCTAGGATCTCAGAGACTATAGAGTGGCATTCTACCAACTGAGCTAAATCCCAGCCCATACCCCAGCCCTAGTAGGGTCTTTATGTTTTCCACATTGGTTCTTCTCTAATCCCTTCCCTGAGTTGGGTGTTCACCTGAGGCTTTTATTTGGTCCAGAATTTCAGCTGTGTCTCCTTACTAGCTTTGCAAATTTAGGGCTTTGCGGTGGAGTAGGGGTGATGTGGTTTTATATTCGGCTCTGTTTGTAACCTGCAGCTGAAAGTCTAACCCCCTCTTTGAAACTCAGTCTGCTGTATTGCCTCTGTGTTTGACCTCTGAAGCTGAGTCACCTCCAGTTAGGCCGAGCAGTTTCCTTTTTCTTCTAGGAACAGAGTCACGATTTTCAGCACCTTGCTGCTGCTCTGGGATCAATCCAAGGGCTAGCAGCATAGGCCTGTGGCCTCCTGTGGGAGCTTGTTAGAACTACAGATCCCAGGCCCCAGCCTTGCCCACCAAATCTGCATTTTAACAAACATAAAGTCCCAGCTAATTTATATGCACATCCAAGTGTGAACAGCACTGGTCAAACAAGTCTTTAAATTTAGACTTTTTTTCCTCTTTTGCCTTTTTTTGTAGTGCTAAGGATCTAACCTAGAAGGCCTTACACATGCCACACAAACGCTCTACCATTGGGCTGTACCTTCAGTTACACCCCCAGCTCTACATTTTCCTACTAAAAACTAGATGATTAGGATGTAAAGGGACATTAAATTCTTTTTTGGAAATTTTTTCTAACATTTACTTATGAGAATTGCAAATATCCAGCAAAATCGAAAACATTCTACAGTGAACAGCTCTGCATCTTCCATCTAGATGCTATCATTACATTTGTTTTTATGTTGCCTTATTTTTCCCCAAATTTCTATTGAGAATTTTATATGGAAATGTTAGGTTATAAAATAACTATTACAAAGAATTGTGTCTTGGTAATAAGGATCTGGGCTAGGGTTTGGCTCAGTTGGTAGAGCGCTGTTCTGCACTTTCTGAGGCCTTGGGTTCGATCCCCAGCACCACAAAGAACAAAAAAAAGAAAGAAAAAAGAAAGAAAGAAAGAAAAAAAAAGCAGACACAGGAGAAGGACATGGCAATCCATTCCCAAAGCAATCTTGAAATAATCCACCATTGAAAATCCTATGAGGGTCACTATGAATTGGATGCAACTCAATGGCACCTACTATGAGTTGGATGCAACTCAATGGCACCTAACAACCACCACCACAACAAGGGTCTTACCTTTTCTTCTAGAATTCTCAGTGAGTTTGACAAGGTCACAATCAGTTTGGAAATTTCTTATGAATCAGAGAAATGTAGGGGTAGGAGCAGGGGAACAGTGGTATTTGGTAGAATTGGGGGCTTTTCTTTGTCCCCTCTAGAATGCTGGGCCTTGATACCCTCATCTGTACCATTTATGGGTTGAGAAAATCATTGCTTTTCCTTTCCTCTTCTCTTCTCTTCTGTTTTTCCACAGTCTTACTAAGTAGCCCAGGCTGACCTCAAACTCTGGATCCTCTTGCAACTGCCTTGCACGTGCTGGGATTACAGGTGTGCGCCATTCCACCCGAATGAGAGAAGTCATTTCTAATGTTACTTCCAAACCTGTAACTATAGGTCCATTGCAAATATTATTATCATCACTATTTTTCAGGTGGAAGAAACCAATGAACCAGTGAAATATTCAAATAAGGAAAACATCTGTTGGCATGGAAAAATGATTATTTCCTAAGCTACTGAGTAAAACACAGTGTACTGGCAGTTTTAACTCTGTTTTCTTGTCAGTTTTTGCTCCTTCAGGAAACTGAACAGAAACCTCAACCATCTGGAACTCAGAAACTCACCCAGGGCTGACTGTGGCTTCTAGAACATCCAGGTGTTCTGCAGATGCGAGAAGTTATCCTGCAGTTACCAGATGGAGTCCCAAACAGATGCAAGACTTGTGCTGCATCCCTAACATCCCTGACTACAGAGGGGACACTTGTTGAGTGGCTAAAGAATGGTCGTTGACACTGGTGTCTGACTGTTGGACACAACCCATCATTCTATTAATCTGTCGTGGGGAAAAATCTCCTATCTCCTACCGAGGGTCAAGCCACGTGAGGGGTTGCAAATTTCCTGACTCTCTTGAATTAGGATTCCAGATGGGGGCCTCATTTCTGTAGCCCCCTGCCATCATCACTGCCACCACCGCTGCTACCGTTACGTTCTTGCAGGCTGTCCTGGACTCCTCAGGTTCTTCCAGCATTGAAAGTTAGCAGAGGGGACTCTTGGAAAGTCTCTAGGGTTGGCCCACCATCCCTCCAGACAGTGAGACTCCTCTGTTTACCACCATGGGCTGGCTTTTCCTAAAGGTTTTATTGGTGGGAGTGAGTCTCTCTGGATTTCTTTATCCTCTCATGGATTTTTGTGTCCGTGAGAAAACAATAGGCCAGAAGCCGAATATTGTGATCATTTTGGCCGATGACATGGGATGGGGCGACCTGGGAGCAAACTGGGCAGAAACAGAGGACACTGTCAACCTTGATAAGATGGCTTCGGAAGGAATGAGGTGAGTCTCGAGGGTGCCAAGCCTGCGTCTCTTTACATGTGTCATGCCAGTTCTTGTGGGGTGCACAGCGTTTAGGAGCGATTGGTGGGTTCATGGTGATTTCATTACTTTACTTATGTATTTTGTTTGAATCCAGTACAGCACCATGAAGAAATCCATCCATCCACACACCCATCCACCCATCCAGTAATATGTATGTGCTTGTTAAGAGCCGGGAATACAGAGGTGAACAAGACATAAAGCGTTGCCCTCAAGTTTCTCACTGCTTGGCAGAGAAGACAGGTTAAAAGGAAACAATCAAGTCATACATGAGCCCACATCAGGAGTTTTTGAGGTCTGTAGAGAAGGAGGTAGAACCCAGTGTGGAGGCTCAGGGGAAAAGATGGCCTTAGAAGAGCAGCTGAGAGCGAGTGGGCATACATGCTCATTTGTGAGCAGACCCCACCAACATTTAAGGCACACTTAACTCAGAGGGACTGCATAAGGGGAGAGCCTCTGGTGAGTGAGGTATTCTTAGGACAGCCTTTGTAGTTTTGTTTAAACATCTCTTTTGCCTGCTCAGAGGGTAACAAGTGTCAGAGCTTTCAGACTTGTGCGTTATTATTATTATTATTATTATTATTATTATTATTTCTGCCTTGGGCCAGTGCTGATCCAGTTGGCCAGTATGGATCCCATCTGCATGGTATCAAGTGCCCAGTTTGGCTCAGTGAGAATTGTTTGCAGCTAGCTCTTCCAGTAGTGTATATGGCACTTCCATGGGGTTTTAGCCACTTAGTGTCCTGGAATCTGGACCTGTTCCCTTGAGGTAGGGAAAAAGACGTGCATCTAGTCTCACCATGTCTGCTTATCTTCCTCACCTCAGCCAAAGGGAACTAACTTTCTGGAAACATCCTTCTGCCTCCACGCCTTCAGAGGCGTCTTGTGGCCCTAAGGATAAAACCCAACCTCCATATACCTCACAGCCGGTTTTCCTCTCTGCCTCTCCATCTTCCACTGTCTTCAGCTTTTGCCTCCCCCGCCAGGTAGGCCTCGCCTTGTTTGCTTGTGTGGTGACTTCCTCCTGTCCCCTTGCTGTTTCACAAGCCACTGCTCGCTACATAGGTCTCAGTTCTTTTTTTTTTTTTTTTTTTTTTATGCGGTACTGGGGGTTGAACCCAGAGCCTCACGCCTGCATGCTCTGCAAGTGCTGGACCACTGAGCTGCACCTCAGCCCATTTTCTTTACTTTTTGAGATAGGGTCTCGCTAAGTTACGCAGACTGCCTCTGGTCTCAAACTTGCGATCCTCCTACCTCCGCCTCCCGAGCTGCTGGGATTACAGGTGTGCGCCACCACGCCCGGCCCTTATAGGTCTCAGTTCTCACGGGGTCTGCAGGACAGGTGTCCTGGAGGTCAGGCATGCCATGCCCTTGCCCCTGCACCTTTTCAGGGTGATAGTGTAGTTACCTGACTGCCTATATTGTATTGAGTAGCATTCCATCCCCAAATTCACGTCTCCCTGGAACCTCAGAGTGGAAACAGGGTCTCTTTGCAAATGTGATAAGCTAAGGATCTTGCTGGTGTAAGGAGTTTAAGGAGGGTCCCAAAGCCAATGGCTAGTGCCCTTATAAGGAGAGGAGAGGACACAGAGAGCCATAGAAAGGAAGGGCATGTGAGGATGGAGACAGATGGGGGAGCGGTGTCTACACCAAGGACCGCCAGCGGCCACTAGAAGCCTAGGGGAGAGCGGCATGGGACAGAGTCCTCCTCAGTCTCCAGAAGGCACCAGCCTTGAGACATCTCAATTTCATAGTTTTGGTCACCTAACCTGTTGTTTCAAGCCACCCAGTTGTAATTTGTTATGGCAGCAGCAGAAAACACATGCACATCCCTTCTAGCTCCAGGCTTCAAGAAGAAAAGTGCCTTGGCTACCCCTTCCCCATGGCCCCATATTCCCAGCACAGGTACAGGGCCTCCCACATAGTGAGCAATTAATAAATGAACTGTGCATCAATAAAGGGACTTTAAACTGGGCATGATGGCTCATGCTTGTAATCCCAGTGGCTGGGAAGGCAGAGGCAGGTGGATTGTGAGTTTGAGGCCACAGGCAGCCTGTGTAAATTAGCAAGACCCTGTCTCAAGAAAAACAATAAAAACAGGACTGGGAGGCAACTTAGCAGCAGAGCACTTACAAAGTATGCACGTGGTCCTGGGTTCAACCCTCCAGCACTGAATAAATAAACCAACAAACAAACTTTAGAGTGGGCCATGGTGGTGGTGCACACTTGTAAACCCAGCACTCTGGAAGCTGGGGCAAGAGGATTGTGAGTTGGAGACAAGATTGGGCTGCATACTGAGATCCTGTCTCAAGAAAAAAAAAAAAAAAAATTGGCTTTGGGAGTCCAAATGCCCTGAAAAGTCGTCTCAGAATTTTCGGGCCTTTTTTTTTTTTTTTTTTTTTTTAACAGTACTGGGGAGTGAACCCAGGGCCTCACACATGGTTTTGCAAACGCTCTACTACTAAATCCCAGCCCCAACCCCATTTTTATTTTTATGTCTTGAGGCGGGGTCTCGCTAAATTGCCCTGGCTGCCTTTGGCCTCGAATTTGCCATCCTCCTGCCTCCCATCATCTCAAATTTTGCATGTAGAATGTTTTTCTCCCTGCTGGCGAGACAGTTCATCCAGACATTGCACTTACCAGATCCCCAAAAAAGACCTGGGGTGCTCAATGCTTAAGAACTTCTGCTGTCAGCATCCAGCGGCTTGGTAGGGAGACACCTAGCTCTCTATTTAAGCTGAGATTTGTGAAGCCTGGCCTTGCTCCTCCTGAGCACAGGTGACTTGGGTGTCAGTTTGGTGGGCTCTCCTCGTTTATGAACATGTTCTCCATCTGAGCCTGTGACAGTGGCCAGGTGGGTGGCCTCTGGCCTGAGGTCAACAGCTCTTCATTCTGTGCTTTGTTGACAGGAAGGCCAGGCTTCCTGTGAGGCCAGGGGTTGATTCACCACTGGCTTCTCCTGCTGCCTACTCATGGCCAGTAGGGAACTGTGACTTTCAAACACGAGCTTTGATTGCCAAGTAGGGTGTAGGTGTGACTTGCGAAAGCATCTTTTCTTTTGTCTCCTTTTAATTAGAGTATTATTTTCCTAGGACTTCTGGAACACATGGCTGTAAACTGGATGAGTTAGTTGTTAGGTGCCGTCGAGTTGGTGTCCAACTCATAGTGACCCTACATACAACAGGGGAAACACTATTGTCAGTGCTTGTCTGCTGTTCATAGGGTTTTCAATGGCAAATTGATTTTGGGGAGTGTGTTGCTGGGCCCATCTCCCAAGCCTACAGCTCCTGGTGTTCCTAGGTGGTCTCCCATCCAAGTACTAACCAGGCCTGATCCTGCTTAGCTTCCGAGATCTGACAGGATTGGATGCCACAGGGCTACGGCTGTAGGCAGGATGAGTTAAAGCAACGTTAATTTATACTTTCCCAGTTTGGAGATGAGAATTCCAAAATCAAGGTGTTAGCAGGGCTGGGTTCTTCTGGAAGCTGTGAGGGAGATTTTATTCCTTGCCTTTCTCCTCGATTCTGGTGCTTGCCAGCATTGCTTGGCTCACGGACTCCAGTCTCTGCCTTGCTTGTTCTCTGGTATTTTCCTTCTATGCCTGTGTTAAAATTTATCTCTTCTAGTAGAGATATGCCTGCAGCTGTACCACTGTGGTGTCCGATCCCATCAGATCTTGGAAGCAAAGGAGGGTCAGGCCCTGTTAGTTGTTAGATGGGAGACTACTTCAGAAAACCGGGTGCTGTAGACTTGGGAGGACCTGGCAGCCCACTCTCAAAACAATCAGCCATCAAAAGCTATATGAATAGCAGAGAAGCACTGACAGTAGTGCAGGGCAAGGCACAGTGTTGTAGAGTGTTTTGTCCTGTGGTACATAGGGTCCCTATGAATCTGTCCTGACTCGATGGCACCTAACAACAACAACAGTAGAGGTATGAGTGAGTGGATTTAAGGCCCACCCTAATCCAGTATGACCTAACCTTAACTTCATTACATCTGCAAAGACCCTATTTCCAACTAAGATCGCATTCACAAGTTCCAGATATATTTGAACTTTAAGGGAACCCCATTCAATCCAGCACAGTTAGCTGCTTATATACTTCTATGTCTCAGCTCCTGATGTAATCTGTAAATAGCAGATGCTCAGTAGATGTTTGTTGCGTTGAAGACTAACTAGGCGTAAGAGGGACAGACTCTGGCCGGGTGTGGTGGCTCATACCTGTAATCTAAGCAACTTGGGAGGCAGAGGCAGGGGGGTTGCGAGTTCAAAGCCAGAAGCAACCTGCATAATTAAATGAGACCCTTCTCAGAAATAAAAATAAAACATGGGCTACCAGTGCAGCCCAGTGGTAGAGCACTTTCCAAAATATGTGGGAGGCCCTGGGTTCAACACCCATGTACTGAAAAATAAAATGGGACAAGAGGGTCTACGTGCAAATCTTGGCTCTGTGTGACCCTTGAGCTTTGGTTTCCCCTTGTGTGAGTGGGGCCTGTGGTCACACTCAGCTCATAGGATGTTGTGAGCATTGAATCAAGTAGTGCATGTATGCAGTTCATTAGTAAGACCTGACATGCAACAAACATGAATATGTCAGCTGTGGTGATTTTTATTGATGTTAGAAATGATTCCTATTTGGCTTGTCAGTGTGAGTCAGTGACTCTGTGTGGTGACGGATCTAAATGCCAAATCACAAGAGGAGAAGCTGGAGCTCCTGAGACAGAGTGTGGTCTGTACTTGAATCAACTTGCACTTAAATCAACACAATCGCTGAACTAATAGCACTACAGGGGACCAGCCTGGACGTCTCTTGTTTCTTTCTTGCCCACATCCCACCTTTCTCTTAGTTACCAGGTGAGGAAATGGAGGTTAGGTCACTTGCCCAGAGTTGGTGAGTGGCTAAGCCAGCTCTCAAACCTAGGCTTCCTTGTTCTAGAACCTACTTCCTCAGGATTTGGAGGAATGGAGGGATTAGGATTGAGGCTTGAGTTTGCTTTGCCATGTGGCTGTGTTAGAGAGGATCAGAATCTCAACATATTTTCTCTCTTCAGTGCTGTTGAGGGATTTTGGTACACCCCCTGAGAACGTGGCAGAGACATCAGTCATCACAAGGGTTGTTGAAGCTATGGGACAGGAGGCTCCACCCTCTAGGGATAGATACTTGCTGCAGTTGGAGACACCTGTGATCTGACCCTGCCTACTCCACCTTTGTCTCCAAGTCCCTCCTTATCCTCTTCACACTGTGCTTCTTCCTGTTCCTTGAGCACATGCTTTCCCCTGCCTCAGGGCCTTTGCACTTACTGTTTGCTCTTCCTGAAAAGCTCTCCCCTTAGGCTTTGAGTGGCTGGTCCCCTTATCTTTCTGGTTTCCATACAGACGTCATTCCCCCTGACATTGCCTCCTTCACTACCCATGTCTTTCCTTCCTCCTGCATCACTGTTGACATGGTCTTCTTTACCTGTATTGCCTGTCTCTCACACTGGAGTGTCAGCTCCTGAGAGGAACAATCTCAACCCTCTTGTTTATGCCTCTAGCTCCTGACACAGTGCTCACACATGGTAGGTGCCCAATCTTATTTGTTCGAGTACCAGAGTGCTCCTTGGAAGCAAAAATGGCCAAACTGCGTCTTACATATTTCGGACATGTAGTCAGGAGAGAACAATCCCTGGAGAAGGACATCATGTTTGGAAGAGTGGCAGGTCAACGGAAAAGAGGAAAACCCTCCACCAGATGGACTGACACAGTGTCTGCAACAATGGGCTTAAAATAAGATGGTTTGCCTGGCACAGAATCGGCAAGTGTTTCGATCTGCTGTACATAGGGTCGCTATGAGTCGGACTCGACTCGACGGCACCTAACAACAACAACAACAGGTAGATTTCTGGGTCTAGGCTTCTGGACAGACCTCCAGATCCCATGCTGGAAGCACCCTGCCCAGATCTGTTCCTTGCTGGCTCTGGGACGCTGGGCTGGTTACTAAGCCTTGCCGACTCTCAGTTTGTTCGTCTGCACAACGGGATGGTAAAGGCGCTACATCAGCAGCAGGTTGTAGTGAGGAGGAAAAGAGGCAAGTCATGGAGGCATTACAAGAGCAGCGATGACCTGTAGGTCTCTTAGAGGAGAGAAGGAGAATGACCTGTGGTCATGAGAAACGTGGTCCCAGCCACCAGCTCCACAAACTGTGCCAGGCTGCCTGAGAAGCGAAGCTGACAGTGTACGGTGACCGCACCTACGCATGCGCTTCGATCAGCAGCACGTTCACTTTGTGCCTTGTTCTCACTTCCTCCTCCTCCTTCCCCCGGTTTAATTTTCACTCAAGTCAATGCTGTTGCTGCTTGGAGCCCTAGAGATCAATATTCACCATTCAAAGGTCAGAGGCTCCCAGGGACTTGAGGCTGTTTCTAAAAAGGGCCTCGGTGAGGAATGAATTGAGCTGTCCATTCAACCAGACACCTGGTTTGATTTCTGTTCCCGCAGTTGACTTTTTGCAGGAATTTGTCTACCCTCTTACCGCTCAGGACTCTGCCCTCCTGCCATCTTGTCTCCCACCTCCTTTTTGAGCCAGGGTCTTGTGATGGAGCCCAGATCGACCTTGTACTCTCCATCCTCCTGCCTCAGCCTCCTGAGAGCTGGGATTACAGGTGTGTCCCCCCCATACCTGGCTGCCTAAAGGAGGGTGTGAACCGGGTGTCACTCATCCTACAGGGGACTGGTTAGGTCTTGTTGCTTGGTATACAATACAGAAGCAGAAAGACCCTTCTGAACAAGACTGGTATTAGGTAGAGAAAGACCCTCCTTATAGGGTAACTAACTTACATGCAGGGCTGGGAGCCCCTTCACGGGGGAGAAATCCTCACTTCCTCTGACCTTCCCACTGACTGAGTTATCTGCTTTGAGTGTTTCCATTCTGTCTTTTCCTTGCCAGCTCTCAGCAGTGTGGAACAGGCAGCTTCCATCTTTGTACTTGGTAAACGGGTCAAGTAGACAGAAAAGTCATGGGATGCCCACCTATCCCTGGGACAGGATGAAGATGACAGAGGGAATGCAGCTGTTACCTTGTGGCTCTGTTTAATAGATGAGGACATGCAGATACACAGTGACCCAGATGGTGGCTGATCTTAGAGAAGAGAAAAGGAACTGAAACGTTACTGAGTGGGGCCTTGGAGTCAGCCTGCTTAACCAGCTGCAAGTTCCAAGTAGCCCAGCCAGTTGCTCTCATTGGTTCCTCTTTTGAGCCTCCTATGAACAGTCATTCAACAATGAATCTCTACTAAGAGTCAGTCCTGAGACAGACACTGGGTGATCCTAGCCAGCTCTGCCCTTACGAGATGTTTGTCGTGGTGGTAAAGAAAGACAAGACCACTTTTGGACTGCAGAAGGGTAATGTGCTGTCAGAGCAGAAATGCCTGCTGTATCTCCTACCCCTAGCTGAGTGTAACTGACTTGACAGCTTAAGGGACAGAATGGGACATCGCTTAGATAATAGTACCCATCAAGAAAGAGAAAGGCTTGCTGGTGCTGTGGTGCGTACTTGTAATCCCAGCCGCTTGGGAGGCTGAGTCAGGAGTATCACCCGGTCAAGGCCAGTGGCAGCCCATGCAACTTAGCAAGGCCTTCTCTCAAAATAAAAAATAAAACAGGGGCTCAGGGTGTGGCTCAGGAGTGGGCCATTTGCCCAGCATGTATGAGGCCCTGGGTTCAACTCCCCAGTACTGCAAAGAAAAGAGAGGGAAAAAGAGAGAGAGAAGGAGAAAGAGAGAGAGAGGAGGGAAGGAGAGAGGGAGGGAGAAGGAGAAAGAAGGGCTCTGCTGGGCTTGCCTTCTGGATGGCACAGCTCAGAGTGAGAAGTGCCATGTTAAAGGTGGTGTGGTGGGGCTCCAGGAGGAGAAAGGCCTTGCTCCAGAGCACAGCCAAGAGGGACTCCATGAAGGTTGTCTGTGATGGCCTGAATGCTGAGGTCTTAAAGATGAGTCAGGCTGAGCCACAGGAAGGAGAGGAGAGAGTGTGGTAGGCAGAGGGGAAGGGCAGGAGCGAGGGCCTGACCTCTTAGCAAACATCATGGACCTCCTGGCCTTGCTCCTGGGTGCTGGGAGTCCATCCTCATCCAAACCCAAAGCCCTCCCTCCCCTGAGATTTGCAGGTGAGAATGGCTGGCCCCCAGGGGTCGTGAGGCTGGACTGATGGACGGGGCACTTGTGAAGGGCACTGTGTGCATGTGCTTAAGTCTTTGGACTTGATCCCCACAGGAGGAGTGGGAGCCCAGAAAGACTGAAGTCCTTGGCCTGCAGTTAAGATGGGATGTCCCAGCTTACTTGGGATGGTCCAGGATGGCAGCAGAGAGGGCAGGGGGCACACGGCAGGGCCTTCCAGGATGGCTACACACAGGGTGGTAGCAATGGAGAAAGTGCCAGGGCCAGGAGGCTGTGAGGTGCCTGTAGTGTTCTGCTGGCGTATGTGTTCGTGTGTCCTCTATAACTGCCTGGGCACGCACCCAACTTCGGGATGTGAGAAGGCGATTTGCCAAGGACCATACTAAGCTCAGCCATTAGGATTTTTATTTATTTATTTTTAATGCAGTACTTGGGGGCTTGTACATACTTTGCAAGCGCTCTACTACTGGCTTGCACCCCAAGCCCCTTTATAAAATTTTTTATCTTGAGACAGGATCTCACTAACGTACGCAGGTGGCCTCTGGCCTCAAACTCTCCATACTCCTGCCTCCGCCTCCTGAGTCGCTGGGATGATGGGCATCAGGAAATCGTTTCTGAAAAAAGCTGGAGTATGAGTCCATGAATGAATGGGGGAAAAAGCACACCAAGTTCACTATCTCCTCCCACTTCTGCCTGTCATTGACAAAGGACTTGTGTATCTATTCTCGCAAGGATTTCACTTAGCCTCTGAGGAACATGTCAGTCATCTTCCCATTCAACAGAAGGAAATGTGGAGGTTGCGCGGAGCTGAATGTCTTCCAGTCTAAGTCATACTTCACCCTCTTTCCAGTTACTACCTCCTGCCCTTGCCCCTCTGTACACAAAGGCCACAGCAAATGATTTTTAAAAACCTATTTCTACCCCTAAGCCTTTAAATTATGAATGGAGCAGGATGGTTTTTATTCCAGTCACATAGCAATTTAAAGAGTTGCCACAGAAAGCCTCATCATCTATTTTAAATGCTTTGTAAATGAAGGCTGGATGCACTTCACTTCGCAATGTTCCCTCTCTCCAGGGCTTTCGCAGCGGCCTTCCGAGCGGTTGCGTTCCCTGGTTCTAATATGTGTAATTTATGCAATGGCAAGTTGCTTTGGTTTCTGTCTGGCTGTGTCTTAATTTGTGCTGATTTTCTTGTTAACAGGCTGCTGTAATGTCTGGCCCTGTATTTCCAGCTTTGCTTTACAATGTATTTTCAGACTTTAATGAGGACCCCTGTTGGTGAACTGGTCTGAGCCTGCCCAGATAGATTTGGGGAAAAACAGAAAAGCTTTCCAAATAACAAGGCCGTGTTCCTGCTTATTTATTAGTCCCCACTCAAAGGAGACAGGGGCTGGGATAGGGGGAAAAGGTACTGCGCAGGTCAGTTCTTAAGGCTGCGTATTTCTGGGGAGGTGGGTGGGTGGGTGCAGTTAGGGTTTTCCAAAGACCTGGAAATAAAGGAAAGGCGAGTGTTTCCAAGAGTTAAGCTATGAACTCTAACATACCGCAGGGAAGAAAGTGAGCCCGAAAAGCAGCAGCTTAAGTGATTATATAAAAAAATGGGCCAACACATTTTTTCCAATCAGACGACTTAAAGAGTTTTCTCTTTAAGCTTTGCTCATTCAGCAGATACAGCTGGAGCAGCCCTGCCCCACCCAGGCACTGTGCCTAGGGCTGGAGTTGCGACTCTGCCCTATTCTTGTAGGATCTAGTCTGTAAAGAACTCACAGCTGCATCATGCTGGAAATAAGGTGCTGTGGCATTTCCCAAGATGATAGCGTTGTCTGTGGAAAGACAGACTCAGGGCAGAAATGAAAAATGGACAAGCAGGGATAACATCGAGGCAAGGTATTCTAGGGACCTCCCAGGTGTATTAGCCAGCCCACGCTGCTATAACAAATATGGAGGCTGGCTGGCTTAAGCAACAAACATTTCTCACTATTCTGGAGGCTGGAAAACCAAGATGAGGGTGCCTCCAGCATGGTTGGGGTTCAACAAGGGCCCTCTTCCTGGCTTGCAGACGGACACCGTCTTGCTTGTATTTTCATGAGAGAGAGAGCGTGTGCAAGAGCTATAATCTTTTTAATTTTATTTTTTGTACTGCTGGGGATTGAACCTGTGGCTTTGCAGAAGCTAGACAAGCACTATACCACTGAGCTACTTCCTGGCCCTTCTCTCCTTGTTTCAATAAGGATGCTTATCTCATCCTGGAGGCTCTGCTCTCCTGACCTCATCTAAATCTAATTGTTTCCCAAAGGCCCTACTTCTCAGTCCCACCACAATGGTGATTAGGGTTTTTAGTTCACAGCACCAGGCAAGAAGAAATGGTGGTCAGCAGATTTTGAGCATCCCAGACCCATTGTGAAAAATCAGCCCGCAGCAGACAAAAGTCCCCTATGCTTGGCCAGCTCGAGTTCTTTTTCTCCAATCCCTTTGAATTCCCTTAGCATGAATGAACCTCACGCTCACCAGCTCCAACTTTGGATTCTGACTTCCTGTGTAACTTATGCGCAGGAAGAAAACATGTTGATGGAAGTGACACTCTGGTTCCTGTGGCGTCCTTGGAGGCAGGTCGGGACATGACATTCCTCTGTGTTTCTCAGGCACACGTGGCTTGTGTGGATGTGAGTCAGGCTATCAGGGCTGGAACCACTAGGAGCGGGTCTGAGTCCCTTCCCAGCCAAAGACCAGCTCCCTTCACACGGTGACCTAGTTAATGTTGTATCCTGTGTGGGCCGGCCAGCCACTCTGTCTGCCTCTGCTTCCTTAGCTGTAAAATGGGAATTCTGATCCCTGTATAACAGATTGTTTAAAAATTAGAAATAATATAGTCAGGCATTCTGGGAAATATGTCATTAGGTTATTTCTTCCTTGTGGAAGCATCATAGAGTATACTTACAGAAACCAAGACCACTATAATATCTCTAGGCACTAGAAGTAGGAATACTGTGGTGTAAATATCCTTGGGCAAGACATAACTATATTCAGGTAAGGTGATCAGGATGGTACCCACTTGATAAATGGTAGCTATTTCTGTTATTGCCTGCAGCCATACCACTGTGGTGTCTGATCCCGTCAGCTCTCGGAAGCTGATCAGGGTTGGGCCTGGTTAGTATTTGGATGGGAGACTGCCTGGGAACACCGGAGATGCTGTAGGCTTGGGAGGAGGACCTGGCAACCCACTCCCAAAAAACAATCAGCCATTGAAAACCCTATGAGTAGCAGAGAAGCACTAAAAATGCTGTTTCACCTGTTGTAAGGGTCACTATGAGTTGGACACCTACTCCACAGGACCTAACAATAATGACAATTTGTGTTATTGTAAGACAAACTTAAAATTAGTGCCTATTTGTACTTTAGGTCTCAACTTACATGAACCTTTTCTCCTTTTTTGGTGGTGCTGGGGATTGAACCTAGGACCTTGTGAATGCCAGGCAAATGCTCTACCAGTGAGCTACAGCTTCTTTTGAGGAGTACTTCCCCAGTGCACAAACACACACCTTGTCAGAGCATTGTGTACTTGCTGTACTCTAAGCCTTCTCAAACACCAGAATTACCCATCTCCCTCTCTGAACCAACTGTTAGCAACCTGAGTGCAGGGATTCATCTTGTTCGCTGTTACATCACAGCCCCACCCCCATCCTGTTTTGCCAACAGTACAATAGCAGGACTCTCTGGTTGTAGGTGACAGAAACCCACCTCAACCAGCATAACCATAAAAGGGAGGCAGACTTAGCTCAAGAAGTAATCCCTGGAAAGACTCCATTTTTATTCTATACTCAACTGGTCATGGATGGGGGGCTCCATCAATGAGGACTGGAAGTCATGTTACTTGATTAGTTCACACTAGGGTCCTGGGCCTATGATGGGTAAGTGGTTATGGGGAAGAGAATGGGCATCAGCCTGCTCACAAGGGACATGTGGTAGGCTGGGTGCTGTGCAGTAAACACCACCAATACCCCTGATAGTTCATACTCATGTATTGCCAGATGGATGTCTACTTTAGCCACGTGACATCAATGTGAGAAAGTTTCACATGCTCCACAAGTCAGAGTCAAAGCTTATCCTCCTGGGGGACCAGAAAACACTATTTGACAATGGTAGGTTTTAGAGGATAGGTAGGGATTTTGGTGGGAAGAAGGGCAAAGTGTTCTGGGTTGTACAACAAAGTTGAGGTGTGGAGCTGGAGAGTTGCGGGGAGAGGTGATGGGAAGGGAGGGATGTGAGATGTTCTAGGAACAAGAGTCCTGTTGGGTAGACTCTGGGGTTCTGTATCATGGTTATTAGTTGCTTATTGCTACTGTAACAGAACCACAAATGGCATAGCTTGAAATAACAGAAATAATATCTTAGTGCTGGAGGCAAGAAGTTCAAGATGAAGGCGTTGCTGAGCACACTTTTTCCAAAGCTCTGGGGGAAATTTTAGCTCCTTCTGGCCCCACACCTTCCTTGGCTTTGTGGCAGCATCACTCTGTCTCCATCTTCACATGACTGTCTTCCCTCTGAGGACTTTTAGGTCTTTTCATGGCATTCTTTTCTTTGTGTCTTTCTCTTCATCTCACAAGGATCCCAGTTATATCAGGTAAGGACCCACCGAGCTCCAGTATGACCTCATCATAACTAACTACCTCTGTGATGACTGTATTTCCAAATAAGGTCACATTCTGAGGTATACATCTGAAAAATGTTTAAAGTTCAGCATATCTTTTTGAGGGACACAGTCCAACCCACAGCAGACAGCAGTAGCTCAGCAGGCTGAAAAGGTTGGGTGAGGCGGAGCACCATGGGTTATGATGACTCAGCAGAAGTCAGACATGGACGATATGTGGACGTGAGATGGTCTGCCTGGTTGGTGTGCTGGAACGGGTTTGAGAGAGTGCTCCGGGTGGAGGAGAGGCGTGGATCCAGGGCAGCATCATTGAGAATGAGAAGGCATGAAGTGAGTGACAGACTCCAAGGTCATTCCTTAGTTCCTGGCCTGGGTGCCTGGGATGGAGGTGGCCTTAGGCTTTTGCAGGGAAGGTGCTGAAGTTGGTTCTCTGCATGTTGATGCTGAGGCCACCTGCAACATGTGTGTCACAATGAACTTGATGTCAGTGCAAGACCAACAGCAGCCAAGTGTCACCCACCCCTGGAATTTCATCCGTTTATGCCCTGGTCACTTATTGCTCGCCCACCATACTGGAATGTTCTTTTCCTCCACAGTTAGTAGTGATGACCGTTATCCCATTGACTACTATGAGTTTTAAGAATGTGCTCTGTGTCCTGCTCTCTGCTAACTGCTTTACGTGAAACCCTCAGATTACTGGGTGAGGAAGGTCTGCATATGCACAGTTTCCAGATAAATATACTGAGACATAGATTAAGTTACCTGTCTAGTTTCATACCAATGAGAGTTGCAGTCAGATTTGAACCCAGATTTGTTTGACTATGCTTTTAGGCTTCCTGTTCCTCCGCCTCCCCTGGCATTTCCTTCATATTCCTCTGCCCGGACTCATCTTACTTTATTCTGTCTATACACATCTCCACGCTCCCACTAGTGTGTAGCCTCTTTGATGCAAGGGCTGTGGTTTCTTCCCTGGGGCTTCCTAACTCGCTCTGTTGTGTTTGGTTAAACTCAACCAGTGACTCCTAGGTAAAGGGTATGATATGGCAGGTGATATGAGTGTGTCTATTGGGTGGCAATAAGATCAGCAAAGGGAGGAATATCCAATGGCGTCTCCATGTCTGTGTATCAGTTGCCAGATGGATTAATCTTGGTGCCTGCAGAGAATCCAGTTAAGCAAGCCAATGTCAATGCAGGCAACATCTGTCTCACTTGACTGGGTAAGCCGGCCCTCACTAAGTAGAATATGGGTCCAAGATACTGATGGTGGAGAAACAGGCTCTCCCAGGGTCTGGAACGGGCCCCATGGCAGTGGTTGGGACTAGGCACCCATACGCATGCTCTGGAGGAACTCCATTCTAGAGGAAGGGGCTGGGCAGCATCAGAAGATACAAATCTCTGGGCAAGATAACCTGAGATAAGAGAGGGTGAGAGATAAGACAGACCCTTGAAGCAATGGGAGTAAAGGCCTCCCTGAAGAGGTGAAATGTGAACTGAGACCCAGTGGACAAGAAGGAGCCAGCCAAGTGGAGACCAGAGCAGAGTGTCCTGGACAGAGGGAACAAAAATAGGGCCTGAGGCAGGAACGAGCATTGGGTATTCTAGAAAAGCTGCTCCAACAGAGTGGCTGGAGGGGAGAGAGCGTTGGGGAGAAGAACGCTGAAGTCAGATGGGGTCCAAATCATGAGGTGACTAGATCCCACCTTTCCTGTTGTGTCCCTTGTGGAAATTAGTGATATTTGTGTCCCTTTCCAAAGACCTCCACGGAGACTCCTGGCAGTGGAGGTGGCAGCTTGGGCCTCCAGCTGGGATACCCGGGGCTCACCTCACCACAAGGGCTCTTTCCATGGTGTGCTGATGGGCTAGCTTGCCCCGAACGAGCCAGCCTAGGGCACCTTGGCACTTCCCCTTGCCCTGGGCCCCACCTGGCTGCCTCAGGGGCGGACAGGCACACTGTTTCAGAAAACCTGTGACCCATTTGGGCCTAACTTTTGTGCTCCACCTCCCTGGCTGGGAAGCTCTGATGGAAGGCCTGTCGATCATGGTCATGATTTTGGATTTACCTGGGTTGCCACGAGAACCCATTAGAGGGTATCCAGCCAGTGATGACTGTTAGCTGCTAAACATGTTTAAAGATTACTTGGCTCACTCCATTGAATGTGGAAGGAGTGGGAAAAGGGGACAGGAATCAGAGACGGGCTAGCCTGCCGTGTACAGCCGGGCAGACCGGCCCGTGGCATGCATGGCGCTCACTAGAGCTACAAAACGTGGCAGCCCTGGGGAGGCCGGAAGGGGCCTTAGGCCAGTGTTCTGGGTACAGGATGAAGGTAGCTTGGACTAGAATGTTAGCAGGTAGATAGAAAGAGAAGGATAGGTTTGGAAGAAGAGTTGATAGGGCACATTGATAGTTTGGCTCCGGAGAGGGAGGGGGAGAGAGAGAGAGAGAATGTTTTGACTGAGTAACTGGGTGGGAGGATGTGGTATTTACTGAGAGGGAGAAGATTGATAGAGGAGGAGCAGGTGTATAGGGAAACATCCAAAGAATGACTAAAGCTGGGCATGGTGGCACACAGTTGTAATCCCAGCACCTGGGAGGCTGAGACAGGAGGATTGGATGTGAGTTTGAGGCCAGCCTGGTCTGCATAGTGAATTCCAGGCCAGCCTTGGCTACATAGCGAGACTGTGTCTCAAACGAACAAAGAAAGAAGAGTGGAATAAACTTTCAGAGACTGGCAAAGGCAACAGGCACATGGATGTGGGAGCAAAGTCTGGGGCCTTGAGACCAACAGGCATCTCTCCCCTGGTATCTTCCTTCTGGGAAGCACAGTGTACTAAGAGGCGACTGAGGTTTCAGCCCCGGCTGATGCTGCTATGCAGGACCAGCTTTGTGGGCATGCACTCTAGCCAGGTGCACTGAGAGCCACTCTTAGATGCAGTCCCAGATCGGATGCTTGGCTCTTGCCACATTGAAGTTCTTGGGAGTTTTTGAACACAGGCCCTGTGGCTTGCAAGTTGTGCAGCTGGTCCTGCAGTGGTGGATAAAGACATGAAACCAGTAAGCTTAGGCTGTTCCATTCAGAACTACAGCTTCAAGCCAGGATAAACCCAAGAGCAACAGCGGCTTATGACTTCATGTATGTGAAGTGCTTGAAGAGTGCTTGGATTATAGTAAGTGTTTCATGAGCGTTAGTGGTGGGAGTAATGGGAATTACCATAAGGACCATTTGGGAGTGTCAGCTAGGACAGCCCTTGTGCTTTAATCTCAGGGGGTGGGGAATAGGAAAAGCCAGGAAGAACTGAGTGTTTGTTTTGGGAGCAAAGGTGTGAGCCTTGGCTGAAACTGTTCGGAATTCTAAGGACAAGGGTAACTAGCTGCCCACAAAGTCAACATTCAGTGCTCTGAATTTTGTCCCCTGTGACGATCGCAGTGTATCTGGCTGCTAAGGATGCTTTGACAGAACCTTGCACTTGGGAATGTTACCCCTGGCACTGGAAGACTGGAGCAGGGAAGGCTGTAAGTGCTTGGTCCAAGCCCTCAGGGGAGTAAGTTCAGGCGAGAAGTGCTGGCAAGGTAGGGAGCCAGAGCCTTGAGCCCAGGAGGTCAGGAGGGGGCCTCACTCAGCTTGTGTAGACTCTGCAGTGTGTGTGTTGGCCAGATGCCTTCTCTGTCCTCATTCTGTCAGATGGAGGCATCTCATGGATAGTTTCCAAGAGTGTGGCTTCAGGGATGGAACCGGCTTCTAGATGGGCAGTGTGATTTCTCTGCTCCCTGAGGATATCTCTTCTTTGCTGTTTATTGCCTTAAAAAATGGTGTTAGAGCCAGGCACCATGCTGCGGGCCTATAATCCCAGCTACTTCGGAGGCTGAGGCAGGAGGATCATGGTTTGGAGGCCACAGAGGCAGCCTGTGCAATTTAGCAAGACTCTGTCTCAAGATAAAAAATAAAAAAGGGGTAGAGTGCAGATCAGTGGTAGAGCACTTGCCTGTCATGCATGAGGGCCTGCATTGAACCCCCAGTACTAAAAAAAAATAAATTTGGTGTCAGGGCTTAGTGTGGTGGTACATGCCTGTAACCCCATTATTGAGGAGGCAAGGCAGAAGGATTGTGAGTTTGTGAGTTTGAGGCCAGTCTGGGCTACATGGTGAGACCTTGTCTCACCAAAAAAAAAAAAAAAAAAAAAAAAAAAAAAAAAAAAGTGTCAGGGAAGAGAATAGAGAATGAACACATTTTCTGGGACTAAGTCTTGGCATGTCATACAAACTCAAAGAGGGTGGTGGCAATGTCTAACCAGCACCCATTTAGTAGCACCCATTTTGTGCTGTGCTGGGGACTTAATACTGAGCCAGGTATTGGCCAGTGAAAGAGACTGGCATTGTTCTTATAATGCTGGATGACAAACTGCCCCCAACCCATTTAGCTTTAAACAATCTCTATTTTATTATAGTGCATGACTGTGGTCAGGGATTCAGTCCCTGTGTTGTGGGCAATTCTTCCTCCCCACGGTGTGTTGCATAAGGTTGCTCTGTGGAATTCAGCAAGCAGGTGGTCAGGCTGGGAGGACTGAGATGGCCTTGCTCACAGGGCTGCCATGGTGATGGCTTCAGCTGAGGTCACTGGCCAGAGCACCTGTAAGTGGCCTTTCCAATATGGCCATCTCTGACTAGTCCCACTTCCTGTATTTTTCCTGCAGTCCTAGGGGATTAAACCTAGGGCCTCACACATATTTTGCAGATGCTCTACCACTGAACTGCACCCCCAGCCCATTTTAAATTTTTTGTTGTTTTATTTTTTGTTTTTGAGACAGGGCCTCATTGTGTAGCCCAGGGTGGCCTGGAACCTGCTGTGTAGACCAGGTTGCCTTCAAACTCACGTCAACCCTCCTGCCTCTGCCCCTCAAGTGCTGAGGTTACAGGCACCACCACACCCGGAAAAACATCACTGGGGAAGATGTCATGCGCCACCATGTCCAGCTTCAGCCTTTGGCTTTTTGACACAAGGTGTTGCTATCTATCCCAAGCTGGCCTTGAACTCACACTCCTCTTGCCTAAGTCTCCTAAGTGTTGAAATTACAGGGTGTGCCACCTTGCCTATATTTTATGTTTTAAACATGCCCATTTTATGTTTTTAAGGTTCATCTATATCACTACTTCATTCCATTTTATTGCTGAGTAATATTTCATTGTACAGACATACCAAAATTCGCTTATATCTGTTTGTCTGTGGATGGACATTTATGCTAGTCTTATTTTTTGGCTATTGTGAATAATGCTGCTGTGAACATGTGTGCATTAGTATTTGTTGGATTTCAGTTCTTTTAGTGTAATTCCCAGGAGTAGAATTGATAGGTCATATGGTAATTAATGAGTAAGATTTTAAAAGTGGCTTGCTTTATGATCTTTAGGCTTATGCCACCTTGTCCAGCTGGAGTGTGTTTTAAACCACACTTTAATGCCCTCTGCTGTGGGTCTTTCCCAGTCTCTAGGTCCCTCCTGCTCAATGCAGTGCCTGAGTTGGCCTGCTGAGTTTCCCTGTAGCCTGGATGAGTTTTTTGTTTTGTTTTTGATACTGGGAGGCCGAACCCAGGATTTTCGTGCATGCTTTGATTACTGATCACTGACCTGAACCCCCAACCCATTATTTATTTATTTATTTATTTATTTATTTATTTATTTACATTTTATTTATTTATTTATTTTTGCTGTACTGGGGGTTGAACCCAGGGCCTCGCACTTTGCAAATGCTGGGCCACTGAGCTGCACCCTCAGCCCATTTTTTTACTTTTTGAGACAGGGTATCACTAAACTATGCAGACTGCCTCTGGTCCCGAACTTGTGATACTCCTGCCTCTGCCTCCTGAGCCCCTGGGATTACAGGCATGTGCCACCATGCTTGGCTACCGGTTTTTATTTTTTATTTTGAGACAGAGTCTCACTAAATTATGCAGACTGCCTCTGGCTTTGAACTTGGGATCCTCCTGCTTCTGCTTCCTGAGTCCGTGGTATTATAGGCATGCATGACTGCTCCTGGCACAGTGAGGTTCGGAGATGCCTTGCTCCACATTGAGCTGTCCCTCCCTCCCTCCATCAGGACCCCAAGCTCCTCCTTTTCACTGCCCTGTTCATTCTAGACATGTTGTTAAGAGCCGTGGTGTCTCTAACTTATAGAGACCCTCACAGGGTTTTCAAAGGCTGACTGTTTCAGGATTGCCTTGGCAATGGATTGCCATGTCCTTCTCCCATTTTTGCAGTGCCTGGAATCGAGCCTGGGACCTCAGAGACTGCAGAGTGGCGCTCTACCAACTGAACTAAATCCTAGCTCCGTTCTAGACATGGATCTCCATAATTAAAAAAAAAACTTTTAAATATTAAAAATGTAAAACATAAAGAAAAGTCAAAAGTATAGTAAAATAAACATGAGTATACTCACCCATGGTTGACATTATGCCATTTTCCCTTATGTTTACTCTGTCTATAAATGAGTTTGCTTTCTCTGAATCATTTGAAGGAGGCAAGCATCATGTTCTTCATTACAAATACCACAGTATATATCTCTTAAGAATAAGAACATAGGGTTGGGATTTAGCTCATTTGGTAGAGCACTACGCTGCAGTCTCTGAGGTCCTGAGTTCAATTCCCAGCACCACAAAAATGGGAGAAGGACCTGGCAATCCACTCCCAAGGCAATCCCGAAACAGTCAGCCATTGAAAACCCTGTGAGGGTCGCTATGAGTTGGAGACCGACTCAACGGCACCTAACAACAACAACAAGAATAAGAACATTCTTCCACATGCCCATAGTACCATCAGTATACTCAAAAAATGCGTAATTCCTTAATATCTTACATCCAGTCCACATTAACATTTCCTCACTTATCCTGCAAATGTTTTGTTTAATTGAAGTGAGATCCAATCAAGCATCATGTATCGCATTTGGTTGTATCTTTTTGGTTTCCTTTATTTATTTATTTTTGTGGTACTAAAGGGTTGAATCTCCAACTATACCATTCTGATGTCCGATTGCATCTGATCTTGAAAGCTGATCAGGGTTGGGCCTGGTTAGTCCTTGGATGGGACCTTGCGTGGGAATACTGGGTGCTGTAGGCTTGGGAGAGAGACTTGGCAGCCCGCTCCCAAAACAATCAGCCATTGAAAAACCCTGTGAATAGCAGAGAAGCACTGACATAGTGCCGGGCATGGCACAGTGTCGGGGAGTGTTTTGTTCTGTTATACATAGGATCACTGTGAGTCGGACCTGACTTGACAGCACTAACAACAACAGAGGGTTGAACCTAGGGTCTTACACATACTCTGGAAGTGCTCTACCACTGGGCTGCACCCCTAGGCCATTTTTTATTTTTTGTTTTTGAGTCAAAGTTCTCACTAAGTTAGGGAGGCTGCCTCTGGCTTCCAATTTACCAACCTCCTGCCTCTGCCTCCTGAGTCGCTGGGCAAGGCACGTGCCACAGCACCTGGCAGTTTCCTTTATTTATGTATTTATGTATTTTTTATTTTATTTTTTGGAGACAGGGCCTCACTGTGTAGCCCAGGCTGGCCTGGAACTTGCTGTACAGATCGGGCTGACCTTGAAGTGGTGGCAATCTTCCTGCCTCAGCCTCCTGACTGCTGGGATTACAGAGGGCACCACCAGGCCCAGCTCTGGTTTACTTTAGTGTAAAAGATTACCCACCCACTAATCCCATTTCTTCCTTGTGACACTGACTTTTGGAGAGGCTAGCTCAGCTGTCTTATAGAAACACCTAGATATGGACTTGTTCAGTGGTTTCCTTGTGGTGCCATTTAATTTGTTCTCCTATTAGATGTACTTCCTGTAACCTGGAAATTAGATCCTCATGTTTGATTAGATTCAGGTGAAATGTTTTTGGCAAGAATCCTTGATTTTATAAACTTCATATTCCATCCCATCAGGAGACATAAAAGGTCAGGGGCTCATTATTAGTGACATTAAATCTAATCCCTTTATGAGGAGCTAATTGCCCTCTTTGTCCAATTTACGAGTGACCTGAAGGTGACACTGTGTGACATTGTGAATACCCACGTCTATAGGTCGTCAATTATTATATGGGAGGTTGCAAAATAGTGCCTTCCTGAGCTCGCTGTCCCTTCCATGCTAGTTAGCTGCTGTCCTGCTGGCAATTGCCTTTCCGCCTCACCAAGCAATAACTATGCCTCCTTCCAGTGGGTCAGGGCAAATGGTTCTTTCACTTTAATAATGAGTTGCTTGGGTGGTGAGTGGATATCACATTCTTCTCTATTGGTGACATATGACTTCAGTGTCAGTGTAGATGCATATATTTATAATTTGTTTGTTTTTTTATTTGTTTATTTATTTTTGCCATATTTGGGAGTTGAATCTAGGGCCTCCTACATTCTTTGCAGGTGCTCAACCACTGAGCTACAACCCTAGTCTAGTTTTTATTTTTTATTTTGAGATAGAGTCTCACTAAGTTATATAGGTTGCCTCTAGCTTCAAACTTTAGATCCTCCTCCCTCAGCCTCCCGAGTCCTTAGGATTAAAGGTGTATGCCACTCTGCCTAGCAGACACATGCACTTCTATTTTATTCATGGTTTAGAATCAATTACAATAATAATTCTTTCCATCCTTAAAGTACCCCAGATTGGGCCAGCAGGAGCCCCTTCAAACTGACTGCTGTGTCTGCTTTCTGGAACAAGATGTCCTGGACACGACTGTTCCTTTCCTTTCCCCAGCCCGGAATTAGGGATTTCTCTGGGGAGATCTGATTCCTTTTATTGTAGGATGGTGCTGAAAATAGAGTGGGTGAAGGTATGTTCATTGTTCTGCAAGTGTCAATGCTTCCCTGTCTTTCAGCTGATAGTAGCTAGGAAATAGATCATTTTTAAAATCACCAGTTCATAATAACATTTTCTTTGTCTGTCTCTCTTTTTTTTTTTTTTTGGTGGTACTGGGGGTTGAACCCAGGGCCTCGTGCCTGCATGCTTTGCAAGTGCTGGACCACTGAGCTGCACCCTCAGCCCATTTTTTTTACTTTTTTGAGACAGGGTCTCGCTAAATTATGCAGACTGCCCCTGGTCTTGAACTTGTGATCCTCCTGCCTCCGCCTCCCAAGCCGCTGGGATTACAGGCATGTGCCCGGCTCTGTCTCCCTTTGCTTTTTAATTACAATGTTTTTGTAGTGCTGAGGATTGAACCCAGAGCCTTGCACATGATAGGCAAGTGCTCTACCACTGAGCAACAGCCCCAGCCCATTAATCACTGTCATTAGTTTTCACATTATAGCTTTTTCTCTTCACTTCTTTTATATCTTCTTGTATATTTTTTACACTGAAAATTGTGGCTCCCTATTAGGAACATTAATATAATTACTTATTTGTTTTACTCTGCCATATATGTGAAATAGTTTCGGAATCCCCAAGGCAACACTTTTACTGATGATACAGCAACTGAACAAAGCTGAAGTTTAATCTGTTCTTGCAGGTTAAAATTTTTTGTCCTTAGACTCTGTCCCGCTGGGTTGTATAGGCAGACTACTGTGTGCTAATATGCCTTGACATGATCCCTCTCTCTGCGTGGTCTTATTAGCATGTGGTTTATGGTAATGCTCACTTGCTTCAGTTTTGTTTTTTCTTACAAGGTCAGCTTGTTTTTCCTTTGTGATTTATTTTTATTTTTGACTATATCAGACATCTACATGGTGCAAAATCAAACTGTGGAACGACCTACCCCAGAGGATCTTGCTCCTGCCTCTCCCCTCCGGCCCCTGTAGGGAACTTTTTTTTTAAACTACCTTCTGGTTTATCCTTGAAATGGTTCCTCTTGCAAAAATAAGGGTATCTTGCTGTTCCTCCACAGGTAACGCCTGTCCTTGTGATTTCCAAAGTGTTCATAGGAACTCTATCTTTTAGATTCCAATCGAGGTCCCACCTACCCTTGGACCTTTGCCAAGTTCTTGTTCCCTGTCTCAATTCTAGAATATTTCTTGTCACCATTTCCCACTGTCTCTGTCACCCATGTGGGGTCTTAATTATATACTATTGTGCATCGTGGCTACTTGAATTTATTCTTGTCCTCTGCCCTAATGAGGCTGTTGTTCCTTAAAGGGAGGCCACAGTTCTTTTCTGTTTCACCACAGTATGTAAAACAGGGCTGGGCATGTAGCGATATGTCATAGATTCAGTCTGTTCTTGTTATGTTGTTGTTGTTATTAGGTGCCATCAAGTTGGGTCTGACTCATAGCCACTCTATGTACAGCAGAATGAAACACTACCCAGTACTGTGCCATGCATACAGTCATTTTATGTTTAAGCCCAAGGTTGCAGCCACTGTGTTTCTTCTCATTTCGAGTTGTGCCACATCAGCAAAAGGAGGTCCCAGGGACTTGACTCCATTCCTATCATTAAGGTCAACTCTACTTTGAGGAGGCAGCTCTTCCCCAGTTGTTTCTTGAATACCTTCCAGCCTGCTGGGCTCATTTGCCAGCAATGTAGTTGATAGGGCTTCTCTGTTATTCATAGAGTTTTCAATGACTGTTTCAGGAGTGGGCTTCTGGCTCCTTCTTAGTTCTTGTTATAAGCAATAGTTGTGTTCTGTAAAGTCATAGTGAACATTGAATTAGCAAATACTGCAACATTGCTCCTAGGGGAAATACAAGGTTAGGTTCCTATGAGCCTCTGGTGGCCACATTTTCATCAATCAAGCCATGCATAACTATGTTCTATGTGTTTTTCTGTTTAAAGACATTATTAATACATATTTATGATTTATTAACCTTGAACTCACAACCAACAGCGTTATAATTCGTTCCTAAACAAAGCTTATATAACACATACATCTTCTCTGGAAGGCACAGATCAACCATCTTGTGCTTTGGAACAGTGCACAGCACTTATTACTTCACTTGGGAGCTGTTTTACACAGTGAAACCATCAACAAAAAGCATAAAAAAGCAAAACCTGTGGAACTCAATAGATGGTGAAAAAGATTTGTTCACAGTATGAGAGCTGAAACAGGAAGGCATAGGCTTATCTTTTGCTCCCTCAGTGGGGAATGTGTGTATTGGGGCACCTCATACTTTTTTTTGCAGTTCTGTCTTTATGCATGATTCCAAAGTGGCTTAAGTATTGAGTTGGGGGTTTAAGAAACACACTTTGGTGAGTTAAGTGACTTTCAAATATGGACCTGTGAATAAGCAGGATTGACTGAATATGTTGGATTAAATGGATTTGAATTAGCTGCGTGACCTTGTACTAGCTGCATTGCCTCTCTGATCTTCATTTTCCTTACCCGTTCCATGACTGCGTGATCATTAAACTTCTTTCCAGTGCAGGAGTCCTGAGAACTGAGTGGGGGTTGCCCTTTCTGTTGGTTTGGCTTCCTATGGATGGCAGGGTCCTTATCTTGTTCCTTTCTGCACAGGTTTGTGGACTTCCATGCAGCTGCCTCCACCTGCTCACCGTCCCGTGCCTCTCTGCTCACAGGCCGGCTTGGCCTTCGCAATGGAGTCACACACAACTTTGCAGTCACCTCCATGGGTGGCCTTCCCCTCAATGAGACCACCCTGGCAGAGGTGCTTCGGCAGGCTGGCTATGTCACCGGGATGATAGGTAACGTGGGCTGGGCACCTGCTGCTTTTACCTTGTGGCTGCTTCGCCTTCTTAGAGCCTCAGTGTGCTGTGTCTCTTCTGCACATGTCTGCGTTTTTGTTCATTTCTTGCTGGGTACGTTGCCTATATTAGGAATCCTATCAGCTGTTAGGTGCTATGGCGTCAAGTCTGACTCATAACAACCCTGTGTACAACAGAACAAAACACTACCCAACACTATGCCATCCCCGGCCCTGTGCCAGGGCTTCTCTGCTATTCATAGGCTTTAGTGGCTGATTGTTTTTGGGAGTGGGCTGCCAGGTCCTTCTCCCACTTTTGCAGTGCTGGGGATCAAACCCAGGGCCTCAGAGTGCGGACAGCAGCGCTCTACCGACTGAGCTAAACCCCAGCCCAGCTTTCAGCTCTAAGCAACTGAAAAGACCTCAGTGTAGATTTAAACATTTGCAGAGCTATTTTCCTCCCATTGTAGCAAGCTTTGCCTGAGTGGTTGCTTTCATTACCGTGGCCTCTCAAAGATGCCTTTGGGAGCCCGCTGCTTTCTTTCCTGCTCCTCTGCTCTCCTTAACATGTTGGCATTTGTCGTCATTGCTTCGTGGCTGTCATATAGCAGCAGCTTTAGGGCCCTTCACCATAGTTTGGCTCAAGGAGGAAGAAGAGAGGGAAAGGGGATGCCAGCCTCACAGATCCACTTTTATCAAGAAAGCAAATCTTTTCTCAGACACCCCAGTACCCCTAGAAGAACTGTGCTTAAATCTTATGACCCAGAGCTGGATCACAGTCACTGGGCTGCAAGGAATGCTGGGAAGCTGGGGACAAGGTTATAAAAATGGACTTGGCCTGGGCACAGTGATCTTCCACCCCTGACAAATCCAAAGGTCTGGGCTAGGGTGTGGCTCAGAGGTGGAGTGCTGGCTTAGTGTGTACAAGGCCGAGTCTGATTCCCAGCACTGCATACAAACAAGCTAACGAAAACTCAAACTCCTAGCTGCCCCACTCCAAAAACTGCAGAGTTCCTTTAGTAGGATAAATGGGGTATGGCTACAGGGTAGGAAGCCAGGAGCCTCGGCCTCCTTGTCCAATCAGTGACTTCCTTTTCTTTCTCCTTCCTCTCCTCTCCTCTTTTTTCTTCTCTTCTCTTCTTTTCTTTTTTCTTTTCTTTTATTTCTCTAGACTATGTAGCCCTGGCTGGCCTCCAAATTTTATTCCTCCTGCCTCTGCCTCCTGGTGTTGGGATTACAGGCTTCCTTTCCTTTTGAGTATTTTTAGGCACCTCTTACTCAGCATTTATTATGCACCAGATGCTGGGATGAGTGTGTATTTGCATTGAGATTATTATCTCCCCCATTGTACAGGTGAAAGAACTAAGTTGCAGAACATGAAGAGACCTGCTCTGTGTTGCCTGGATGGAGCAGATGGAGGCTGGGTCTGGACAGGATCTGGCCCCAGGCCTGCCCCGATGCTTTGCTTCCCTGCTGGTCTCCTCCTGCAGAGGCCATGACAGCAGCATCGCCAGGCTGTCTGTGCTTGTTAGTTACTCTCAAAGACCTGGGTCCTGTGGGATTCTTGCCTCCTTCCACCGTAGCGAAGTGGCAAGGGAGTCATGACAACAAGCACGTGACTAGGAGGGTCCCTGTGGATGAGCCCCGGGTGCCTGCAACCACCTTCCCCTGTGAACCTGCAGGGGGTTGCTTACCCAGCCTCAGGGCTGGCCCTTCTGGGGTTGTTCCCTGCTGTCTTCTGGGTTAAGGAGCCAACGTCCTTTTACAGGTGCTCAACTGGACAGTGGCATTCAGCATCCCAGAAGGGCAAGCTCCTCTCGGTTGGAGCGGGAACCAATTAAGGTCCACCCTTCTTTCTTTCCAATCCCTTCCTCCCCATACCTGCTGGTAGAATGATGCTAACAACATCAGCACCAAGACTGTCAGGGGTGAAGCTACCATGGGGGTAGGGGGCTGACCGTCCTACTAGACCTGTCACAGGCCTTGCACCTGGGGCTGCCTGAGTCCAGAACTATGTGCTAAGCAGGGGGCTGGGTGCTTCTTTGGCCGGTCGTGATCTCACGTGCTCCTCCATCTTCGTACCTTTCAACTCCCAGTTAGCAACTGATCTCGGGCTATTTGGCTTCCACCCACCCCTTGCTCCTCCACTCCATCTTTTGCTGGGGCTGGAGAGGCTATTGAAGCACATCCATTTGCTGAGATTAGGAACTAAAGCACATGTACAGGAAAAATTTTAAAAACTCCTCAAAGGAATTGTTGTTGTTAGGTGCTGTCGAGTTGGGTCCGACTCATAGCGACCCTCTCATAGGGTTTTCAGTGGCTGATTTTTTCTGGATTGCCTTGGGAGTGGATTGCCATGTCCTTCTCCCATTTTTGTGGTGCTGGGGATCAAACCCAGGACCTCCAAGACTACAGAGCATTGCTCTACCAACTGAGCTAAATCCCAGCCTCATCAAAGGAATAGAGAAGCCATTTATACTCTCATATTTTGCTTCTCATCTTGGCCAGGGGTTCACATGTTTTTACTTAGTTGCGCATATAACACGTGGCCCTGCTTTTTTCCCCTTTCACATGATCTTACATTTCCATGTAACATAATTTGACATATTTATATTTTATCATTTAAAAATTATATAATTTTAACAATAATTTTATATTTCCATCCAGTTCTTCATCTAAACATTTCATATAATGCTTTATCCATTTCTCTTAAAAAAAGTTGGTTTTGGACACAGAGTTTTGCTACCTAGCCTGGGCTAGTCTTGAGCTCCTATGTGAGCTTATCTGTATAGCCCAGGCTAGCCCTGAACTACCAGTCCTTCTGCCTCAGCCTTCCAAGTGCTGAGATTACAGGCATGTGCCATCACACCGGGCTGCCTGTTGCTTTCTCTCTTCTATGTTGTTGAGTGCCACCGTTGTTTAGATCTTTGTAGGGTGTTTGTTTCTCTGCCCCCTCACCGTGGTGCAGAAGATTTTTTTTGGTGGGAGGGAGCATGGTGATGGGGATTGTACCCAGGACCTTGAGAGCTCCAGCCACATGCTTTGAGTTCCCCTTCCAGCCCTGCCCCCTCCCCTTGGGAGCAGCTTCCCTCTGGTCCAGTCTGCAGAGTGAATGATAGGTCAGAGGTTCTGACGCTGGCAGAGCACGGTCGCACTTTGCCCAATTATTCCCTCAGACCAAATGTGTTTGCTGAGCTCTGAGCTGGAGCTGCAGGTGGCTGAGCTTTCTCATTTGCCACCCAGTGGGCGTCTCAGCCCTGGAGCTGCGGCGGGCTCTAGGCTGCTGACGTTGCCCAGAGAGGAAGGTGCTAAGCCATGCGGAAGTGGGGCGTTTCTGAGACTCTGTGGTGCAGGCACCTGCCTGCTGGGCCACCTGTGCCTTTGCAGGGGCAGAGGCTCAGCGGCTGGCCTGTCTTCCCCATCCAGTGCGGCTCTCTTGTGTGGTCGTCAGTCATCCTTGCTTGTCTCTGTCTCCCTGCCGCCTCCCTTTCGGTCCCAGAGTGCGGCTCGACCTCCACTTGGCATCTGCAGGCGCTCTGTGCTGGTGGAGACCCAAGTGCGTGATTAGCTCCTCAGAGGGTCCAGGTGTCTCACAGGGATCCCTCTCAACATCTCTCTCTTGTTTTTCCCCAGGCAAATGGCATCTTGGGCACCACGGCTCTTATCACCCCAACTTCCGTGGTAAGAATTCATTTGGGGTTCATTACCTGGGAAACAGAAAATAGGGATCTCGGTATAAAAGGATATTAGCGTTTGAGCCATCGGGTCCTGGGGCACATTCTCCCTCCATTAAGATGTCTTCATCACAAGGTCACCCAGGAGCATTTGGGAGGCTAGGGCTCCCCCGTGACCTCACATCTCTCCTGCTGACCTTCCTTCGTCCTCTTCCTTGGGGTCTGCCGGTCCCAATGGTTATCAAACTGTTCTGGACCCACCCAGTTTCTTCTGTCTCCTGGTTCTTCACACCTCAGGGAACACTCAGCTCCATGAGGTCCTTGCATGGCTCAGCTGGGAAGAAGTGAAAATTGTCTAGTGGGTTTGCTGAAGCAAGGCCTCCAGCCATGGGCCCAAATGGGGGACCCTGCCTCTTGGCTTCTTCCTGCAACCGTTCGCTCCTGCAGACCTCTCCTCCTTGGCCTTAGGAAAGCAGGCTGCTAAAGCCGATTCTCTGAAAATAATTTGCTGCGTGACAGGTTGTTTGAAGATCCAATTTCCCAAAGTGTTAACGGTTTTACCAAGTTGCAGTTTGTGCCTCTGCCCTTTTGGTGGCCTTTTCACATGGAAACCCCCGTACCTTCTCTTGGAAGCAGTTCACCATCATCTCACCTTTGGTGACCTTTTATCTGTCCCTGGCCCTCCATGAGCTTTGTCCTCTCCTTTCCTGCCATTTTATAAGCAAGTAAGTAGCCTTCTCCTTAAATGTGGTTGTCTATTTTGTAGACCTTTCCTCTTTTGCCCCAATCTCTCTCTCCATCTCAGTGGCAAAGAGCTGCATTGCTCTGCCCTAGAGCTGGCAGAAGGCAGGTGTCTGGAAGTTCTTTTACATGTGCTTTTAAAAATGACAGATGGAGGAAGTGAATGCCTGGCTTCTCCCCTGGGTAAAAATTACTCCCAATCCTACCGTTCCTCCTTGGCCTTTAGTTCTCACTTGATACATGAGGGGCTAGACTACCTGATGGTGTTGATACCTTAAGTGCTGTTCATGGAGTCTTATGCTGGAGACACATACTGAGACTGAGCTCTGCTCAGAGGAAGTGGTGCCATGATGGATTTACAATGTCTGCCTTGGGAGTGAGAAGTGGAAAGAGAGAGTACTTCCTACATATTTGCTGGCCCTGGACCATGCAGTCCCAAAGACTTCTGGATTGGACATGCTGAGGTTTCTTGATTCTTATCTTCCATTCCCTCCTACCTCTTATACCCTGCCCATGTTCACTGTCTTGGTTCCCATGAACCTTGTGGCTTCCCCTCCAAACCTGCCATGGCTCCTACCAAACATGGTCACACATTCCTTGTATGTATTCAGACTTTTCCTACTTCCCTTAGCCAGTTCTCAAACCAGGCTTCCAGTGCTTTTTTCCTAACTTGGGTCTGAGAACACCGACTATCTAGACCATGGGTTGGTAGAGACCTGGGGGCCAAATCTAGTGTGCTATCTGTTTTGTTGTTGTTTCTTCATTTTTGTTGCCCTAGGGGGTTGAACCCAGGACCTTGTCCAGGCTTGGCAAGTGCTGTACCACTGAGCTGCACTCCCATCTCCCCATCCTTTTTTATTTTGAAACAAGGTCTCACTAAGTTGCTCAGGCTGACTCTGGCCTCAGAGTGGAGATCCTCCTGCCTCAGCCTCCTGAGTTGTTAGAATTACAGGTATGCACCACTGTGCCTGGCTTTGCCTGTATAAATAAAGTATAATTGGAACACAGCTATGTTCATCTGTGTCCATATTGTCTATGGGTGCTTTTGTGCTACAGTAGCAGAATTGAGAAGAAGAGATATCTGGCCCATGAAACCAAAAATGTTTACTAGCTGGCCCTGCTCTTGGCTCTTCTTGACACTAAAGGCATCCGCATCTCAGGTCTGTGCCATGTAGCTACAGGGCATCTGACCTATTGGTACAAACCAATGTAGCATGGCACTACTGTTTTTTTCCCTAGTACTACTAACATTGCCCTGCCATGCTGTATGTACCACCTGTTGGGTTAACAATGATTTGCCAGGCACAGTGGCACACACCCAAAATCCCAGCATCTTGGGAGGCTGAGGCAGGTGGATTGTGAGTTCAAAGCCAAAGGCAGCCTGTGTAACTTAGCGAGACCCTGTCTCGGGATGAAAAATGCAAGGGGCTGGGCATGCAGCTCAGTGGGAGAGCACTTGCCTAGCATGCATAAGGCCCTAGGTTCAATGCCTCAGTATTGCTAATAAATAAATACAAAATAAAAATAAATAAAATGTGCCAATTTAAGGAGTGCAGCACCCATGTGAAGACGTGTGTCACCCATGCCAATAGTCTGCAGGCTGTGCTGGGCCTATAGATGGAATGGTGGATGCATAGGGCAGAGAGAAGTAAAGGGTTCTTTAGGAAAAGTTCACAACAGAGTTGGGCTGGGCAGCCCTTGGGGGAGCTTCACCCACGAGAGACAAGGAGCAGGGAATTCTGGGCAAAGCCACCAAAGCCCCACGGTGAGGCACGTGGGGAACCAACGTGGCAGGTTACTGGAGGGAATGGGCTTGTGGAGCAGGCGCAAGGCCCCAGCTGGGGGGGTGGAACAGAGCAGAAGAGGTAGCCCTCCCTGTGCACTGGGCCTGGACCTGGAGCCTGTGGATGAATAAAATTTTGGGGGAGATTGGACGTCTGTCCACCTGTAGGGAAATGAAAAGAGCTGAAGCAGTGCCCAGAGGATAGGGAAGGCTTCCTTCTCCTGGAGAATTTATGTGTGCTAGTTGCCTACATGGCCTGCAGCCATAGCCATGTGGCATCTGATCCTGTCAGAAGCTAAGCAGGGTCAGGCCTGGTGAGTACTTGGATGGGAGACCACCTGGGAACACCAGGTGCTGTAGGCTTGGGAGATGGACCCAGCAACCCACTCCCAAAAAACAATCTGCCATTGAAAACCCTATGAACAGCAGAGAAGCACTGACATAGTGTTTCGCCTGTTGTACACAGGGTCACTATGAGTTGGATATCGACTTGACGGCACCTAACAACAACATTTGCCTATGTAGCTACGTCCTTTGAGTAAGAGTTTGGGTTGAAGAAGAGAGAGGCTTAGGGAGGATGGCAGAAGAAACTTCAGCACAGGGTATTCAGGTCTCATCCTCCCTCCCTCACCTCCACTCCACCACGTCAAGTCCAAATCCTGCCAGCCTTCTGAGTCCCCGATGAAGAGTCCATCCTTCAAGAAGCATTTTGAGGTTTCTGCCCCAACCCCATCCCACCCACTACATCCAAGAGGGACTTCACCCTCTGACTCCTCTTGTTGGCTTACCTACCTATCTCTCTCTCTCTGAGATAGGGCCTCTACTCACAATCCTCCTGCCCCGGCCTCCCCAGTGCTGGGATTACAGGTGCGCATCACCAAGCCTGGATCACCCACCCACTTCTTACGGCTTAACCTGTATGTCCTATTTTCTTCTCAGATGGAAAGTCTTTAGGTTTTTGTCGGGGGAGGGAAATGGAAAGTTTCTTGAGGGCAGAATTTATATATTTTTTAATTCCTTCAAGTATTATATGTGTGGCAGATCGTCACCAAATATCAAATGTGTCCATAATTTCACTGAGGATGTTAGATGTTCAGTAATTCTGCTTTTTCCCAGTCTGGGTTAACTCTAATCACAAACTGTTTTGCAAATCTAGTCTTACAGCCAGAGCCCAGCAAAGTGATTTTCTTTGCATACTTCAAAAGGATATTAATCAAATCCTCTTTTAATTACATACCCCAGAGCCCTCCAGTATTAAATCATGGGAAATTAAATTTTTGTCACGGATGTAAGAAGACAGACACATTGAGAAGCAGCTGAGTGGGGGTGCTAACCTATTGCTTCTCTTCCAGGTTTTGATTACTACTTTGGGATCCCATACAGCCATGACATGGGCTGTACCGATACCCCAGGCTACAACCACCCTCCTTGTCCAGCATGTCCACAGGGTGGTGGCCCACTGAGGTAATGCTATTCGACACATTGGCTGTGGGTTCCAGAACAAGGTGGAGTCCTGAGGCTGTGGTCTATTTGGAATAAGTGGAAGTTGTAGACAGGGCACAGTTTAGATAGTAAATAGGATAGAGTCTATATCCGGGGCAAATATAAATGAATTATTTGCACTTCAGTGCAAAGAGGAGGGCCATACATTTTTTTCTGTTGGAATTTTCCAGCTTCCTTGGATTGTTCAGTTTAGCTGGGGAGAGGCTTGTGCTGCGAAGGCCCCACATGAGTGGGGACTCCCTCATCTTTTCCCTGTGGGCTTTGCTTCTGGGATAATGGAATATTCACCTGGGCCAGCCAGTGGACATGAGGAGAGGAAAGGAGGAGGAGAGAGAGAGGGATGGGGGAGAGAGAAAAAGAGAGAAAGAAAGGGGGAGGAGGGAGTGGAGAGAGAGAATGAATGAATGCGAAAGAAAGAATGGATATGAATGAGAACATAGAGTTCCTTTGAGTTTTGTCTCCCCAGAGAAATCTGACATTGAAATGCTGTCCAGGCACTAAATTGTTGTTGTTAGGTGCTAGCGAGTTGGTATCCAACTCATGGAGACCCTGCGTACAACAGGTGAAACACCATTGTCAGTGGTTCTCTGCTGTTCATAGGGTTTTCAATGAAGGATTGATTTTTGCGAGTGGTTTGCCAGGTCCTTCTCCCAAGTCTACAGCACCTGGTGTTCTCAGGTGGTTTCCCATCCAGGTACTAACCAGGCCTGACCCTGCTTAACTTCTGAGATCTGATGGGATTGGATGCCACAGGGCTACAGCTGCAGGCGAGGCACTAAATAAGATGTTTAAAAAACATATTCAGTGAAATGGGAAAATGCTCATGATTCAAGAGTAAGTGGAAAAAATAAGCAAGAAGCAAGTCACTAGTAGGTTCTTTACTACCTCTGTGTCTGTATTTTTGTAGCCCTATTGAGACAGACACCAAAGAGATGGGCTAAAGTGTTAATAAGGGCTCTCTGGTTGTGAGAGCAAAGGATTTCAATTTCTTCTTATTGTATTTCCCTAACATTCTGCATGAGCATGCAATGAAGTCAGGTTCAGAAAAACATTAAGCCTTACTCAGCCTAAGCTCTGTGCTGCACGTGGTCAGAGAAGGCGCTGGTGTTATTTCTAAGGCCACAGGTGTCTGAGACGCTTGGGGAATGTGAGTCATAGCTGGCTCATTAATAATATAATAGCTAATATAATGATGGCTGTTTATGGAGAAATGGTTCCATCCTGGGAACTTGCTATGCGTACCTATAGTCCGCATGACCACTCAGAGAGGCAGGTATGTACCTGCTTTTACAGACAAGGAAGTTTACCTCGCTCAGGTTACACCCCAGCTGGTCAGAGACAGGAACTGAGATTCCAGTCTGGGTCCCTCTGAGTCCAGCGTCCAGATCCTCCATGCTTGCTTCTCAGAGAGTGGTTGTTAGACCTGCCTTGTGTCTATCCCCTGAGTGCTTGTTAGAAATGGGTAAATTCAGCCCTTGCAGTAAGTCTGCATTTTAATAAGACACCAGGGTGATTCATGGGCACATTCCAGTGGGAGGAGCATCTTGCTGCCCTCCTGGGGGTCACACTTGTCATCACACCTGGCCATGCCAAGGCATGACATTTATCAGCCCCTCCTTCTCACTGTCTTTGTCTGTCTCTGTGCTCTCCATCTCTCGCTCTCGCTCTCGCTCTCGCTCTCTCTCTTGCTCTCACTCTTGCTCTCGCTCTTGCTCTTGCTCTCGCTCTTGCTCTCCCTCTCAGTGGGGATTGAAAAGACAGTCTTTTAAATCCATGTTAAAATCAAATCCAATGAAAAAGTTTGGCTCGGGAGCCAGGGAAGGAGAGACTACATAATGGTAGACTTGCAACAAGATCATAAAAAGCTGCAACCTTCAACACAGCTATAAGATTAGCGTTATAATGGCTGGCTTGGTTAAATAGCTCCTCTTTTTCTTTTGAAAAATGTGATCTTGGGCAACTATTGACCCAGTCTGACCTCACGTCCTACATTTCTGCAATGGGGTGTGTGTGCGTGCAGGGGTATCAGGCAGTTTCAAATTCTTCACAAGTCCTCTGCACTAGGAGGATAGTTGTTGTTGTTGTTAGGTGCCGTCGAGTCGGTATCCGACTCATAGCTACCCTCTGTACGACAGGGGAAACACTATTGTCAGTGCTTCTCTGCTGTTCATAGGGTTTTCAATGGCAGATTGATTTTTGGGAGGGGGTTGCCAGGTCCTTCTCCCAAGCCTACAACTTCTGGTATTCCCAGGTGGTCTCCCATCCAGGTACTAACCAGGCCTGACCCTGCTTAGCTTCCGAGATCTGATGGGATCGGATGCCACAGGGCTACAGCTGCAGGCGCACTAGGAGGATAGTTTCTGCTAATTGTCCTGAAGGGACATGTGTGTCACCACCTGTGTGAGAGGCCCCCATGGCCCTGCCTCTGTCCATGGTTGTCATGTTCTCACCTAGCTCCCTGAGGTGACTGGGATGCAGCTTGGGAATGTCTACTGAATTCCTGGGGTGCTGAGTGGTGTGCAGAGCACAACCTTTAGTCCCCTTTCCTAGTCTTCCCAGGGCCCCAGTAAGGTGACCTCCTTGTTTTGCAAATCTAGTCTTACAGTCTCACCTGGTGAGGTGACCCCCTTCTAGAGAAGGGAAACTCAAACTCCAAGAATAAGGGGAGCTCGCCCAAGATCATGACCAGAGGGGCCCTTCAGCCACTGATGGGGTAGCCCTGTGCCATGTATATTTGGATCTGCAGGGCTCAGGGTGGAGTGTTCTTCTAGGAGTTTATTGGTCTGACTCCCATTTGTCCCCCCAGTTTCTCCAAATTGTCCACACGGTCTAAAATTAAAATTGCCCTAGGCCATCTTGTCACCCTGTTGTCAGACTTTGTGTTATGTGAAGTCCTGATTGTCGAGCTAGGACAACACCATGTGTCGTCCACCTCATGGCTGTCTCAGGGCTAGAGAGCAGTGGAGGAACCAGTGATGGGCCACGGGGCTGTCCTGGAAATCAGCTGGCCTCGGCCTCTTCCTGCGAAATGGCAATAATAATGCCCCTTGCATGTAAGTCTTAGCCACCTTGGCAGAATGGCTGGCTTGTTGGAGGAGCGTAAACCTCTATTCAGAGGGAGTGGGGAGAGCATTCAGTACCGGGCTTGCACTTGGAGGAAATGCCCGATTGGCTCAGTCATCTGGAACCTGGCTTTAAGCATCTCATATTGATGAATGTCGCCGCACAAAAGCTTTTGGTTCTGCTTCTCGACTGCTGAGCTCATGGCAACAAATACTGCTCTCTCTCTGGTTTCCTCCTAGGAACCTCGAGAGGGACTGTTACACAGACGTGGCCCTTCCTCTTTATGAAAACCTTGACATCGTGGAGCAGCCGGTGAACCTGAGCCGCCTCGCGCAGAAGTACGCCGAGAAGGCAACGGAGTTCATCCAGTGGGCAAGGTGAGCCCTGCAACCCCTTGGGGCTGGCCCCACTCTCAACCACCCTTTCCCACACACCATGGCCCCAACACCAGCCCTTTCCAGGCCATAGCAAGATTTCCTTGCTCCACACAGAAGGAAGTGGGCGTGACTCAAAACAGCACCCCCTGGACTCTCCAGTCCTGGGTTAGAAGTTCCTCTGGTATGTTCCCAGTGTCCTGTCCCACCTCCATCATGCCCCTCAGTTGTGATCATTCTGTTCCCTCTTACCAGAGAGTAAGCTCCTTGAGCATAAGGCCTACTTTGTATTCGGGACACTCCAGACATTTGCTGAATTTATTAGATGGCAGGGTGTATTAGTGTCTTATTGCTGATGTATCAACTTAGTGGCTAAAACAATGGTAACTTATTCTCCTGAAGATCTGGAAGCCAATTGTCTGAAATGAGGGCTTTTAGGGCTAAAAATCAAGGTGCCAGCTGGGCTGTTTCTTTTTGGAGCCTCTAGGAGACGATCGTTTCTTGCCTCTTTCACCTTATAGTGGTGATGGGCATTCCTTGGCTTATGGCCACATCATTCTCATCTCTTATTTCTACTGTTTCCTTGACATTTCTGTATCTGTAGTCAAGTCCCTCTCTGTCTCCCTCTTTTAAGCACATTAGTGATTAACCATCAACTAGGAGAATCCAGGATAATTTCCCTGTTTCAAGATCCTTAGTGTAATTACACCTGTAAAGTTCCCTTTGCTATATAAAGCAACATTCATAGATTCTAGGGATTAGACCTCAGCTATGTTTGGGGGGTCTTATTCAGTCTCCCACATAAAGGTTATAAATTCCAGCATTTACAGGGCCCAGATAAGGAATCTTAAAGAGGGAAGCAGGTTGAGTGTAAAGCATTAGGGAGTGCTGGGGCCTGGGGTGAACTTCTTGAGCACACGTGTCATCTAAAGGGGGCAGCTGCTGCCTAGCTCCAGCTGCTTATTGCCCCTTGGTGAGAATATGCTCCTAGAATTTCAGATCTTTCCATTTTCCAAGAGAAGCAGAATCCCTGGCTCTTGATGTGGAATCTCCTGATTTTTAAATGTTGTTAGGTGCTGTCAAGTAGGTGTCCAACTCATTGTGACCCTACATAACAACAGGCAAAACAGTACTGTTAGTGCTTCTCTGCAATTGACAGGGCTTTTGATTGTTGATTGTTTTTTGGGAGTGGGTTACCAGTCCTTCTCCCAAGCCTACAGTACCTGGTGTTCCCAGGTGGTCTCCCATCCAAGTACTAACCAGGTCCAACACTGCATAGTTTCTGAGATCTGAGGGGATCAGACACCATAGTGGTATGTCTGTAGGCCTTTAAATGTTAGAAGTTATTAGTTAAAAATAACAGAAAGCAAAACCCATGTCATAATACATCTCTCACAACTCCTATATGTGTGAGGGTTGCTGGTTTGCAACCTCTGTCGGGTCAGAGCAGAGTGGCACGGTACGTGTTGGTCTTATCTTTCTCCCAGGCTTGCAGACTCCTCAAGGGCAGTGGGATCTTTACCATTACATTACCATTACATTTACCATTACATTACTTAGCTTATGTGGGCAAGAACAAGTGTGTGGTAAGCCTGTCTGCCGGTGCAGAATTAAAAATGGGCTCCACTAGAGGATAAGTGGTCAGACCAGCTCCTTGAGTGTGTAAGGATCCTCCACCCCTTGCTCAACCACACTGGACTTTTCTAGGAAGGCCAGTAGGGCAGGCAGAAACAGCAATGTGGGAGATCCAGTGGCGCATCCTTGAAAATAAAACCTGCTATTTAGAGCTTAATCTCAGGAGCAGCACCCTGGGACATTAGAGATTGCATCTGAATGGTTCCTCAGACTCTTTTGAGAAACAGTATTGATTCTTCTCAGATTGCTGACGGAAAAGAGCAAAGCTCCTTCTCCTGTCTGGAGAGTTGAGCATCATGGAGCTCCCTGGAGCTCTGAGATGGTTTCTGGCCCCTGCCCCCCATGGTGGGTGAATGCTTCATGGCTGGTGGGGACTGTCCCCTCCTGCTTTCACAGCATTTCAAACACCGGGGTCTTCTGAGGGGTAAGGGTGGCAGTGGACTGGGGACTAGGGACCCTGTAATGTCAGCTTCCCCAGAGGTCATGGAGACTGGCTACTCATCAGTTAATGAATCAATTAAAAGACAAATCATCTAATTCTCTTCTTGTCAAGCAAAAAATGGACAGAGTTTGATAATTTATTAATTATTTGAGTGAAAAATCATGAGGCCTGTTAGCTTTTGACCTTATAGAAGGTAATCCTCAGACAAGCAGATTTCTTTAGGATTTGGCCTACCAGTTCTTCTGTGACTTTCTGAGTGTCAACAGAAAGGGCCCCAGCTCTGTACTTCTTCTCCTTTGTGATCCCCACTCCCACCTTGCACCCTTTTTCTGCTTGGGCTTGTTTATCAAAACTGCCAAGTATCTTCAGAGGGTGGCTTCCTGTTCTTCTTTGACAAGAAAGCCCTCCTTCAGCCTTCTTTGAAAGTTTTGACTTGAGGCTTTACCTAAGTATAGGCCTTAATCTAGCAGTGACTCTAAAAGCAAATCCTTCATTTGGGTTGTTAAAGAGCAGGCAAAGCCTTAATAGGAAAATAGACAGAGAGTAGATGGCACAGGCTCCAGGGTTCCAGAGGCAGCCAGTACTCTGCTCCTTCCAGGGCCTGGGACTGTGCCTTGAACAGAGAAAGACCTAGAGTGCTTGACAAGGGTGAGTAGTACTTTGGGCATAGGGATGAGCGATGGTTTGGGATATTTGAAGTCAGAGCTATCTGGGAAAGTGAGCGTCTGGTCAGTATTGTGGGGTGTTATCAACTGCATGTGTGTGTCCTACCTCCAGGTCATACACTGAAACCCTAACCCCTAATGGGATGGCGTTAGGCCTTTGGGAGGTGACTATTTTTACCTGAGGCCAAGAGGGCGGAGTCCTCATCATGGGGTTAGTGTCCTTATCAGAAGAGGAAGAGACCAGACCTTATGTGAGGCTAGAAGGAGGAGATGGAGAACAGAGCCCTCACCAGAAAATGGATGGCCAGCCTCCAGAGCTGTAGAATTGCCGTTAAAGTTCTGCTCCCCTTGACCCTCAGTCTCTGGTATTTTTGTTATAGCAACCCAAGGTGACTGTTGAACCCAAGCTGGGCTCCTCGGCCAGGGAGGGACACTTGAGGCCCACAGAAAAACCAAAACGTGCTCTAGGAGCTGAAGGCAGGTGTGACGTGCTTTATTCTAGGGTGTTGCTCTCTGTTCCCTCCGTGATACTACTGCCCATGGGTGTTGCCCTCTGCATTACCTGTTGCCTCTCCATGGCCTACAGTCCTCTCTGTGGCCCATCCTTTCTGCACATTCCATCCTCTGTGTGCCCAGTGCTGGTGGAGAGGCTTCTTAAGGCTTTTATGTGATAGTAACTAATTGCCAAGACCATTGCCCAGTCATATCCCAGTTACATGGGATTACATCATAGTAATGCTGTGCGCATGTGCCAATCTGAGTCCCCATATCTCAGTCTGTTTACATTCTAGTATCGGTCACCCTGACCCGGCCTAACCATGACTAAGACACAGGATATTTATCCTTCACAACTAGGTCCTGGACATGCACAGATGCAAACCGAGCCCCAGACTTCGTGGGCTGGAGCCTAAGGTCTGCAAAATTATTTCTTTTAAGTTGTTTGCCCTCCTCTGTTGCCCCCACATCTGAGCGCTCCCACTGGGCTGCTCTCCCCATCCTCCCTCCACCTTGCCCCCTCCTAAACCTCACCGCCAGGGTTCCATGTTCAGTTCTAAGGCCATTCACACCTTATCCCCGTCTTTCTTCTTCCTCCTGTTCCAATGCTGGCACGAATGCCGAATGAGTGAGTGAACGAACAATAAACTGGTATGCAGTCATATCCAACTATCAGCCATGCAGCCCGGCATGGCCACCTGCCCTGAGGAGTTCCCTTATCGGGACCTCTACTCAGGTAATACCAGATCCTTGGCTGTGCCCCAGAAAGTGAATTTTTAGGACAAGTCAGGGAGTGAAACAAAGTTAGAAAGTTTATTAGATAAGAGTAAAGGATGGCACATGCTTTCGGGCAAGCCTGGGCACTCAGAAAGAGAAATGCTTAAGAAAAGAATCATAGGACATGTCCAAGACATGGATTCAGGCTTTTTAAGAGAGAGAGAAGAGCCCTTACATGTCTTCATAATGGGTATGTAGAGACTTTCTGGCTTTTGGAGTTACATTGCTCAAAAGATATAATTTATAATTCAATTCAAAGTCTAAACAAAACAATGAGCTGCTTTCTCATAAAGAATTTTTCCTTATGAAAATATGAAAAGGCAGCTTTACAGGATACATTGAAAAGATTAGGAAGGTGCCAGTAAGATAGAAAGTTAGGTCAAAAATTAGAAGTTGTTCTATTGTTTAGGATTTAAAAGATTTAGTAGAAATGTTTTGGTATACCTTCTATCTCAGGATGTTTACACTCATTCTTTCTCATTTTGAGTCTTGCCACAGCAGCAAATGGAAGTCCCTGGGGCTTTCCTCCATTCCCATATAAAGGTTGACTCTACTTTGAGGAGGCAACTCTTCCCTAGTTGTCTTTTGAGTGCCTTCCAACCTGGGAGGCTCATTTTCCAGCACTATATCTAATAGGGTTTCTCTGCTATTCATAGGGTTTTCAATGGCTAATTGTTTCGTGAGTGGGCTGCTGGATCCCTCTCCCTAGTTTGTCTTAGTCTGGAAGCTCATCTGAAACCTATCCATCATGAATGGCCCTGCTGTTGTCTGTAATACCAATGGCATAGCTTTCAGCATCATACCAACACACAAGCTGCCATAGTGTGGCAAAATGACAGACAAGTGAGCTAAAATGGACTGGTACTGGCCATTTTGAATCAGATAATCATATGGTCTACTCTGCCAGGAATGACAGCTTAAAGAGAAATGGGGTTATATTCAATATCAAAAAAGACATCTCAAGATCTGTCCTGAGTACAGTACTGTCAGTGATAGAGTAATATCCATATGTCTACTAGGAAGGCCAGTTAATATGACTATTATTCAAATTTATGCACCCACCACTAAGGCCACAAATGAAGAAAGGGAAGTTTTTTTTTTTTTTTACCAGCTTCTGCACTCTGAAATTGATGAAGCATGCAATCAGAATGCACTGATAATTAACAGTGACTGGAATGCAAAAATTGGAAACGAAGAAGGCTCAGTAGTTGGAAAATATGGCCTTGGTGACAGAAACAATGCTGGAGATCACATGATAGAGTTTTGTCTGACCAGTGACCTTTTCATTGCAAATATATTTTTTTCACCAACATAAATGGTGACTATGCACATGGAATTCACCAGATGGAACATAGAGGAACCATATTGACTACATTTGTGGAAAGAGACAATTGAACACTTCAGTATCAGAAGTCAGAGTAAGACCAGGTGCTGATTGCGGATCAGACCACCAACTGCTCATATGCAGGTTCAAACTGAAACTGAAGAAAATTAGAACAAGTGTGTATCACACCTGAGTGCAGAGACCACCTCAAGAACAAATTTGAAGCATTAGACGCTAATGATAGAAGACCAGTGATGAGTTGTGGCATGACATCAAGAATATCACTCATAAAGAAAGAAAAAAGTTATTAAAAAGACAGGAAAAAAAGAAAAGACCAAATTATATATCAAAAGAGACTCTGAAATTTGCCCTTCAATGTAGAGCAGGTCAAGTAAAAGGAAGACATGTTGAAGACAAATAACTAAACAGAAGATTTCAAAGGGCAGCTCAAGAAGACAAAGTGAAATATTATTATGACATTTTCAAAGAGTTGAAGATAGAAAACCAAAAGGGAAGAACATGTTCTGTTTTTTTGAAGCTTAAGGAACTGAAGAGAAAATTCAAGCCTTGAGTGGCAATAGTGAAGGATTCTACAGGGAAGATATTGAATGATGCAGGAAACATCAAAAGGAGATGGAAGTAATACATAGATTCATTATACCAAAAAGAATTGATGGATGACCAATCATTTCAAGAGGTTGCATATGACCAGGAGCCAAAGGTGCTGAAGGATGAGTGAAAGCTCCCTTGAAGGAACTGGCAAAACACAACGCTCCAGGAATGGATGGAATACCAATTGAGATGTTTCAAGAAACAGATGCAGCACTGGAGATGATTACTGGGTTATACCAAGAGATTTGGAAGATGGCTACCTGGCCAATTGACTGGAATAGATCCATATTTGTGCTTATTCCCAAGAAAGAGGATCCAACAGAATATGGAAATTATTGAACAATCAATAAATAAAGATCACTCAAAAGCAACTGCAGCAGTATATTGGTAGGGAACTGCTGGAATCAAGCTGAATTCAAAAGAGGACATGGAACCAGGGACATCATTGCTGTTGTCAGATGGATATTAGCTGAAAGCAGAGAATACCAGGTAGATGGCTATCTATGTTTTATTGATTATGCAAAGGCATTTGACTGTGTGGATCACAACAGATTATGGATAACATTGCAGGGAATGGGAATACCAGAGCACTTAATTGTACTCATGAGGAATCCGTATATGGACTAGGAGGCAGTCGTTAGAACAGAACAAGGAAATACTGCCTGGTGTAGAGTCAAAAAAAGTGTGCATCAGGGCTGTATCCTTTCACCATACCTCTTTGATTTCCATGCTGAGCAAATAATCCAAGAAGCTGGACTTTATGGAGAAGAATGTGGCATCAGGATTGGTGGGAGATCATTAACAACCTGCATTGTGCAAATGACACAGCTCTGCTTCTTGAAAGTGAAGAGGATTTGAAATACTTACTGATGAAGATCAAAAAATGCAGCCTTTAGTATGGATTATACTTCAACATCAACAAAACAAAAATCCTTACAACTGGACCAGTACACAACTTCATGATAAATGGAGAAAAGATTGACATTGCCCACGATTTTGCTTTACTTGGTTCTACAACCAACACTCATAGAAGCAGCAGTCAAAAATCTAAAGCTGCATTGCATTGGGAAAAGCTATTGCAAAAAACCTCTTTAAAGTTGAAAAGTAAAGATGTCACAGTGAAGATGGAGCTGTACCTGACACTTCCCATGGTATTTTCTGTTACATCATATGATTGTGAAAGCTGGATATTGAATAAGGGAGACAGGAGAAGAATTGGTGCTTTTGAATTCTGGTGCTAGAGATGAACAGTGAATATACCATGGACTGCTAAGAGAACAGATCCATCATAGAAGAAGTGCAACTGGAGTGCTCCTTGGAAGCAAAGATGTCCGACATACTCTGGACATGTTGTCAGGAATCCCTGGAGAAGTACATCATGTTTGGGAGAATAGTGGGTCAGCAAAAAAAAAAAAAAAAAACCCTCAACTAGATGGATTGACACAGTATCTGCAGCAATGGACTTAAAGAAGATCATGGGCTTGGCACAATGTTGGGGAGTGTTTCATTCTGTTGCACATAGGGTTGCTACGAATTGGACTTGACTGGATTGCACCTAACCACAACTATCTAAGTAACTTCTCTTTATTAAAATGAGGTTACAGGGTGGTCCAGGAGTTTCCTTGTATAGGTTTATAGATTAAGAAAAGAGTCACAAGGGAATTACCTAGGAATATGTTGCCTGTAAACATGTCCCATCTTCCTATTTGTGAGATTTTCTTTTTTTTTTTCTTTCTTTCTTTTTCTTTTTTTTTCCTAGTATTGCAGGGCCTCACCCATACTTTGTAAGTGCTCTGTCACTGAGCTGCACCTCAACCCCTTTTTAATTTTTATTTATTTATTTATTTATTTATTTATTTATTTATTTATTTATTTATTTTTGCAGTACTGGGGGTTGGACCCAGGGCCTCATGCTTGCATGCTCTGCAAGTGCTGGACCACTGAGCTGCACCCCCAGCCCATTTTTTACTTTCTGAGACGGTCTCCCTAAATTACACAGACTGCCTCTGGTCTCAAACTTGCATTCCTCCTGCCTCCGCCTCCTGAGCCGCTGGGATTACAGGCACTCTTTTTTAGTTTTTAAATTGAGAAGCAGGGAGCCCCTGATCTCAAACCAGCATCACCACCCCAAGCTGTTTGTGAGATTTTCACAGAAGCACAGGATTACAGAAAGGCAAGGTTCAACTACGAGGTCCCATACATTTCAATCCTAAGCATACCTATTTTAAAATTTTCATTGGAAGATATCTCCAAAAATAATTTGTTTGTTTTTGGGGGATACTTGGGGGCTAACCCCAGGGCCTTGCACATACTTTGCAGGGCTTTACCACTGAGCACTCCCAGCCCATTTAAGAAATGGGCACTCCCAGCCCATTTAAGAAATTTTTTTGTCTTCCGACAGGCTCCCTCTGGCCTTGAATGACCCTCCTGCCTCTGTCTCCAGAGTTTCTGGGATTCCAGGTATTTGTGACTGCACCTGGCACTCACAATAATGTTTCTATGCAGGGGGCCCTTATGGCGGTTTTCTTGGTAGTTGTGTGGAAGTCCTTGATTGTCACCTGGCAGGATGTAAACCAGATCCCAGGGTGAAAGCTGCTTTCCTTCCCATATCCCCTAATTCTCCCTGTCTTTCTGTCCTGCCTGATGACATCTTCCCCAGTGATGTTTCCCCTCCTGGAATGGCCTCCACACACAGCACACCTGTGGCCACTTGTCCCTCAGGTCTCGGGGATCCCCCCACCCACTTATAACCTTCCACGGCCCTCCATATTGCTCCTCCATCAGTCCTACTAACATCATCAGTTGTCATCTCATTAATTGAGGGTGGGGATTGAGACAGGATCTTGCTGTGTAGCCGTGGCTACCTCAGACCTGCAACCTTCCTGCCTCAGCTTCCTGAGTGCTGCGGAGATAGGCATGTGATATCCACCATGCCTGGCTCACTGATTATGTAGTTGCCATTTTCTCTCTCCTGTTCCCCATTAGATGTTAGGCTCTAAGAGGGTGCAAATCATATGCATCATGCTGGTCACTCCATCCTCAGTGCCTGGGGACCTAGTGAGAGCTTAGTAAATATTCACTGAGTGAATTACTTTATCCAGCACTGAGGAGGATGTGCTGGAGTACCAACAAATACTGGACCTGTCTCTGCCCTTGAGTAATTCCTAGGCTAGTGGGGAAACAGCTCCGTAAAAACCTGGCTGTAGAGTTGGTCATATGTATCTTATCAGTACTGTAAGAAGACAAAAGGGTTTTGCAAGGGGTAGCACGAAGGAGGGGAAATCAGCCTCCGCCCAGAGCAGAGGAGTTTCTCTACTGCTGATGGCTTTCTAGCTGAACTTAAGCCTTGATTAAGTATTTTTCAGGAGGATACCAGGAAGGGTGCAGCCGGGAAAAGAAGGCACAGGAAGGCAGAAAGAGGCAGGTGCCTAGGATGCCGGCAGAGAGGACCAGCCTCTTAGGAGAAGGAAGGCAGGGCTGGAAGAGCCTCAGCTTGGGGGGAGACTGTGGATGGAGGACCAAAGAGTGTGGGCTGCAGTAGATTTGAGAAGGTTGCCATAGCACCAAAGCCCAAAAGGAGATGGCAAGATGTGGGGGGCAAGTAGCTATTGCAGCATCGACTTCAGAGATCCCGGGGGCCACCCCAGTGGGAGAACTGCCCCCTAGGCCCTCCCTGTTTGAGGGAAGCCCAGCCTCTACCTCCAGGCCTGCCTCTGGCCAGGTTGAGGCCCCTTCTCAAGAGGTAGGCGCCCTTTGCCTGCTGATTTGCCTTTCAGACTGAGTGTTTTCTCTAGGCTTTGCTGACTCTAGGCCTCCTCTCTGTCCTAGAATGTTCCTGCCGGCACCTTGCTTTTTTCTTTTTTTCTCTGCATACCACTCTGCTTGTTTTGCTACACATATAATGTGTTCCCTGTAGAAATCACTGAATACAGAGATAAGCAAACAGAAGAAGCATCACCCTGAATTCCACACACCAGAGACAACCCCTTCTTATAGATCTGATTGCATTCTTCCAGCCCCATTCTCTCCTGGTACATAAAAACATTTTTCCTAGCTTTGGGAAATTGAAGTAAACATATTTTAAAAATATAAGTGGAAGCACAACATTTTAAAATCATTTTTTCACCCCCCCCCAAGCACTAGGTGTCCCTCATTTTATTTTCCAGTCAGCATGGATGCACAATGAAGAGGTGTCTTGGTGGGGGCAGATGCCCTCCAGGGACTAGTCTGCATGGGCCCTGCATGATGCCATCTTTATGAATCCTATCCTGACATCAGGTTGCAAGGAAGAAGGTACAACCTTGGATACCACTTATCCTTACTAATGCTAGCATGTATCGTTCATATGTATTTATTTATTTATTTTTGCAGTACTTAGGGGTTGAACCCAGAGCCTCACACATACTTTGCAAGTGCTACACCATTGGGCTGGACCCCAAGTCCACTTTTTAATTTTTGATTTAGAGTCAGGGTGTTGCTAAGTTATACAGGCTGCCTCTGGCCTAGAATTGGTAATGCTCCTGGCTCCACCTACCAAGTTGCTGGGATTACAGGCAGGTCTCACTGCACCAAGCCTCATTCATAATTATTTATTAAAAAGCTGCCATTTATTAGACACTTACCATGGGCAGTTGGGGCTGGGATTTAGCTCAGCGCCACTCTGCAGTCTCTGAGGTCTGGGGTTTGATTCCCAGCACCACAAAAATGGGAGAAGGATGTGGCAATCCACTCCTGAGGCAATCCCGAAACAGTCAGCCATTGAAAACCCTATGAGGGCTGCTAAGAGTTGGATACAACTCTTACCAACAACATGGATAGTTAACAGCAACATTGTTAACAGCAACTCTTACCAACAACATGGATAGTTAACAGCAACATTGTTGGGAGGTAAGACTGTACCCATTTTATAGACGACAGAGGTTGAGTTAATTGCCCAGCGTTACACAGCCATGAAATCAAAGATCCCAGGATTGGGGTACAGGTCTCCCAAGCTTGTGCTGTTCATCAGAACACTGTACCATCTTTCATTACTGCCTGCCCCTTTGAGCCTCTGAGGATGGCACTGGGGAATGGACACAGGATGGGCATTGGGACCACCCCTGGCTCATATGTACTTGTGAGCTGGTAAATTTTTAACCAGCGACACTCAGAGAAAACAGCCCCAATTTTGAGACAGTCTCACTATGTACCCCTGGCTGGCCTGGAACTCACTGTGTGGATGAGGCTGGCCTCAAACTCCCAAAAATCCTCCTGCCTTATCCTCCCCAGTGCTGGAATTACAGGTGTGTACCACCATACCATACGTAGGCTTGGGAGAAGGACCTGGCAACCCACTCCCAAAAAACAATCAGCCATTGAAAACCCTATGAATAGCAGAGAAGCATGACAGTAGTATTTCATCTGTTTTGTATAGGATCACTATGAGTCGGACACTGACTGGGCAGCACCTAACAACAACCACCACCACCACCATACCTGGCCTATAATTTGAATTTTAATGATGGACGTGTTTGACAAGTGGCTTACAGAATTCCTGAGATTTGAGCCAGCTCTAGCACACCAGCACAATATGATACCTACTTGCAAATTAGAAAAAAGTGCCTGCTCTAGATGAGCATTTCCCTGTGTGGAGTGCCCATCCCATCCAGTGGATGGGGGCCTGGGAATAAGCTCCTGTTCCTCCATTCTCCCAGTGGGATGCCCTCAAGGAGGACAATGCCTCTGCAACTGTACATGATTATCGTTGGGAGTGTGGCCAACAGGACTGCCTCGGCACCATCCGATAGAATTCTCTGCAAGATTGGAAATGTTTGTTTCTGCACAGTCCACGATGGTAGCTGGCATTTGAAATGTAGCTAGGGAAATTGAGATACGAGTAGTTGTGTGTGAATATATTTTATTGTATATAAACAGTTGTCCATTGGTATACACAGGGGATTGATTCCAGAATCCCCTCCTCCATACCAAAATCAGAGGATGCTTGAATCCCACATGTAAGATGGCATTGTATTTGCGTATAACCTATGCACATCCTTTGGTGCACTTTAAATCCCCTCTTGTTGTTTTTGTTGTTAGGCACCATCAAGTCAGGTCTGACTTATAGTGACCCTATGTACAGCAGAATGAAACACTCCCCAACATTGTGCCATGCCCAGCACTGTGTCAGTGCTTCTCTGCTATTCATAGGGTTTTCAATGGCTGATTGTTAGGGAGTGGGCTGCCAGGTCTTTCTCCAAAGTCTACAGCACTTGGTATTCCCAGACAGTTTCCCATCCAGTGACTAACCAGGTCCACCCTGCTTAGATTCCAAGATGAGATGGGTGCCAGGATGCTATGGCTGCAGACTTAAATCACCTCTAGATTACTTATGCCTGCAGGTGTAGCACTGTGGCATCTGATCCTGTCAGATCTTGGAAGCTAAACAGGGTTGGGCCTGGTTAGTACTTGGATGGGAGACTGCCTGGGAATACTAGATACTGCAGGCTTGGGAGAAGAACCCAGCAACCCACTCCCAGAAATCAATCTGCCATTGAAAACCCTATGAATGACAGAGGATCACTGACAATAGTGTTTTGCCTGTTGTAAGTAGGGTCACTATGAGTCAGATACTGACTTGATGGCACCTAACAACAAGAAGATTACTTATAATATTGAATACAATGTAAATGCTATGGGTGTAATTGTTATACTGTACTATTTAGGGACTAATGATAAGACGTCCAAACATGTTTAATTCAGACAAATGTTTTTCTAATATTTTTGATCTGTGACTGGTTGAATCCATACATCTAGAATATGTGAATATGGAGGGGCCACTTTATATATAGTATATATACAAATATATGTGCACATGTGAGATTTATCCTCTTAATCGTTTGAAATAAAAAGATGTGTGGCATTAAGTGTATTCACATAGTTGTGCAACCACCACCACTACTGTTTTCATCTTCCTTAACTGAAACTGCTCAAGAAACATGAACTCCACATTTTCTCTTCCTTTTGCTCCCTGGCCACCCACCAGTCTCCTTTCTGCCTCTGAATTTAACTACCCTAGGGAGCCCCTAGAGGTGGACTCATAGAATATTTGTCCTTTGGTGACTGACTTTTTTCACTTAACACAGTGTCCTTAAGGTTCATCTGTGTCGCAGCATGCAAGACACTGGATTTTTAATTTGGCTTCATTTTCATTAATTTAATCCAAATGGCCCCACATGCCTGTAGCTACCGCATTGGACAGCACAGCTCTAGATAGGTGGCCTGGAAACTCTTGGCTTTCAAGGAGAAGGCCGAGGCCCCCTGTCTTGGGACTGCCATCCTCAGTTTTATGCCGGTCAAAAAGAGCTGAGGGCAAGCACAGTCCCAGTCGTTGGACCCCAGAGCCAGGATGCAGAGGGCTGTCAGAACATGGCTTGATGCTGAGTGGAGGCTGTGGGTGGTACTAACTGGGTGACTAAGAACATTGGGTCCACCTTGAAAGTCACATTTCTGGGGGCACCGGTGTGGGAAGGGCCCTGACTGTGTTGCCCCTCTATGAAGGTTCTCCACCGAGCTCACCCAGTGCTTTTATTCTGTGTCCTCTGAATGACCCCCTCTCATGGGTGTAGCCTGTGGGAAGGAGCCTTTGTGAGGTTCCTCACTACTATGGAAGAGGAAAACTAGAAGTTCTGCAACTGTCCCCATTTTTGGAATGGGGTGGGGGACAGACAGCTTCCTAAGCCCCTGGGTTCATCCCCATGCAGGGCTTTTGCGTGGAGGCTCCATCAACCCCATCCAAGCTTTTCATTCTGTGTTGTCCAGGGGAATTAGGATTAGTGTAGAACAGAACCTTGATCTATGTGTTCTCTGGTGGTCATGTGCATCCTTGGCTTACTCTGTGGTCACTTGAGCCCTCTGTTCATCTTCTAGATGGGACATGACGGTCTGAATGCTTGGACTTTAAAGTACAGCAGTTAAAAGCACAGACTGTGATCTTAGCCAGATCTGAGTTTCATCTAGACTTTGTCACTTACTAGTTGCACAACCTGAGCCAGGCCCTTTAACCCCCCCTTAGCTTCTGATTCATCATCTGGAAAGGGGAACTTGGGAGTTGTGGTGAGGATGAACTTAGACAACATGAGTCCCTTATAATAAGCTCTTCATCAATGTTACAGGACAGTAACTATTATTACAGTGAGCCTCACTTTTAATAGGCTAACCAGATGACTTCCACATTTCCTTGGAAGGCTGTAGACAAACATATCTGTCCTGACCCCATGTGGCCGACCCTTTGGATTTTCCTCTAGGTCAGGAAGAATCACAGAGGCCCTTGAGAAGCCAAACCAGCCTCCTGCAGAGCTACCTCTTATTTCTTCCATTTGTTTCAGCACCAGCAGAAGGCCCTTCCTGCTCTATGTAGGCCTGGCCCACATGCATGTGCCCTTACCTGTGACCCAGGCATTGATGAACCCATGGAGCCAAAGGCCATACCGAGCAGGTCTCCGGGAAATGGACAGCCTGGTGGGTCAGATTAAGGACAAAGTTGACAGCACAGCAAAAGAAAACACATTCCTCTGGTTTACAGGTAAAGTGGAGAACTCCAGCCAGCCCAGCTCTGATCTAAAGGCTAACCCTGCACATAGCCCATGAAGAGCAGAGCCTGCTCAAGTGATCTCTTTCACAGGGCAGAGGCTTGCTTTGAATTCGGGGCCCTGATGATGTTTGTTGGCTCAAATGCTGAGCACATGTCTATGTGTAGCTCCAAAGTTAAGTCCCTGGAAAGCTTTGCACAGACAGAGCATGCATGTGCTGGTCTCGTGGATGTTGATGAGGGCCCTCTGGATATTACTGTAAATTGGTTCTGAATGACTCTGACGTGAGTTTGTGTAGTCATCTAGTTCCATGACTCCCTCTTCACCATCCTCCCTGATCCCAAAGACACGGATAGCCTCTGGTTACCAGGTCACATCTTCTGGCCAGGTGGCCTCAGTGGAGCTGAACTCGTGAACTTTTTAAAGTGCACATGCTTTGTATGTCTCAGGTTCCTATTTGGAGCAAGGGCAGTGGTTAGCAGCACTGCTTGGGGGTCAAATCGAGACCCATATTTGAATCTATACTCTGCAGTTAGGAGAGTTACCTTAATCCTCTATGTTTCGAAAAATTAAGCCACCCATAGAATTTCCTCCGAAGTGTGCCAGAAGATTATCAGATGCTGTGTGTGAGGCAATAGGTATATAATAGGTGCCCAGTGAGCACTTGCAGGCTAATGCTGATGGCAATAGTAATGAGATTGCTAAAACTGTACACAAAGGCACAGGGGTGTGGGCCCAAAGGCTCAGGATGGGGCTGTCTGGGCATGGTAAGCCCACCTCTCTCTTTGAGAGACTAATAGAACAGGCTTATGTCAAGGATATTTGGTTTCTACCACCCAGTACTAAGGGAATGGAACCCAGGGCCTCATGCGTTCTAGGCAAGCACTCAACCACTGAGCTATACCCCCAGCCTCTTTTACTTTTTAGTTTTTATTTTGAGACAGGTGGTGCAGGATGTCTCTGGCTGTAAACCTCCTGCCTCAACCTCCGAAGCTGCAGGGAGTATAGGCATGTGTCATGGTTCACAGATTTTTCTGTTTTTTGAGATAGGGTTCCCCCTGGGTGTGGTGGCACAAAACTGTAAGTTTAGCCCTTGGGAGGCAGAGGCGGGAGGATCTGCATTATACTGGGAGGCTCTATCATGCACAAGAGAGAGGAGGAGGAGACAAGGTCTCACTGTGTAGCACAGGCTGGCCTCAGACTTGCTGGATAGCCAGTCAGCCTCAAACTTGCAATCCTCCTGCCTCACAGTCCCAAGTGCTGGAATTACAGGTTGGCACCCCCACACCTGGCAGGGGCATTTCTATAAGAGTAGGGCTCATGTTTGCTCTTAGGGGTTTTCTGTCCAGTCCCTGCTGTGCACAGAGCCATGGAGCCACAGAGGAAACATCAGTACAACTGTCACTCTAACATGTTGCCTTTTCTGGTTTCTAGGAGACAATGGCCCTTGGGCTCAGAAGTGTGAGCTGGCAGGCAGTGTGGGTCCCTTCACTGGATCGTGGCAAACCCATCAAGGTAAAGGCTCGGCTGGGGTTCACAGGTCCTCCTGTAGGAGCTGAGCCCTGCTGGGGCATGGGGTTCTGCCTCTGTGGGCACTGACTTTTATCCCAGCCTTGGGGATATCACAGTGAAAAAGGGACACAGTGGCTCACCAGCCACCAGCTTCCAGAGAAGAAACAAGTTGGGATGGAGAGGAAATGTCAGTTCAGCCTAGGCATCCCTTTCCTTCTCTTCCAGGGCTTTCTTAACCTTCCAACAAATATGCTGTGCCTTTACTCTTCTCCTGCTGCCCTGGCTTTGCCTCCTCCTTGTCCTTCCATCCTTCTTCTCTTTTTCTTTTCACCATCCCTCCATCCATCCAACCGTTAATTCATTTCATTCATGCAAGAAATGTGTAGTGTACCACTAGACAAGTTTTTTTTTAAATATACATTGTCTGTAAACCCTACAACAGTGAAAGGGAAGTAATAATAGCCCCATTTATAGATGAACAAAGAGAGAAGCTCAGAGATGTTAAGTAACTTGCCTAAGGTCACACAGTTTGTGAGTCATGTTTACCACAGTGGTTGAAGTTGGTGCTGTCTCTGTTACACTGTCCTGCCTCTCACAGTGGTCCCTGGTTCTGTTTAAACATCCTTCAGCCTACAGCTCAGCTCCCATCTGCTCCAGGAAGGTTCTCCACAGGGACCTCATTTTCTTTTTTTTTTTGCAGTACTGGGGGTTGAACCCAGGGCCTCGCGCTTGCATGTTTTGCAAGTGCTGGACCACTGAGCTGTGCCCCCAGCCCATTTTTTTTTTTTTTACTTTTGGAGACAGGGTCTCGCTAAGTTATGCAGACTGCCTCTGGTCTCAGGAACTTGCGATCCTCCTGCCTCTGCCTCCCAAGCCGCTGGGATTACAGGCATGCGCCACCGCACCTGGCAGGGACCTCATTTTCTGAGAGAGCTTCCATCCTGGGGACAATATGGCATAGGGACCAATGGTTTGAAAAATACATACGCCTTTTTTTTTTTTTTTTGAAGTACTGGTGGGTTGACCCCAAGGCCTCCTCCATGCTAGGCAAGTTCTCTACCACGGAGCTGCACCTCTAGACCCGTTTTAATTTTTTATCTCAAGACACGGTCTCACTAAATTGCACAGGCTGCCTGTGACCTCGAACTCACAATCTCCCTGCCTCAGCCTCCTGAGTTACTGGGATTATATGCATGCACCATGGCACCTAGCTTGTGGATGCCTTTTGATGCATCCATTTCTCCTGTAAGCATTCTCTCAAGGAAATAATTAGCCAAGGGCATGACATATATAAATAATATTTTTTGCCAAAGGTTAATAAAAGTATCCAGCAAGAAGAGTGTGCCGTCTTAAGATAAAAAATAAAATAAGGGCTGAGGTACAGCTCAGGTAGAGTACTTATAAAGAAGGAGCAAGATTCTGAGGTCAGCTCCCTAGTACTGCATAATAATTATAATAATGATAAATAAAATAAAGACTAGGGATGTCAGTGGCAGTACAGCAGAGAGATGCAACTCAGATGCAGTTCTGGTTGGGACCTCTACTCAGGTTAAGCCAGGTCCTTGGCTTCATTGAAGAAGAGAATTTCAGGATGAGTCAGAGAAAGTGAAACAAAATTATGTGGTTTATTAAGTAACTTTAGAATAAGTGTGGGTGCTGAGAGAGAGAGAGAGAGAGAGAGAGAGAGAGAGAGAGAGAGAGAGAGAGAGAGAGAAGGAGGGAGAGAGAGACAGACAGACAGACAGACACATCCAAAACATGGTTGTGGGCTTCTTAAAAGATAAATAAGAAAGGTATGGGCATGTGTTCTTTCCAGTTTTATTTAACCTAAGCCATGCCCTATGTGATGTCAATACTGTGGGTGCCTAGTGTGATATGAGCCTTAAGCTCCACCTAGAAAGGCTCCTGTCATGGATTAAGGAGGTGCCCATAAGATTGAAAGAAAACAATGTGTTGTTTAGGTTTTTCTATTAGAGGAACTTCCCTTTAGTAAAATGAGATTATAAAATGGTTCAGGAGATACAATGTATAGGTTTAAGGAAAGAGTCACAAGGGAGTTGCCTGGGCATGTCTCAAAGAAGCAAGGAATTACAGAAACACCAAAGCCAAACTCAATGGTTACATACATTTTGACCCCAAACATGGTTTATTGCTATTTTATTGTTTTCATTATGTAAATTGTCTCTCAAAAATAATATTCTATGCAGGTAGTCCTCACAAGCAATTTTCTTGGTGGTGATGGTGGTAGGTGTTGTTGCTGAGTCTGACCCATAGCAACCCTCAGAAGGTTTTCAATGGCTGATTGTTTTGGGAGTGGGTTGCCATGTGCTTCTCCCGTTTTTTGCAGTGCTAGGGATTGAACCCAGGGCCTCAGACAGTGCAGAGCAGCACTCTACCAACTGAACTATACCTAAGCCCCCATTTCGTGGTGGTTTTGGCAAAGTTCTTGACTCTCAGCTGGTGAGATTCAAACCAGATCCTGGGGTGAAAGCACTTTCCCTTTCCATGTCCCCCAGATTTCCTGTCTTTTTATCCTCCCTCATTTCCCCCCTCTGAGACTTTGATCCCTTAATCTGAAGGGTTGATGGAGGCCTAAGATCTTACTTGTGAAGCTTCTTAAGGCTGAGTAGGGGCACAGACCCTACCTATCCAGGTATTGAAAGTCTCAATCTGCCTGATCTATGGGGGAACATGAGAGGGTCTGAGATTGGAAGTTAAAGGATGGGGATCTCTGTGTATAAGATGCCTTTTTCTCTTATTTGAAGAAAACTGAAGTCTTCTAATAGTTCATAGTTATAAGCAATCTCATCCACAGGGTGTTCTTGGCTGCAGGAACTCAGAAAGGACAAGTTTAGCTCTTTTGATCTGGGTGGGGTAGACCTCTATCCATTCTGAGAAGGTGTTAACATATGTTAGAAGGTATTGACATAATTGACAGTAGGTATCTGGGTAAAATGTAATTATCAAATCTTCTCCCTAAAATGTCCTCCTCTTTTATATAGAGTTAAGTAAAGGCAGTGGCTTGATTCCAACTTCTGGGTTATTATGGACATCTTCCTAGAGTTTGACAGCCATTGGAATACTAAACACAATTTGGTAAAGTCCCCTTTAAATGAGCTGAGAGATGAGTTAGCGGGACTGGGAGTCTAGACCTTTAAGATGCCACAGGTGTGGCTAGAGACTATTGGAATTTGTCAGCCTTTTGAACACTGTGTTTACTAGTGTCTTTTAAAATAGATTTTATGGTAATTGGCATAGCCTTTAGAGTTTATTTTGGATCTTATTCCAACTCTTCCTGTTTTGTATTACTAATTACTCCATATTTGGTTATATTTTCCTGCTGGATACTTAAGACCATGTAGGATTCCAACAATTAACCTTTTTGCTTTTTTGCTTTTAAGGTCAGTCAGGTCTCCTTAGGGTTGCTCTGGGGGACCAAAGAGGAGCCCATTGGCCCCCTCAATTTTCTGCTACTAGTTGTGCTATCTGCTAGGAGGAGTCAGAGTCTTGCTGACCATGTGGCCTCTTTTGGAAGCATCAGGGGAACATTGCCCTCTGTAATAACTCTCCTCTTTGCATAATGTACACTGGTCAGAGTCAACTTCTGTGGTCTCCATGGCCTCCCTGATCAAGAGGACAAATGACTTATTGGGGTTGTAGGGCCCTTTCTTGAGAGGTCCCGTGGTTCCATGGATTCTGGTTGAGCTGGGGCTGTAAGGGGAAATTGGGAGAAAATTGGCAAAAACCCCCAAACTGGGAAAACAGCTTTTGAAGATCTGGTTTGTAAATTAGAAATCTAGGTGAAATGAAAGTAACTTGATTGGGTGTTTGTACAAAACCCTTCACAAATCCCCTGAACTTGACTGGACAATTGGACTCAAAGTTCAGGCCATTCCAGCGGCAAGCTATATAAGGAGCTGCACTGGGAGCAGCTTGCTCTCCCTCCCCTCCCCTTCCCTCCCTCCTCTCTTTCCTTCCTCCTGTTTCTCCCTCCCTCCTCTCTCTCGTCCAGCCCACCGACCAGGAAAGATCTCTCTCTCTTGCCTGGACCTTCAGCCATCGGCAAGGAAACAACTCTCTCTCGCCCGGACCATCGATAAGGAAACAGCTCTGTCTCTGTTGTGGACCACCAACTAGACAAGAACTCTCCGTCTGACCACCAACGAAGCAAGAACTCCCTCTCACCCGGATCACCAAGGAGAAAAGAACTCTCTCTCGCCGGGACCATCAGTAAGGAAACAGCTCTCTCTCTGTTGCGGACCACCAACCAAGCCAGAACTCTCTTCTCGTGACCATTGAGACTACCAAGACCACCAAGACCACCAAGATCACCAACACGGAAGCATCTGCCCTTGAGGCAGCATAAGAGCTGCTGGCACTTAAAGCTGTATTCTTTGGGTTTTCTCTTTGCCCTGATAAGGGCAGAGAAATAAAGAGCTATGTTTGTCCCCGCAAGGAAAAAGCACCCAAGGTTTTTCCTTTGTCCCTTCTCCACCGGCATTCCCAAGGGCCACAGGAGTCCACGCTCCTCACCCGAGGGTCCTGAGTGAATTGTGTTTAGTATCTGTGTGCATGGCAGCGCTGCCCATCTGAACATCTGGACCGGACCAGGAGGTGTGAGCCTCACATAGAGGTGGCACCCGAACAGGAACCCTGCAAGAACACCACAGGAGTCCTGAGAGTATGGACCCACATAGATAGTGTCGATAAAGACCCTCATCCCGAGAGGGGAAATCCCCATCCAGAACGGGGAACAGGAAGGAAAGCAGAAAGCCCTCTCTTGAGAAGGGTGCTTGGAGGAGGAGTAGAAACAGCTGTGCTTCATGGAGAGCCAGACAGGAAGCCAGACCAGAGGTCGTGAGTGTGACGAGCTAGAACCCTGAGCAACAGATGGAAGGCCAGTGGGTCTGTCTGCAGCAATGGAAGTAAGCGCAATTTTGGGAGAGCACGTGGTTAGGAATAGGTGTATGCAGCCCTAGGCAGGGACCCTAAGTCTGGGGACCAGTCTTCGCAGGCATGTAGGGGAGGCGTACACTTAGGAAAGACCACCAGAGAGAGGCACAGGAGAGCATAAAGAATGGAACCTCCCGGCAATGGGAAGATACAGAAAGGCAAAAAGTGGCTTGGCAGGGCCAAAGCCTAACATAGAAAGGAGGCCCAGAGCTTCTATAAGATAAAGGGCCAGAGAAAGGCCTGTGAAGGGGCCAAAGGGCACCAAGGAAGGGCAGGAAAGGAGCCTGCCACAAAGAAAAGGCGCAAAGGGCTCTAAGGAAAGGCAGGAAAAGGGCCTGCAGAGGAAGGGAGGAGGCAAAGGGCTTCCATGAGAAAAAAGGACCCATAAAAGAGGTCTGAGTGGGAGCCAAAGGGCTCAGGAGGTTTGGGGAACCCAAGGAAGGCCAAACCGAGTTAGAAACGTAAAGCACGCGTAACAAACCTCCCGTCTTTAGGAAGGAAACAAGAAAAAATAGGAGAAACCAAGAAGCATAATGTACTTCCTGTGAGTTAAAGAAAAGTGGTAGCCATGGGAAGCAGCAAAAGTAAAATCTCGAAGGAGCAATGGAAAAGCCTCAAAGCCCAATTAAAACAGGGCAGGCAGAAGGTGAACAAAAGGGAAACAAGAAAATTCTGGAAAGAGGCTTTTCCTTTCTCCCTTCTCGGCGTTCCCGAGGGCCTCAGGAGTCCACGCCCCTCACCCCAGGGTCCCGAGTGAATTGTGTTTAGTATCTGTGTGCGTGGCTGCCCCGCCCATCCGAACATCTGGGCCGGACCGGGAGGTGTGCGCCACACATGGGGCAAGGACCAAAATATTGGCTCTGCTCTTAGCCTCATTATCCTGATTGTTTTTGGCTTCCAACTTTTGGTTGTTGAATACCCAGAAGGCCAGTATTACTAGTCTTAAAGGAATAATGGGTTTGAATTTCTAACCTTGGCAAAACATTTACCCACAGCTTACACATATAGCACCTTAGCTCTTAGATGTAAGTTTGAATCATGCATTTATGGTGTCAAACATTTTGTCACTTCACTAGAGTCATAAAATGATCTTTAAAGATTTTAAAGCAAACAGATACTTAGATAAACCTTGACTCAAGGAAACCCAATTTTTTAAGTAATTAGAAGCTTGACAAAGTTATTAGAAAGTGCAGCTGCCTTGGCAACACATAAAATCCTTTCCACTTAAATCCAGGTGTTTGTAACTGTTACTAATGGCAGATAAGTATTTTAAGAAAGCCTTATAGCTTTAGATATAGAACCTTTAACCATAGCCAATTTAATGTCATACATATCCATCATTTTATAAACCTCTGTAACACATTTTAGCTTATTATATTTCTTTTTATCTAATACATTTGTAGGAGGGAGAGTCTGAACTGGGTCTTTGTCCCTTATTTTCCTTTGCTGTTAAATCTAGTAGATCAATTATGGCAAGAGACACCTTGGCCTGCTTAGGCTATACGATTAGGCATGTTTTTAATTGTATATGCCTGATACAGTTTGGGGTTTTTTTCCTTTAAAGCCATGAAATGCCTCCAGACAACTTTTGTAATTAACCCCCCTATGAAAGAAAGCTTTTGTTCTGGGATGAATTGGAGAGTTGCACCCATTGAGGTTGAAGAAACATCTTCCCAGCAATGAGATGGGACATTGAAGAAGAATGAAGGAAATTTTGAAGAGAAATGAACTTTCCAAAAGCAAAGATGTCACATTGAAGAGGAAGGTGCATCTGACTCATGCCATAGTATTTTCAGTTGCATCATTTGGTTGTGAAAGCTGGACATTGAACAAGGGAGACAGGGGAAGAATTGATGCTTTTGAATTATGGTGCTGGAGACGTCTATTGAATATACCATGGACTGCCAAAAGAACCAACAGACCTGTCCTAGAAGAAGCACAACCAGAGTGCTCCTTGGAAGCAAGAATAGCCAGACTGCGTCTTACATATTTTGGACATGTAGTCAGGAGAGATCAATGCCTGGAGAAAGATATCATGTTTGAGAGAGTGGCAGGTCAGCGAAAAAAAGAAAAACCCTCCACCAGATGGATTGACACAGTGTCTGCAACAGTGGGCTTAAATATAAATAAGATCATGTGCCTGGCACATGATGGAGAAGTGTTTCGATTTGCTGTACATAGGGTCACTATGAGTGGGACTTGACTCGACGGCATCTAACAACAACAAAACTACATGTTAAGGATTTAATGAATTCTTTGGTTCTGGGTTTTCATTGACACAGGTTACTGTACAAGTTTGTTTAAGAAGGGCCCATCCAGAGTCACTGATCAAGGCAGACAGTGAAGCTCCGGTATCTAGAAGAAAAGTCATGTTTTCCTTGCCAGGCCAAGAGTTACCCAAGGCTCTTTGATGGTTCTTTTTCCTGGGGTCTCTCTGAGGGGCCAGGTTCTTGTCTGCCTGAGAAGACAGATTATTTTCCAGGGCTAATACTGTCAATTGGGCTTGTTCTGGCAGCTGTGATCATTTTCTCTGAATCTTTTGAACTGCCTCTGTTTTTTTTTTTTTTTTTTTTTTTTTTTTTTGTTGTTGTTGAAAACCCCAAAAGCCAAATTTAAAAGCTGGTCTCAGGGTGTCTGTGGTCCCATTGTCTGCTTTGGCAGTTTTATCCTAATGTCTGGAGCAGACTGACTGATACAATAGGCACCTAGCAAAATCTGATCCTCACAGAAGCTAGGGTCAGTATTCGTATATTTTTTCAAGGTCGCAGTGAGATGACCTAAAAATAGAGTTGGATTTTCATCTCTACTTTCGATTATTTCTCTGATCTTACCATAGTTTAGAGGTTTGCTGATCAATCTGTGCAGTCCCTCAATTAAATAATAATAATATAATTACATATAGTGAGACCCATTGTTATCTGGTGTTGCCAGTTTGACTCTTGATTTGGAAAAGCTGTGGTCCCAATGGGATTTCTTTGGTCTTTTGCATGAATTTTGTTCCCATAAGCCTGAGCACTGCTCAGATTCATCCTTTTTCTTTAGGAGTACAACAGGTGGACAAGATTTACCCCTAAATCTGTCCAAGTGAGGTGATACAAAATGCTCAAGGATGGGAGTTCATATCTGGATCCTCTGAAACATTTGTGCTGGTTTAGGATCATTGGGGGGATAAGAAGCCCCACTCCTGGTTACTTCTGCTGGGCTAAGCTGTTTTGTTGAAGGAGATTTTAAAGGTGCCCTAGGCTCTGGGCTAGAGGCATCACTTTGTGGTTCAGATTGACCAATAAAGTTCCTTTGTGGCCCACTTGTTGTGGCCCACTTGTTGTTAGGTGCCGTTGAGTCAATATCCAACTCATAGCAACCCTATATACAACAGGTGAAACACTATGGTCAGTGCTTCTCTGCTATTCATAGGGTTTTCAATGGTGGATTGATTTTTGGGAGGGGTTTGCCGGGTCCTTCTCCCAAGCCTACAGTATCTGGTGTTCCCAGGCAGTCTCCCATCCAAGTACTAACCAGGCCCAACCCTGCTTAGCTTCCAAGATCTGACGAGATCAGATGCCACAGGGCTATGGCTGCAGGCTTGTGGCCCACTAACTATATCTAATACTATATCCTCCAAAGGATCATCCTCATACCCCAGAGATACATGAACATAGCAAATTTTGCAGTTTGCTTGCAACTCTGGGTTCTGACACAATAAGATGAGTTGTTGTTGTTAGGTGCCTTCAAGTCTTGTCTGACTCATAGCAATCCTTATGGGGTTTTCAATGGTTGGCTGTTTCGGGATTGCCTGTGGAGTGGATTGCCACATCCTTCTCCCATTCTTGCAGTGCTGGGAATCAAACGTGGGACCTCAGAGACTGCAGAATGGCGCTTTACCAACTGAGCTACATCCCAGCCCTTATGAGATGAATACCTGAATGTAAAGGACCTCACACCATTTACCTTCCTTTTGTGCAGAACTGATGTAATTGCAGTATTGTGTTATATTTTAGAGTCCCATTTTGAGGCTATTTTTTTTCTCCTTTTCCTAATCTCTATAAGCACCAGATCTCTTAAAATGACCCATTATTAAAAATACAGCATAAGGGTGAATCTTTAGGAATAGAAATTTGATCACTCATAGTCACAGGTTGTTCTTTTGTCTTCTTGTATACCTAAAAGAAAGAAGGAAGAAAGAAAGGACAAAAAGAAGGTACATGGCTCTGGATGCTCATAGTTGAGTTTCTGAAATACCTGGATAGTCATTACTGAGTTCCTGGTATCTGGATATTCATTACTGAGTTCCTAATCTCCGGATACTCATGGTTGAGTTCCTGATTTAATCTCTGGATACTCATAGGTTAGTTCCTGATTTAATCTCAGAATATTCACAATTAAGTTCCTGAAATACCTAGATACTCATTACTGAGTTGCTAATCTCCAGGTACTCATTACTGAGTTCCTGATCTAGCTAGTGAATAGGCAAATCAAGTGTCCTTGTTGCTCCTATTTGACTCTTCCTGTTTAGGCATCCCTAGAGCTAAGTACACACTTCATTGTCCCCCCCATTAAATAATCCCTGAATTCTGGTGCTGACAGGTGAAGTTAGATGTACAAATTGGTTGAGCTTTTGGTCTTTTCATGGGATGAGGACTCTTGGAGTCTGAAATCACCTATTTTAAGATGGTATCCTAAAGAGAAAATCTCAGGATTACTTTTATTCTAAAAGGAAGTGATTCCTCTTAGATCTATGTACATCCTGAAAGATAGCAGCCTTTCATGTTTCTTCACCCCAAGAGCCTGTAGGGTGTGGATTAGGAGATAAAGAAGCTCCTCTGAAAGACTGCTGGTAGAGGGGGGATTGTCCTGAGGTATGCAGGGGAAGTTGCTTATCTTAGAATCCTAAGCATCTGCATGGGTTCCAATACCTCTAAGGGAAAAGGTTCAAGAATTCTGGCCTCAGTAGAAGGGGAAGGGATTTAACATTTAAATCTGTTATTCTAAAAGCCAGTTTTTTACAAATAAGAGACAAGACCATTGTATGCTTTTACATCAGTACATTAGAATTTGATCTTATAAAAACCTTTTAGATCATAACTTTTTAAGATTATAGTCAATTTAATTATATATACCACTTAAAAATAAGTTCATCTTTCACAAGCCTTCTTGCAACATACTCTTAACTATTTGCAGTATTCTTTAACCTTCTAAATCACCTAAAAGCATTTCTCTTTCCCTTTAACGCCCCCCCAAAAAATTCCTATACCTATAACTTTTATATCCCTGTCTCTTACTTGATGGTTCTTTTTGCTTTGTTTATTTCCTTACAGAAATGCTGAGTTTAGAAAGATCTTTCTTATTCTTAACAAAGTAAAATAACTCTTCATATTCAGTGAGATTCCAGGAAGCCCTGTTTGAAAGATAGAAAACATGGATAGTGTGTCTTAATCATCTAGTCACTATTAATAAAAACACATGGTAACAGTATTAACTTATTTTGTCAGAAATTTAAGCCTTATGAATTGAGAGGGATTTTGGACCAATTTAGCAGTTTTAACTTATGTAAGCACTTATCAATAAGCCAATCTGAGTAAAATTCTGTTAAATCTTAGTTATTACAACAAAGTAATACAGTAAAATGAATTTATCAACTTAAAAGGAATGCTGGTGACAAAATGAAGCAAATTAAGATCACTTGTATAATTGGCCAAATTTAAAAACTTTTGTCTGTTTTATACCTTAATTATCATTGCAGTTTGAATTTCAAAAATGTTTCTCTTGTGTTTTTTGTAGTCCCAAGTCAGTTTGATAATTAACCAGTGAGTATCTGCACCTTTTCACCAGGGCTGGCTTTTGAGGTAGGTCATAGCCAGACTAACAGGCAGAATGACACCAACCAATTAAACATAAACTAACAAGAAACAAAAAGAACATATAACAGTTTCATTATATCAGAGTGCCTTTTTAGATGTTTAGGACAAGTTTATATCATGCAAATGATATATAAACATAAGTACATGTAGACAAAACATTCATAAATAAAATAGAAAAACCAAAAATCTTGTATTATTGATAATTTCTCCCATAGTTTTAAGCCTAATCACCTAATCACTTCTTTTACATTTACAATTCAAAGACAAAGAGCTTAACTGAAACTCTATTGTGAGCTTCCAAGTATCCATCCAGTGAAAACAAAAAAGATCTAAAGGTGAGACATGTTTCAGAGACTTAAGGTGATTATTTTTCCCTGACTTAAAAGCTAATCAGTAGATGCTCTTATTAAAGTTTTCCATTGCAATTTTTAGTTTTAAGCTGATTTCTTTCCACTTTCTAATTTCCAAGCAGTTTTCCTTATAAAATAGATCTGTATAATCAAGAATGCCACTTAGAGGCCAATTTATTTACCACATAGCGTATACTGCTACCAGGCCAAGTTTACCAAAAAAGATTTCAGTTTATTCCAACCTGCATCAGGATTCATCCCAAAAGAGGATTCTTAGCAATTGACATTTAAGTTTTTGTAAAAGAGAGGACAACATGTTCTGGGAGACAGGCATTGCTGTCTTTACCCAGATAATCTAAGGGAAGTCCTCTTTGGGATATCCCCACTGGAGACCTCAGTTTTAATAGATACCCAGTCTGAGAACTTGGTGTAGCCAGCTTGCTATATAGTCAGCTTTTATCTGTGGCAGCCAGTTCTTGGTACAGCCAGCTCTTATCTGTGTTAGTTGTCTCTCTTTTCTTGAACAATTTAGCATCCCATCTAGGAGGGTCTGTAAGAATCTGAACATGGCCAAGGCAGAGAAGCTAGGGGTTTACTGAGTTTTATATGCTACATCAAACAGAATTTGGAAGCTAATTCCTCTGGTATGCATAAGACCCCTCCCCCCCCCAAAAAAAGGTGGGGAACAAAAATAATGCCTGATGAGATCTAAGATATTACAACAGCAGGGAGGGGCAGAGCTGCCACTGTAGCTGGTACCATTTAGGCAGGTAAGATGGAGTTTGTCTACTAGTAGAAGCAGCTTAAAGGAGAGGTGTGGCCTGGTACACACATAAGTAGAGTCTAAATCCCTGATAAACCCTGGACCATGCTTCCATGGTGGTGGGGGTGGGGGTGGAGATGAAGTTAAGCTGTTAATTCCCATTTACATCTGGCCTCATGGAAGGCATTGTGGGGGAGAGGAGGATAAGGAACCTTATCTTCCCCCCAAAGCAAAGTAGAAGTTATGGCTGTGGCACACAAAGCAGGGGAGAGAAGAGACAAAGTTTTGGAAGCTAACTAAACCCAAAACAGAGTCTATGTATTGGTAGCAGGAGAGCCTAAACTGTGGGTTCCCAAAAGTGTGAGAAATATAGACAATAAAAGGCATAGGGGAATTTAGGTAAGGTGAGTGGAACAAGATAAGGAATTCTGCCTCCCAAAAGCCAAATGTTAAAGGTTAGGAGGCATGGGCACGGTTTAAAGAAACTGCCATTTCTATAGTATCTAGGGGATTTGGGCCCAAGGAGATAGAAAAGATTGAAGTAGAGAAGGAAGTAAAGAAGTAAGTTCACCCCTCAGGGCAATGGGACTTTGAGATTGGGCAAATGAGGCTTTTGGATTATGCAAGAATGTGGTTTTTGCCACCAACCTGCAGTTTCCCCAGATTTCCATGCTTGGCTTCCTATGAAAAAGAGTAGATGTTATAAAGATGGAAAGAGTAAAGATATTAGCCAGGAAATAAAGCAAAGAAACACATGCTTTAACAGTTAAGAGAACTTACCACCTTTTCATCCACTCATATCCCAGAGGAGCCCTCCAACTGGTACAGCTCAGCACTGCTACCTAGCCTGAGGAGTTTCCTTAGTTGAGACCTCTACTCTGGTTAAGCCAGGTCCTTGGATTAATTGCAGAAAGAATTTCAGGATGAGTCAGAGAGAGTGAAACAAAATTACATAGTTTATTGAGTACATGCTTTAGAAAAAGTATGGGCAAGAGAGAGAGAGAGAGACAGAGGTGGATCCAAACCATGGATGTGGGCTTCTCAAGAGAGAAAAGAGCATGTGGGCATGTGTTCTCTCTGGTTTTAGGGCATACCCTGTGTGATGTTAGTCCTCGGTGCCCAGCTCTGGGTGCCTAGTGTGACATGAGCCTCAAGCTCAACCTAGAAAGGTCCTTGTCATGGATTAAGGAGGTGCCAATAAAATTGAAAGAAGACATTCCACTGTTTAGGTTTTTCTCCTTTTAGGAAAATGTCGTTATAAAATGGTCCAGGAGATACATTGTATAGGTGTAAGAAAAGAGTCACAAGGGAGTTGCCTGAAGAAAAGCATGGAATTAGAGGGGAAAGCAAGGTCAAACTCAAAGGTAACATAAATTTTGACCCCAAGCATGGCTTATTGTTATTTTAACATCTTCATTATTTAAATTGTCTCTCAAAAATAACATCTTCTTGCAGACAGTCCTCACAAGCAGTTTTCTTGATAGTTGTATGAAAGTTACTCATTCTTAGTTGGTGAGATTCAGACCAGATCCTGGGGTGAAAGCTCTTTCCCTTTCCATGTCCCAAATTTTCCTGTCTTTCTGTCCTGCTTCAGAGATGTAGCTCAGTGGTGGAGGCCTTGGGTTTGTTCCCCAGCACTGAAAAAAAAAAAAAAAAGATATTTTCAAAGGTGCTTGTTGTATCCAAGGGATCCAGAGGTGGGCCTGACAAGATTACCTCTACTGTGGAATGGGCAGAATTTTAAATGTGGGGCTAGTTTTTCTCTACCACCTCCCTTAATGCTGTGTGATGGCCCTCAGCTGTCCCCAGGTGGGACAGCTACTGGGGCTCCAGCCAAAATGCAGTTCTGATGTAGGAGGCCTGGGTTGATGATGGAGATGTTGCATTTCTGTGATGTTCTTTGTTATTGGGTGCCGTTGAGTTGATGTTGGACTCATGGTGACCCTGTGTACAACAGAGGAAACACTATTGTCAGTGATTCTCTGCTATTCATAGGGTTTTCAATGGCTGATTGTTTTGGGAGTGGGCTTCTGGGTCCTTCTCCCAAGCCTACAGCACCTGGCTTTTCCAGGCAGTCTCCCGTCCAAGTACTAACCAGGCCTGACCTTGCTTAGCTTCCAAGATATGATGGGATCAGACATCACAGTGGTACAGCTGCAGACTTACTGTGATGCTGATAGGTGATATTGATATGGCTAGTCTAAAGACCACATTTTTTGAGAACAACCAATCTAGAACATCCATGTCTATCACATGAATCTAGAGTTATCTGAATCTAGAACTTTCAACTCTGGACCAGTGGTTATCATGGTATGGTCCTTGGAGCAGCATCATTAGCACCACCCAAAATCTTGTGAGTGATGCAGATTCTTTACTGGGAATGGATTGCAGCACCATAGGTTTTAACAAATCCTTTGGATGACATTGATACAGGTTAAAATTTGAATGCCACTTATGTGGAGTGACACTGTTCAGTATGCTAGACATGAACGACATGTGGCTAATTTAAATTAAAATGAATGAAAATTAAATTAAAATTAAATTCCTTGGTCAAAATAGCCACACTTTACAGACTCAGTAGTTACATGTGGCTATTATGTTGGATAATGCACCTAGTCTTCCCCTTGGTGGTTTGAGTTTTGAAGAACAAGTAGGAGTCAGCCAGGGATTTGCAGGGAGGGATTCTGGGCAGGGGCAAGAAGACCAGAAGGTAGAACTGTTTTTTGGAGCTGCTCAGGTGTTTGTACATCTGGCACTTGTGGTGACCAAGTAGAATAAAGACAGATAGGGCTAATATTTGAAGGCATTTTCTTTTAGTCAAAGGATTTGGGTCTTAATTCTAAAGAAATGTGGACTTGTGGAGGGATTTTAAGAGCAAGAGTGACATTACTCAATTTTTAAAATTGAAGTGAAATTTACACTCCATAACATTAACCATTTTAAACTGTGCTATTCAGTGGCATTTAGAACATTCACAATATTGTACAACTACCATCTCTATCTAGTTCCAAAATATTTTCATCACCCTAAAAAGCCTGCATCTTTTAAACAGTTGCTCCCCATTTTCCATACCCCACCCATTACTAAGTTTTAAAAGTGCCCTTCAACATCAGTGGGGTGAGGATAGAAAGAGGGATAAGTACCAGAGTCATTTCCACTGAGCTAAAAATGATTTTTAGTCTGGGCGTGATAGCTCACACCTGTAATCCCAGCGACTTGGGAAGCAGAGGAGGCAAGAGGATCACAAGTTTGAGACCAGAGGCAGCCTGCATAACTTAGCAAGATCCTGTCTCAAGATAAAAAATGTTAAAAAATGGGCTGGGAGTACAGCTTAGTGGTGCAGCACTTGTAAAGCATGCAAGCGAGAGGCCCTGGGTTCAACTCTCCAGTACTGCAAAAAAAAAAAAAAAAAAAATTCAAATTTTTATGTATTTATGTGTTTGTTTGTTTGTTTGTTTGTTTATTTTGAGAAAGACTCTCACTATGTAGCCCAGGCTAGCCATGAACTTGCCACCCTCCTGTCCCCCAAGTGCTGGGATTATAGACATGTGCTACTACACCCTGTAAGCCAAAAATTTTATTGTTTTGCTATCTTGGTGAGTTGAACGCAGGGTATTCCTCAGGCCAGACAAGTGCTAGGCCACTGAGCTGCACCCCCAGGTTTTTTTTTATTTTTTATTTTGAGGCAGAGTCTTGCCAAATTACACAGGCTGCCTCTGGCCTCAAACTCATGATCCTCCTGCCTCAGCCGCCTGAGTTGCTTGCATTATAGGTGTGTGCCATGGTGCCTGGCTAGCCAAAAATTATAAATAAGAGAAGCCAGTGACCGAATCTCCAGGAATATCCTTATATTCAAAGAATGCCAGAGTTGGAAGGGACCTCTACGACCTTTACTCCAACCACCTTCCTGACCAAATGAGGAGACAGAGGGCTTACCCCAGGCCAGCGGCTGATTGAGGGGTCTATAATATCAGGCCACCATTCGCTCAGTCCTCAGCCCACACGACCATTGTTACTCATACCTTTTAAACCCAACCATTGGCAGCCACCTGGAAAATCCTGCCTTGGTTGTGAAGGAAAATGTCATTAGCCCTGGTGACAGTCTGAGTCTTTCTGAATCTGTGGGAGGCAGAATGGAAAGAGAGAGACAGCTAATGGCTTCAGAGGGGCAGGCTGGGCTGGAATGTCAACCCAGCTACTTAGTCAGCAGAGGAAGCTGTTTCCTCTTCTGTCTTGTGGGTTGGTGGACCCTCCTCCACAGACTGTGGGGAGAGTCACCTGGGGTGTAGGCCAGGGCACCCAGCCCTGTGCGTGGCCTTTACTAACAACCCCCATGAGGCTTAGTTTCTTCATTCCTCGCTGAAACAACCTGGGTGTCCTCCATCAAGAGAAGAGTTGGAACGGGGTTGGACAAGGCCCTGAAAAAGATTTTCCAAAGAAAGCACCAAGCAACCAAAATAACATATGGCTAACGTGAAGAGTCTCTGTCTTAGGAGACTTTGCTCTGAGCTGGATTTTAGTCATGGCTTCATCACACTGTTTGGGGGAAACCTTTCTTCCAAACCTGGTGGCTTGGTGGGGTATCTTTGGGGCACAGCATGTAGATTCAGGTGGGGCTGGGGCTGGGTACCGTTCTCTCCTTTTCCAGGGGAGGGTGAAAGGGAACTTTGCCTGAAAGGTGGTTGCTTAGGGGCAGACACTTGCCGGCCTCCTGTCAACTGTACCACAGCCTCCTCCTTCCTCTCTGCCTGCAACGCTGCAGGGGGCTCTGGGAAGCCAGGTAGAGCCCTGCACTGGGCAGGGCAGGAGATGGCTCTGTAGGTCTCAGGAGTTGGTGCCTCTGGACCCGCTGCTCCACCTCACCCAGTTCCCCATCCATGGGATGGCTGTGCCCCCACCGCAGGGGGCCAGTCTCCACAGCAGATGAGAGAGAGAGAGAAGATGGTCAGTGTTTTCGCAACGAGTAGGACAAACAGTACTCAGCGCTCTGCTGCTTTCTCCCCGAAGCCAGCCCGCTACGTCAGGCCACGCGCTGTCTTCCCCTGTTCCCAGGATCCCCCGCCTCCTCCTCGGCTCCCCTTTCCTTTGCTGGCCAGGCTGCCCGGCTCAGCTGATGGGATGAGGCACTGTCTCCTGGAGCACCTTCGCACCCCGTGCAGGAGTGAGGATGCTCTGCATGGCTTGCCTCGTGCCCTCTCTGGATGGGGAGAAACTAACGGGGATGGAGTGGGGTGGGGGCCAAGGTAGAGCTACCCTGCCTTCTCCCAAAGAAAAGCCCTGCCTGCCAGCCCCTGCTGCCCCAGCCCCAGCCCCTGGGGAGGTTGGGCTCCTCTTCTTTCCCCCGACTCCCCACTTAGTTCTTAGGGGGGAACAGAGCCGACACCTTGTTCCCCCACCACCACCCAGCTGACTGCTCCTCTGTCTGGAAAATCTTTCCATGTTTTATTTGAAGAGCAGAACTGTTCCTTCCTCCCCGTGGGTGAGGAGGAAACATTCTGTTGAATTTGGCATCTGCAAGGCTGGGAGACCTTGGCTGTTTGTAATTCGATGCTATCAGGTTGTTGCATAATCTTCCCACTGGGAAGCAGCTCTGCATCTTGGACCCTCTGTCCAGTGGGAGGCAGTGGGAGGGTGGGGAAAGGTCAGAGGTGCTGCCTGTGTGTGGGGGTCACAGGGCAAAGGACAAGGAACTTTGGCTCTTGGTCCTAGCTGGGGCAGGACCTGCTGGTGAGCATTTGGTAGAAGTAGAAATGTGTCTTCTTTTTGGCCTTTGGCCACCAGATTTGACGGACGGTCCCCAAGACCACACTCAAGGCCACCCTAGCACTGCAATAGTCCTGGCTTCAACTGAGGCCTGGCTGCCCCATGTTTTTAGAAAGCTAATATGCTACGGGCATCCTTGGCAAGGACATGCACTTATATTTAGAAAGGAAACCTGCTTCTTTAGAAGGTTATAGGCGGTGAGCTTCCCAGCAGCTTCCTACAAGAGTCACAGGTGTGAATGCATTTGTGAGACAGGCGGGAAATAGAAAGGAATATGTGTTGACTTTCGTCAGCTGTCAGCAGTATTGAGGTCCCAGCAAACTCAAGAGGGTCCCTGTCCGATGACATTCAAAGTTAGTTAAGAATGAGAATCTTATGCATACCAAACTGTCAAAGGGCGTACCAAACCATCAACATGCAAGCTGGAGGGTATTACCTGCGCTATTTTCTACCTAGAGGTAACTTGGATATATTTTTTTCTGGATGTGGGGCTGGCCATTTGTTGGGCAGTTGTGGCAGGCACAGCCATTTGTTGGGGACTTGTGTGGCAGGCACTATGCAAAAGTAACTTGCTTTGAACTTTCTATCCATGATCTTATGTAACTGTTCCCACAACCCTGGGAGATTAGTGTAATCATTTGCCCCCTTTATGGTTGAGAGATTGGGACAGAGAGTTTACAAATTCTGCCCAAGGCCACACGGTTAGGAGTGGCACTGGAGTTGGGACTCACCTCTGCCTGGCTTTACCAGTTCTAATCATTGCCCTGCTCATACTTCTTAAACTCTGGTCTTAAGGTCATTGGCATTAGAATCAGCTAGAATCAGAGCCCCACCCAGGACTTACTAAGATTGACTTTCTGGGACTGGAACCCAGGAATCCAAATGTCTCCTGAATTCTCATGAGGTGCTTCTCCTGTTTGGAGAAGTGTGCACTCCTCCAGCTGAGCTACACTGTCTCTCTGACTCAGTGAAACGTGCCTTGGGTCCTTTCCGAGAAAGGCTGCTATTCCTAAGCGCAGGCAGGGGTGAGTCTTGGTTGGCCTGCCCCTGTCATGATGCATCACAGAATGCCACTTCACTTCCGTCGCCAGGGAAGAACAAGTAAGCAAATTCATGAATCATGGTTCTGTTTATGTTTTGGTTGCTGAGGCTAAATATTTATTGCTTTAAGTAAGAGTTTCTGCTTTAATTAGAGTCATAAGTAACCACAAGTGCATTGAAATGCATTCTGATGGCCATAAGACAAGTATTTCTCAACAGAGAGCCAGATGCAGCCAACACTTTTAACGTAGCAGCGCCATGGATCAAAGTATTAAGGCTTATCTAAACTAAGGAATAGCTTTTGAAATTGAAAAGCACATAGAAGTTTAATTTATGGACTTATCTATTGTTCTTACTATAACTTACCGGGTCTTATTTATAATACTGTAACATAAAGGCTTAAAGGCAGTTGAAAGCCTGGGATTAAAAACCACATATGCTACATTTAGATTTGAAACACATTATGTCCATTTCCTGATCTTGCCAGGGATAGGTGCTCTCCAGTTGAATCACTGGGAGAGGTTTGCAAGAAATTGATGCCCAGGCCCCAATCCAGGCCAATTAAGTGGCAATCTCTAGGAAAGGAGCCTGGGCATGGGTGTTTTTTAGAAGCTTCCCCCCAGGATTCTAACATGCATTTGGGGATGGGAACTGCTGCCCTATAAGGTTCAGTAGACCTGTATTCAGATCTGTTTTTCCCCTTCACTAGGTATGTGAGCTTGGGCAAATCGCTTAACCTCTCTGAGCTTTGGTTTTCTCATTTGAGAAACAGGGACCATAGTACTTAGCCTGAAAGGTTTCTCATACGGGTTCAATGAAATAACCCAGGGAAGCATTTAGCATTGTGCTTAGGAACGCTTCACTTGATCCTGGGTGAGGGCTCTATTAATAGGTGGTATTATTGTGACTGATATCCTTACATTGAACTCAGAATACGTTTCCATGTGTAGGGCCAGCTAGCACTGAGGAGGATTGGGAGACCAGGGCAGCTGTTCTGGACTTCACCCTTGGCTGGTCCAGATAAGCCACAACAAACTCTGATAGGAGCACATGCAGCTGATAATTGGACTTCATGATCCGGGAGGCCTAAAGAGACTGCTAGCCAGACCTTTGTGACCTGCCCCTAGCTGTGCCAGGGAGAGGCGGGTTTGGAGCAGAACTGTGTCCATGCTGTGGGTGATTAATATGTGTTTTTATAATTGTTTGCCCACACTCAGGACTCTTAGTCTAAATTCCTTTTGAAGACAAGGGCTGTTGGCCTGTGATCCTTTGTAGAGTTGGCCTATGTTACCAGGTCTTTTTGGTAAAGCCAGAACCCTAGGTGCAGCCAGATTAGCCACACCAAGGGACCTCTCTCAGCCAATCTTTTTCTCTCTTTTTCTTAATTCTTGAACCTTTGCCTGTGGACTGTCCACTTTGTTGACATACATGATACGTGTTTTGTAACTGCCTGAATTCCTCCTGTCTCCTTCACCTTTGAACCCTCTGGTGAAAGAAGACAAACACAATGAAATATTTGCCTCTGAGAAACACATTGGGAAGGTCAGTCATCTGCAAAAGGCCACCCAAAAGGTCATGGCAAGCAAGCAAAATCCCTCGTGATGAAGACCAATTAGCAGATTTATTAATTAAGGGCCAATTGGCCCATTGCCTGTCACAGAGCAGATTTATAGCTCCTGCCTTCTCTTAGAGCTGAAGCCGTGGCCTTTCCTTAACATCTGGCCCTAAAGGTTAAGCAGGTTTGTTTGAATGTCGTGCACCATGGACAGGCAAATAAACAGCCTTTACCCATTCCCCATGGGAGAAGGACGTGGCAGTCCACTCCCGAGGCAATCCTGAAAACCCTATGAGGGGGGCTATGAATTGGACACGAATCGACAGCACCCACCAACCAACCAACCCCTACCCCAGGCTTTCATGCAAATGCCCCTCCGGGGCTGTAACCATCCGCACAGCTCCGGCTCCTGTGGACCTCCCCTCATTGCCTTTTGGCCTTAAGCTGAAGTGTAAGTCATGCATTCCAAATCTACATGAAAATGTGTTTCTTGCTCAGCTCTGGATTCTCTGCTCCACATGCGTGAATACTTGGAGTAGCCTCTGTATGTGTTTGTGGGTGATGTGGCTCTGTGGGGGAAGAATGTATCTGAGAAGCATTGGAATAGATCAGAGAGCTGCTCACATGTGCTGCAGAGACTTCACCCGATTTCTGGAGCCTGACACTCTTAAGGGTAAACAGTCGGCAAGATGTGAGTCGTGTCTTGTTTTGTTTCTGACTCTAACACGTGGAGGACTCCAGAGTCGGCTCTGAAAGGGTCCCAGGAATGCCGAGCATTTCCGGTGTAGTGTCCTGGGCCAGGGACATCAAAGGTTCCATTTGTGCAGTATGAGGACCGAGGACCGAGGGACGAAGGTTTCCTCTGCGTCCCTGTTTCTCCTTACCCATGGTTGCTTTTGTTATTCACACCGGCCAAACATGGGGCGGTCTCATGACCACAGCGTGTGTGAGCCACATACAGCGCTTGCCTTGGAACGCTTCGGACATGCGAACTTTGTGAAGTCCTTGGCCTCTGCCTCAACCAGGATGAGGGTGGGGTGTGTGTGGGAGTGGTGGGGATGGTCATGGTTAATTCAATGCAACATGTATTCAGGATGTTTCCATGAAACATGACCTCATCTCTTCCAGCCTGCTGGCTATCATTATATTGGTGGTCACTTCTGACTTAGTGGTTATAAAAATAATCCCTGTAATAGGTAATGTAGAAATACATAGATTGCACAGAGAATATTCTTGCCTCCCCCAATAGGTAAGAGGTTGGGACTGTTACTGACATTGTCTCCTCATTAACCTGAGGAAAAACAAAGCAAAGCAAAACAAAAATAAAATGAAAAAAATCTATGCTAGGTTAGTTGGGCACTGGGCAGATTCACTTGTTGGGGAAGTCCCCTTCCTTTTCAAATAATTGTACTTTTTCATCCTAAACAGTCACATCATGATCAATTGGAAAACAGATTTATGTATTCAACAGAGATTTGTTAAGCACCTACTATGTCTTAGGTCTTGTGACTGTTGAAGTTGCACAAGGTAGGGGCACATGAGAAGCAAGTTAAGAAACCAACAAGACAATTTAAAGTGGCAACATGTCACAATGGGAATAAAATGATACAATTCAATAGAGGCCTGTAGCTTCTGTTTACATGCTTGCTGTTGTTGTTGTTAGGTGCCATCAAGTCATGTCTGACTCATAGCCACCCTCATAGGGTTTTCAATGGCTAATTTTTTCGGGATTGCCTCTGAGTGGATTGCCATGTCCTCCTGTTTTTTGCAGTGCTGGGAATTGAACTCAGGACCTCAGAGACTGCAGAGCGCCACTTTACCAACAGAGCTAAATTACATGCTAAGTCTAGTAAAATCACAGCATGTATTGAAAGATACTAGCTAGTTGGAGAAAAATAGCCAGTTACTAGGAAAAAAAAAAGTCATTTCTGTGTGGCATTATTGGAAACTCTTAGGGAGGGACTGCTTTCCCAGAGATGAGATTGTACCTGAAAAGAAGTCTCAGGTTATTGCTGACCATGAACTAACTGCCTCCTCTCACAGGGGGAAGTCCAGCTAAGCAGACCACCTGGGAAGGTGGGCACCGGGTCCCAGCCCTGGCTTACTGGCCTGGAAGAGTCCCAGCCAATGTCACCAGCACTGCTTTGTTAAGGTATGAGACTCAAACGACCTTGAGAGGTCAGGGTTTAGAACTAGAACAATTGCAGACGCTAAGGCAGCCAGAGACCTCAGGATGCTTGTACGTCACCTGCCTTGGCCAGGTATTCCAGATACTTCCCAAGCTCTGAGGGCAGCAGTGTGGATTTGCCTCTGTGAGTTTGCCCCTAGGCAATTCCATGTGCCAGTCCAAGTCATTTGTAGTGGGACTCAGCCATCCCTTGAGGGTGATGCTTGAGTGAAGAGGGAACCGGGTTGGTTCACATCCTTCAGCACTGGGTCTCAGCTGTGTATGCCAGAGGCAGTGGCAGCAGTCTTATCTCGCCTCTTTGCCTGGACAGGTGAGGAAGTTGTATTTGTTAGGTTCCATCAAGTTAGATACGACTCTTAGCGACCCTATGAACAACGGAATGGAGCACTTTACCTGACACTGTGCCATGCACATGATCTTTTCATGTTTGAGCCCATTGTTGCAGACGCTGTGTTTCTTTTCAAGTCATGCCACATCAGCAAAAGGAGGTCCCAGGGCCTTTACTCCATTCCCATCATAAAAGTCTACTCTCCTTTGAGGAGGCAACTCTTCCCTCGTTGTTTCTTGAATGTCTTCTGGCCTGGGGAACTCATTTTCTGGTACTGTATTTGGCACTGTATTTGACAGTGCTTTTTTGCTATTCATATGGTTTTCAATGGTGAATTGTTTCTGGAGTGGGTTGCCAGATCCTTCTCCCTAGTCTGTCTTAGTCTGGCTTATTGGCCTGGTAAGCTGAAACCTGTCCACCATGGGTGGCCTTGCTGGTATCTGAAATGCCAGTGGCATCACTTTTAGCATCAGAGCAACATACAAGCCCTCGAAGCATGACAAGCTGACAGACGTGGGGGAGTGAGGAAGTATGTCACTTAAATCCTAATTATTCCATCTTTGGGGTTAGGCTAGGTGTCCTAGGGGTGGCCATGAGAAGCTAGAGTGTCACTGGCAATCAGGTGGCCCCTCAGGAGTGCTGAGGTCTACTTGCCCTGGAGGAAAGGGAGAAGGCAGGTGTCCCCAATGGGCCAATAAAGAAATAATCCTTCATTGAGGACATTCTCCCTGCCTGGGGCAGTGCGGCTTCTACAGTGAGGCAAGTCTCTGGGGACTGTACATGTGCCATCCCATCATTGTATGTAGCAAATCCACCAGGCTGATTTCTTGGCAGATAACTTGGCTATGGTGTGTCTATTTGAAAGCAAAACTGTCTCAGCCATGGCACCAGGACTTATAATTGAGACCAGCACTTCCTCTTTGTGGTTCTGCCCCATATTCATGAACTAAGGGGACCCTCCATAGAAGCTGGTGCTTGTTCATGCGCTCAGAGGTTTGGTCCAGTTAAAAACCACTTTCCCAGATACAGCCGCACCACTGTGGCATCTGATCCCATCAGACCTCTGAAGCTAAGCAGGGTCAGGCCTGGTTAGTACTTAGATGGGAGACCACCTGGGAATGCCAGGTGCTGAAGGGTTGGGACCCGGCAACCCACTCCAAAAGAACAATCTACCATTGAAAACCCTATGAATAGCAGAGAAGCACTGACAATAGTGTTTTGCCTGTTGTCCATAGGGCTGCTGTGAGTCAGACACTGACTCGACAGCACCTAAGAACAAGTGCAGTTGCAGAGATTCTTTGCAGTTAGCCTAACAGGTTCTGGCTGGAAGAACTGTGCCAAGCAGAGGAAAGCAACTTGGCTACTCTGAGATGCCAGCATCCCCAGGCCCACTGTGGGAAGGGCAGAGGCTCAAGCCCAGGGCAAGAAAGAGTAAACAGCTCTGTTGGCCAAGGCAGCAGCAGGTGGGTGGGTAGACATCATCCCTGGGAGCCTTCGGGGCCCTCAGGCACTCCAGGTCAGCCCTGCGCTATCAGGAGGGGGCAGCGTGCTGTCAGCGGGTGCCAGCAGGTGTGACAACAATCGCACAGCCTGGACTCTGTGATGTCAGGCTGGCCGGGATGGAGGCCAGGAGGGCTGCTTTTTATAGGACTGCCTTGGGTGTAGTCGGAGCTTACTGAGGGGGGCCAAGTGTGCACGTGCTGGGCTGTGCATGCTCGAGGGGCTAGCAGGCTGTCCACTGATATCCAAGCAGCCGCTTCTCATCCAAGAAAGTTGATTGTACCTAGCTCTGCACCAGGATAAAACTGTGTCACCTCATTGATAATTGAGGGCCTGAGAGGGGACAGCTGACCAAGGACATAGTTTGGTGACCAAAGAAGCACATTTGTGGTACAAGGTGGCATTTGCTTGAGGACCCCTGGTATTTTGCCAGAAGAATAATAGGCCATGTCAGCCCCTCTTAGGACATTTTTGGTGTGAAATTAGTTCGGGTTGAAGCTGGACAGTTTTGCTTCCAGGAATTCTCCTCCTGCTATTTGCCCACATGAATCCACATAAGCAAATTTGGGTAGAGCTTGTTACTGTCCTTGCGTGTGACTCCCTTGGGTCAGTGTTAAGGAAAATGATATCGGGATCCACATTCAAGGAACTGATGCTCACCCTTTGCATGCTCTTGTGAGCCCAGGGCTTTTCCCCTGTTCTAGTACTTTATTCCTCAGAATGAAGAGCTCCTCTTCCAGAACAGAGTCCCTGAACGTATATTCCAATGGCCCCAAGGAGTTATGGACCATTGAGTAGTCAAGTTGCCATAAATACTCACATGAATACAGGAGAGTAAAAAGGTGTGTTTGGAGGGAGGCAAGTCCACATGAATCCCACTGATTACCTTTCAGAGATAACTAGTGTTAATATTTGGCTGTTTGCCTACATGATATAAGATTAAAGAAAGGTCTTGCACATGACCTGTCCCAAGACTGGGAACACAATTACCAGTTGGAGAAGATCCATGATTTAACAGATATGTATTGCAGTGTCCAACTGTGTGTCAAGCATTTCTCCAGGGACTAGGGAAATAGTAAATAGGCACGTCAGGTGGAAAGTTTGTGGTGCTGAAGAGCTAACGTACCTGTGGGATGACAGGGTTTCGCAGCAAATGTGAAAAAGGCTTGATAGTTTTCATCTGCAACTTTAGTGAAGGGTTCCTCAAACTTGGCATTGTCAACATGTGGGGTCCAGCAATTCTGTGTCTTGGGGGACTGTCCAGTGCATTTTAGGATGGTTAGTTGCATACCTGGCATCTTCCCCAACCAGCTGTGACAACTAAAATAACTCTAGGCCATGCAAGATGTGCCGTGGAAAGAAAACCCAGGTTGAGAAATGCAGCTTTGAATCCATTTCCCTTAGCCTTATGTGAGAAAGCAAAGGGTCTGCGGTGCACCTGAGCTGGGAGCTCCCATCCCTGTCCAACAGAGGACCGATCTTTGCAAGAATGAGGTGGCCTGAATGCTATAAAGGACTTGAAATAATCTCATGGGAAAATCAGCCTCAACTGCTGTTTAAGAGAGCAGTGACCCCTGGGGTACCCCTAGGCTCTCTTCAGACACCTGAAGGACAACCAGCTATGCAGAAGGGGGAGTTGTTTGGTTCTTCATCCAGGCACAGAGCAGGGCCCCAGAACCAGAAGCTACAAGGAGACTCTGTTCGTGTTGGTGTCCCGTGGTTCAGGTGCCACTCCCTACACAGGGCCTAGCCACACATACCTTTCCAGGTCGCTTCATCTTTCCTGGATCTGATGGTGGGTGACTGCTGGGGGAGATGGGGCCCGATCTCACCCTCTCCTGCACGCCAGGCTGCCCTCTGCTCTGTAAGGGACAGATACCTTGGTGATCTGAGATTCCCTTCTCTCTGACGTGGGTGCAGTTGGGGCCATGCTGGCCTCAGAGAAGGATCCAGAGTTGGGGAAGGTGCTGGGGGAGGCTACCCAGCTGTATATGGTTGCAGGCTAGCCCCTCAACCCTCTGCAGCCTGGCTCAGATCAGGAATGGGTGCAGACCTGGCTTTTTGGGGGGGTATAAAGAGGGAAGGCTAGGATTTAGCTCAATTGGTAGAGCTCCGCTCTGCAGTCTGTGAGGTCCCGAGTTCAGTTCCCAGCACTGCAAAAATGGGAGAAGGACGTAGCAATCCACTCCCAAGGCAATCCTGAAACAATCAGCCATTGAAAACCCTATGAAGGTCACTGTGAGTTGGACATGACTTGATAGTGCCTAACAACAACGAGAGGGAATGATGATACAGAAAGAATCTTACAACTAAATCCTAAAAACAGAACAGTTCCCATGTCCTAGGCCCATGCCTATTCCTCGCCTGCAGGAGGTTCCGCTCTTATTCTAGGCTGCTTCACCCCAGTGAAAGAGGATGAAGACTTGCTCTATCTGCCCTGGTCCAAGTGCCCCCTGTCCTTCCCTGACCCTGCTCCCTTTGCTCAATTCCCATCCTCAGGTCAGATCTGCCTTTTCCCTAGGGAAGCTGTCCTAGGTTCCTAGGGACCCTCCACCTATTCCCTCCCTTAGCCCAGGACTGACGGTTGCAGCACCTCAGCTCCTGGAGGGTTGTACCTTGGAGTCCAGGCTGTTCTGAAGGGAAGAGCCCCATTGAGGCCTTGCATCTCCCTGCCCAGTGCCTAGAGCAGGTATCTTAAGACACAAGCCACCAGCTTCATGGACTGTGAAAGCTACAGGCAAATGGAAACATTCTGCACCCTAGTCAATGTAGAGATTTTGCCTGGGGTTGCAGGCAGAGTCCTGGAGAAAAGGAGGTGGGCAGGCCAGAGGTCTGCACTGCAGCCCCTAGGATGGCGGAGAGCCCCTCGCTGGATTTCAGGGTGGGAAAAGTGGAGAGGTGTGATCCTTGAGGCCTTCCCATGCATGAGCCTCCGAGGTCCCAGGTCCTCTCTCTTTGGGACATCCAGCCTGAGAAAGACTTCACATTGGCCCAGCCCTCCTGACTCCAGCAAGTCCCACTGACTCTCAGTTGGCCTGGTCCCTGGATAAAGCTCTGTTGAAAAGGCAGCCTCTCTCTTCTTGCTGAAGAGGTTTTTCTACCGTGAGCACAGTGCACTAGAGGGAGATGTGCCATGTGGTGGAGTTAAATTGCACCCTGTGACTTAAAAAAATCACATTGACAAACCCCACCAAAATGTACATAATGGTTGCCTTTGGGTGATGGGCTATTTGTGTGTTGTCTTCTTATATTTCTGGATGTTCTATTTTTTTTCCTACTGTAAACATTCACTATTTTGTAATGGGCAAAAAGCTACAATAACAGGGTGGAATGTTTCACATAGCGTGTATAAAATTTCACATACCACAGCCAAAGACTAAATATTTACAAGACAGAGACCGGGGCAGTGGAAAATGAAATGAACATTCTCTTGCAGACACCTGCCACACACAATTCTTGCTAAGCCATTGGCCGTGGCCTCATTGGCGACAGATCAGGCGCCTTCGTTCTTATATAGGTTGATGGAGTGACCTTGTGAATTACAGTACTTTCTGAGTGTGCGGCCATCTTCCCTGTGAGCTGCCTACATGTTTCACGCAACAACTAACCTGCAAGGCAGGCAGTATTATTCAAGCAGCCTATTTCCAAAATAAGAAACTGGGAAGTAAGAAAGGTAGTAGAGTTGGGATTTGAGCCTGGGCAATACCTGGCCTCAGAGCCTAGGTGCTGAACACCCTCACTCTTTGGCCTCTCGCCACAGAAATCCAAGGGGAACCTGAAGGAGAGACAGGCAGGAGGCAAGTGTGGCTATCGGGAGGAGGCCAGCGTTTGCTCTGGGCTGGTTCAGGAGGATTTGACCACAGCAGGGGCTGGGTAACAGTCACAGAGTGGGGACCAACTTCATGTTATTTTTTCTGCAGTGTGCTGGACATTTTCCCCACTGTGGTAGCCTTGGCGGAGGCCAGCTTGCCCCAAGGCCGGCACTTTGATGGACTGGATGCCTCCGAGGTGCTCTTGGGCAGGTCACAAACCGGGCACAGGGTACGTGGAAGAAGCATGGGTTGATATCTGGGCTCTGCAGGAGGCTGGGCTTGCCTCTCATCCCTCGCTCTCCTGCCTTGGCACAAATGTAACCATCTTCAGGAGATGCAAGCAGGTGGCCAGTTCAGACCCAGTGCAAGAAACTCCAAGGGGGAACCCTTTGAGACTAACCTCCTGTGATCCATCCAGTTGGTTAATACAGATTTATATTTTAACAGTTTGACATAGGGTAGAGTAGAAAGGTGCTTGCTCGCTCTAATGGATGATTTTTTCTGGCATGTATTCAGTTTCCTGACATAATATAGGCACCCGGCATGTCTTTGTTGGACAAAGTGTCTGACTGGTATCTGTGACTTGCTTGTCCTGGGGCTTCCCAACTAGAACAGATGCGTGCTGAGGACAAAGATCCCAGCTGTTAGCCTCTCCTATTTCTCAGCACACCAGACAGTGTCTGCACCCAGCCAGCACTCATTCCATGGCAAGCGGATGAACAAATGAAGGAATGAATGAAGGAAAGCCCTCTTGGATGGTGGTGCCGGCAAGGGCTTTATGCCCCTGATGTTCCTTCACCTCCAGAAGGGTTCAGCACATGCTCTGCAACCTGGGTTTTTTTTGTTTTGTTTTTGTTTTTGTATTTTTTTAGTCCTAGGGAGTTTGAACCCAACGCCTCACACTTGCATGCTTTGCAAGTGCAGTACCACTGAACTGTACCCTCAGCCCATTTTTGTTTTGCTTTATATTTTGAGACACGGCCTTGCTCAGTTACACTGATGGCCTCTGGTCTCGAACTTGCGATCCTCCTGCCTCAGCCTGTGGAGTCACTGAGATGACAAGTGTGCACCATGACGCCCAGCTTTGCAGCCTGCTCTTGACCAGGCTCCCCCTCCCCGTGGCAGTGGCTTTGGACTTCTGCTTGCCTGCGTCATCTCCACAGGGGTCCCACCGCCATGTGCTCTGAAGCTGTCGGTGGCAGCCAGGAAATGTCAGTCCTGCTGGCCCTTCCTTGTCATTTCCATGTGTTTTCCTTTCACTGAAGGGAAGAGGAAGTGGGAGGAGGGGAGGAGGCTGGAGGAGCTTGGAGCCCCTTGAATAAGTCCTGGCTCCCCAGTTGGGGACCCACACTTCAAAGGGGCTATTTGTGTCTTGGAGGGTCACGTGGAAGTGACTCACATGGGCTCAAGTACACTGTGGCCGGTAGTTATTGAAGCTGCTTTGCTTCCCAGCCACCCCGGCCAACCAGAGTAGGTGCTTTCAGTGGGTTGTCAACTCCTGCGCATGTTAACGCAGGTGGTAGGGGCTGTCCGGCCAGGCCCCAAAGGCCATCTGATGAGGAAGGTCTGCCCTACATTGCTGCAGAGCCTCCAGGTGGAGGCTTCTGAGCAGGAGTGAAGCAGGAAGATGGTTTCCGTCCCAGGCTCTAGTCAGCAGCAAGTGACCCTGGGGGTTATCCAAGACGTCAATGCAGAGGTGCTCCTGAGTGTTTATGGCCACAGCTACTAATAGCATGATTGGGGTCACCAGGAAGTGCTTCAAGGACTGTGGTCTTCGTGACGAGGTCGGTGCACCAGTGAACGCCAGCTCCTTGGCGCGCTCACTTCCGTTCCCAGATGGGGGAGTGTGCCTTCTCTTCCTCTGGCCACAGCTCTCACAGATGGAGGCCATCCCAACTAGAGTCCCACAGGGCCAGGGCCAGGGCCAGGAACCAGGTGGGAGAGGCAGATACAAGGCTCAGCCGCATCAAGGGGACCTGTCATGTCTGGTGATGCCGTTGGAGTGGGACTGATTGGCTTCCTAACCACACCCTGTGGCCCAGAAAAGCAGCAGCCAGCTTAGCGCCTGCAGGAAACTGCTGATGGTATCTTCAAGGGTCACAGCACATGGGTGCCCACACCTGTGGGCCACACCCATCCTCCCAGACCTCCAGATTCCTCCACTGTTAGTGAAGACACTTGAGATAAGACTCTTCGGGCTGGGCGTAGTGGCGCACACCTGTAATCCCAGTGGCTTGGGAGGTGGAGGCAGGAGGATCGCAAGTTTGAGACCAGAGGCAGTCTGTATAACTTAGTGAGACCCTGTCTCAGAAAAAAGTAAAAAAAAAAAAAAAAAAAAAAAAAAACTCTTTGGAGTTTGAGGCCAGCATGGGGAGTTGCTGGTCCAGAATTTGGATTTGGTCTTCTCTGGTCAGCCATTGTATTGAAGTAATAGGACTAAAGAGAGTAAATTGGCTTCAATTTGGAATAGTTTTAGGGGCGGCCAGCGGGTAAAAATAAATGATTTTGCCCCCCCCCACACACATATATCTATACACTTCCACACAGGTAGATAGTACATGTTTGTTTCTTTCTAAACACAATTTTTATTCACTCACAGGTATATCCTGAGCTTACAAGGATTGTAGGATAGGTTGGTTTGGTTTAGAAAACCATTCCAGTTTCTAGAATCTCAGAATGCCTCCTAGACAGTCCATTCAAAGCCATATGCAGATGCCTCTCAGCAGCTGGGTGCGTCCCTGTATTGCAAAAGTACCCACAGGTTGAAGAGAAGAGTAACCTAGAGCCATGTCCTCGGCTACCTCTGTAGGCCATGGCTTGAGGGGTGTAATGCAAATAATGGGCCACCAATTTTCATCGCCATGGGCTCTTGACCCACTTTGTCCCCCTTTAGGGACATGGTGTCTGTGATATTCAAACCCCAGGAGAGCAGACACCCTGCTGAAGCTCCTGCATATTTAACCTCTTGCTTCTGGTCTTGATAAGCCTGTGTCTAGGCAGTGAGGGCGACCACAAGGAGAGAGCTGAGAGCAAGGAAGAGGAGGGGTGCATTCCAGAACCCATTTTCCCACTCTGTGACCCCTTGACTTTCCAGATGGAAACTGAAGGTAGTGTCCTCCACTTTGGTCAAGTCACATCTGTCGTGACCAGGTCCAAAAATGATCAACAGAGGGAAAATTTTCTTCAATTCTGTCTGCCCTGCCCAGCCCTGTCTGTGGCTCCTGTGGGTCGTAAAATGCTTGGCACACCCTGGAGGGCGCATGCCCATTGAAGAAATAAGAGCCAGCGTTTAGTCTCAGGACCCATCACTTCTCTTAGGGAGGCCCCTAGTGGTGAAAGACATCATCCAGAGTGGCCGACAGACAGCTGACTGCCTCAACCCCGTTTTGGAGTGTTGGAGATAGTGAGCTGGGTACCCCTGCCTGATGGGGTGAGGGAGTCGGGCTTTTGAGGATGCCACATAGGACTAACCTGCAGGATCTAATGGAAGTGACACGTTCGTGCTTAAAAAACCCACGTAAAGTCAGATGCAACAAAGCAAGCAAGCATGCAGGGAAGGAGGGCAACCAGGAAGGCTTGACAAGTTTGCAGAAGATAAAGTCATCTTGGAAATGTGGACCAGGCCTTTGGAGAGGAAACATCTTCAGCTACCATTCGAGTGTAAGCTTGCCAGCCTTCTTCCTGTGTTGATGTAAACAAGAAGGCCCTAATCGGTCTGCTCAAAGGGGAAAAAAGTGTGTACATGAGTTCTTCAAAACCCATCCGCATTTCTGAGAACAAGCGATCCCACAGTTTTGCTTCCTCTTGGATTCTGGAAGTTGTTTCTAGTACTGCCACATCCACAGTCTGAATGGGGCAGCCCATCCTGAAGGAGTTTTTATTCCTGAGACCCAAATGATATCCATGGTTTGAAGCAGCCAACCTTGCCTCCCATTTTTGGGAGGTCTGAGCACATCGCAGATCAGCTGAAAATAGGTCATCCAAGTCTCCCACTTGTGTCTCTCAAGGGCACAAAACCATATCCTGCAGCGAGAGGCGTGGCTTTCTGTGGGGATGGAAGAAGTGAGGATTTGCAGTCTTTTCCTGTTTGGAAGGAGCCTGCTGGGGGCGTTTGCAAGGCTGACGCAGGGAAAGCAGGGAAGCAGCAGGTGTGGGGGAGCCCCGCCCTGGGCAGCATCCTCTCAGGGCTCTGAAACTTGGGGGGCAGCTGTTTACTGCTCCAACAGATGTTTCTCATTTTTTTTCAAGCCCCATGGAAACTTTGAATCACATAAGCGCCTTTCCAGCGCGATATATATGGTCATGATTCATACCAGGGCAGTCTCACGCTTCCAGCCCAAACCCACCAACCTACCAAGGACGCTGGCCTTTTATTTTCTACCAAATCCTTCCCTTGGGAACCCTGAATTAGGTGTTTCCGTTCTTTCGGGTAATTCTTTCATCTGGGACTGGATGAGGAAAGATTTCCTCAGTACAAGTACAGTAGCATTGAGTCATAGATGTGGGCGCTTGTGTTCAGGCTAGGCTGGAGGCCGGGGATGTGGGTCAGTGGCAGGGTGCAGACCTAGCATGTGCAAGGCCCTGAGTTTGATCCCCAGAACCATAAAACAAAACAAAACAAAACAAAAACAAAAACCACCTCCCTGGTCCAGAGGATAGGCTGGGCTCAGTGCTGGAGGAATTGAGCCCTTCTTTCTAATGAGTTCTTTGTTGTTGTTGTTGTTCTTGTTAGGTGCCATCAAGTTGTATTCAACTCATAGTGACCCTCATAGGGCATTCAGTGGCTGATTGTTTTGGGATTGCCTTGGGAGTGGATTGCCACATCCTTCTCCTGCATTTACTGTGCTGGGAATCAAACCCAGGACATCAGAGACTGCAGGGCGGCACTCTACCAACTGAGCAAAAACCCCCCATACCATTCTTACTCAAGGACGAATAGGAAAATCGACTTGAGGCCAAATAAGCCAGTTTCCAAAGAGGTCTGAGGGGCCGCTGCCTCAGAACCCCTGGGGATAGGTATACACCATGCAAATCTCCTACCTGCACTCCCGGATTTAGGGTTCAGACAGGCCTCCTGGGTTTGCACCTTATGCAGCAACTGAGGCACTGCTCTTAGAAGGGCCCTGAGCTTGGTTTAAAGCTCTGCTGGCACTGTCTTGACATCTTTAAATTTGTGGACAAGGTCTCCTGGCTCTTATTTTGCACTGGGCCCTGGGAAGTACAGAGCAGGTTTTGGGCCTAGGAATCTGATCTACTCCACAAGACCTTTTACTTAAGGGTCCAGAGATAGAACCCGCTTCTCTTAAGCAACTAGCAAAATGACAGCTTCATGGAGGCGGCCAGCAGTTTGCCTGGGTTGACTGCACACCTGTGTCTGTGTGTAGGGAAGGGGCTAGGGAGACCAGAGCTGGGTATGACCCAGACAGCAGTGCTTTGCAGGGAGTATCTGGCATGGTTTTCTTTCTTTGTTTCTTTGCTTTTATTTTCTCTTTTCTTTTTTCTTCTCTTCTCTTTTCTTTTCCTTTCTTTTCTTTCTTTCATTGAGCGTTGAACCCAAGGCCTCGCAAATACTTTGCAAGTGCTCTACCACTGGACTGCACACACACACACACACACACACACACACCCAGCCCATTTTTTATTTTTTGCTTTGAGTAAGGACTCAGTTGCCCTGGCTGTCTCTGGCCTCAACTCTGGATCCTCCTATCTCCACCTCCTGAGTGGCTGGGATTACAGGCGACTGGCCCAGCATGGTGTTCTTATGCATAAGCCCTGCGGCCTTTTTCAGGTGCTGTTCCACCCCAACAGCGGGGCGGCTGGAGAGTATGGAGCCCTGCAAACTGTCCGCCTGGAGCAGCACAAGGCCTTCTATGTCACAGGTGCGTGGGGGCCGCCGAGCCCTGCCTCCTCTCGCACACATGGAGGGGGGATCTCTGGACTCCATTGAGGCCTCCATCGAGGTGTGCCTGCCCTCCTTTGAGGAGTTCAAAGCATCTCCAAGGGTGCCATCCCCGTACCCAAGTCCCTTAGAAGGGCCCAGCACAGGCTTTCTCAACCCAACAATGTAAAAACCAGGCCTTTCCACAGCGGGCTCTGGGATCTGGGTGCTTCTATTCAGCTCCTTTTCACATGGAGAACTTTCAGCTCCATTGTTGTGCCTTAAATGCCAGTTTGGCTGGTCGGGAAATGGAAGCTTAGAGACATCTTAAAGTGTAATTTACTTGACAATAAACTGTTTCAGAAAATAGACTTCAGAGGTCTACTTAGCATACCAACAGAAGCCTCTCTGCCTCTTGGTTCACTCTGTGGCTGTCTTAAATGTATATTTTAGAAATATCACGTTGGATCAGGGCAGTTCTGAAGGTCTTCCAGTGGCCTCTTGCTACCAACTGAATTCAGACTCTGTCCTAGGTCTGTTGTGTCCAGACCTAGTTGTCCAAGAGCCAGGCCCCTTTTCCTCGGCCTCCATGTTAAAATTCCTTTCAGCTTTTAAGGCCTCAAACCAAATGCACCTCAATCATAGAACTCCCTCTTCCTAGCTGGGCAGGATTTGGAGACCTCTGGTATGGGTCACCTTCTGTCACACGGGTCAGTCATTTTACACACGTGTCCTATTCCTTCTATTACCTTTAAGCTCTCCAGACTCAGAGCTCTGCGTTGGGGATGTGGCATGTGCAAAGTCCTGGGTTCCATCCCCAGCACTTGAAAAAAAAATCTAAACTCAGAACTCCTTAGGTTTTTTGGTTTTCATTGTCTTGAAGTGTTTAGCCTAGTATCTTGCACTTAGTGGAAACCCTTCATTTGTACATGAATGAATGAAAAACAAAACAGAACATCTAGGATCTGATGCAGGTTCCAATTTGATTTAGTGATTTAATACTTGAGATTTTTGAAGAATTACATAATAAAAGGCAAAACTTATTTTTTCTGAGTGTAAGTAAGTGACCCCAGTAGAAAATGTGGCACAAAACCAAATAAGTCCTTTGTGTTCACAACTCCAGGGATATTAACAATGTCATAGAAATCTTTGGTTCTCTAAGACCCAAAACAAAACAGTCAGATATTTGCTATGGTTTAAGATGAAAAGTTCCTCGATTAGAGTCCTTACATTACATTATCTAAGAGGTATGGGACCTCCAGACTGAGTTAATTTCAGAAGTAATCATCCTGCCAGAAAACCTTGGCACCGTCATATTGGAATCGTAAACATTACTATGAAGTAATTGGGCTGTTTAAAGTGATCACAGTCAGACAGGAATTACAATACACCCGGGAAGCCTCGTCTTCTGAGGAGCCACCAGGCTTCCAGGAGAGCCAGGGTGGGGAGCACTGTCCTCACCACATCAGATGAAAATTGTGAATAGGCCGAAATGCGGTTATGGTTGGATTTCTTCCCTGCTCTTTTAAAGTCTGCATCCTAATTCCTTAAAACTGGTTTTGGATAAGCTACATGAACTGACATCTAGTACATGAGCATAGAGGAACAATATGTTCCTCTATGATGAGGATATGATGTTATGGTCACAAACTAGAAGTGGCTTTAAAAGGTAGTTGGTCTGTTTTAGTGTGTGGCTTAGAATTATGGTATCTCATTGTTTTTCTTTTCTCTTTTTCCTTTTCTTTTTCTTTTTCTTTTTCTTTTCTTTTCCTTCCTTCCTTCCTTCCTTCCTTCCTTCCTTCCTTTCTTTCTTTCTTTCTTTCCTTTCTTTCTTTCTTTCTTTTTTCTTTTCTTTCTTTTTTTTTTGGCAGTACTAGGGGTTGAACCCAGGGCCTCGGGCTTGCCTGCTTTGCAAGTGATGGACCACTGAGCTGCACCCTCAGCCCATATTTTTACTTTTTTGAGACAGGGTCTCTACACAAACTGCCTCTGGTCTAGAACTTGCCATCTTCCTGCCTCCGCTTTCTGAGTTGCTGACATTACAGGCATGCCCGGCTTCTTTTTCTTTTTCTTTTACTTTTTCTTTTCTTTTCTCTTTTTTCCTTTTCTCTTTTCTGTTTTCTTCCTTTTCTTTTGAAGTAATTCAGGCAAATTTTACACACTAGTAAAGGTGCAGATCTAAATACACATACGTGCATATATGCACTCCGCTATGCTGCACGTTACTGTTATGAAGTGCTTCTCTCCTGAAGACTCAAGTGTTGAAGGCTTGGCCCCTGGGCAAGCAGTGTTCAGAGGTGGGACTTTTGGAAGGTGATTGGATCATGAGGACACTAACCTCATCTGTGGATTAAGCTGTTCCTGAGTTCATAGTTTAATGGGGTTAGGAGGTGCGTCTGGAGGAGGAAGTAGGTCACTGAGGGTGTGCCTTTCACAGGCATCTTTTGTCCCTGCACCTTCCTCCATCTCTCTGCTTCCTGGCCGCCATGAGGTGAGCAGCTTTCTCACTCTATGCACCTTCTGTAATGTCACAGGCTTAAAAGCAATGGAGCTGATTGACAATGGATTAAAACCACTGAAATGTGAGCCAGAATAAATCTTTTCCTCTTTTAAGTTACTTATCTTGGGTATTTTTTCACAGCTATGAAAAGCCAACTAACACAATTACATTGGCTGATTTTCAGTTGTGAAGCCAACTTTCCATTCTTGGATAAACCCATTGAGTTATGATGATGTTTTATTCTTTTTATATCTAGCTGGATTTGATTTGCTAAGATTTTGTTTATAATTTTCCTTTCTTGTGATGTGTACATCAAGGTCTGGTATTGGGGTTTTGCTCATCTCATAAAATGAAGTTGGAAGTGTTCTATTTTCTGAAAGGGTTTCTATAAGATTGGTATTATTTCTTTCATTTGGGGGAGATTTCAGTGGAAAATCTGAGGTGCTTATTATTCCTCCTTTCTTTTTTTTTTTTTTTTTTTTTTTTTTTTTTTTTTTTTTTTTTTTTTTTTTTTTTTTTTTTTTTTTTTTTTTTTTTTTTTGTTGTTGTTTGATACAGGGTCTGGCTTTGTAGTACAGGCTGGGCTCAAGCTCATGATCCTCCTGCCTCAGCCTCCCAAGTGCTGGGATCACAGGGGTGCGCCACCATGCCCTGCTTCTCTCTCTAATGTGATGGAACGTACGCTTTTTCTCTTTTCTGAGGCAGGGAGCAGCAGAAATGCCTGCTGAGCTATTTTGGTCTCATAGCTATTGCTGGAATCCCTCCCTGGGCAGGCACAGTTCAGAGAAGGGTCAGGCAAGGATCTGAAAGGGTTTCTATGCCAATTTTGAGGCTTCCCCTGTATGACTGTCTCCTTCCCAGGGTTTCCCCCACCACTTTCCGTCTTTTGTGGTGGTTCTGAACTCTGACACTTTAAGCCAAGGAGACCTCAGCCCTTGTCTCAAGTTCTAGCTGCTATGCAGACTGGAAGTGTCCCCAGGAGAAAACTTTGAGACAGATCCAACCCAGTGTGGCTTCTTTCTTCCAAGGGTCAAATCCCATCCAGTTTTTGCTTGTCTTGGTTATTTTCTAGTGTCTTCAATTATTTTTTTAAGTATTATTTTTTACCTCTGTGTGTGTGTGTGTGTGTGTGTGTGTGTGTGTGTGTGTGTTATGGGGTAGAATGGGTGTGAACCAAGGCCCTCAGTCATAATTTGCAAGCATTCTACCATTGAGCTGCACCTTCATTCCCTTTTTTATTTTTTACTTTTTATCTTGAGACAGGGTCTTGCTAAGTCACACAGGCTGCCTCTGGCCTCGAATCTGCAATCCTCCTGCTGGGAATACAGGCATGTGACGCCTTGCTGGCTTCAATGGTTTTTAAATATGTTGCCTAGGAGAGTGAGGTGTTGTTGTTGTTTTGAGACAGTCTTTTCATGTAGCCTAGGCTGGCTTTCAGGCTTGCTATGGGGCTCAAACTGGCCTTGAACTTGCAATCCTTAGAGGAGGGGAGTTCTAGGCAAACTACTCCACTCTTCCCTGAAGTGGGATGATTTCATTTTTATGAGTCATTCCCAGCATTTGCTTAGTTGTCAAACTTCACATCACTTCATATGCCCTTTTCTAGTAATGAATAGTCAAGTTCTACTCCAACTAGGCAAAGATGGTAGCTGCTAATCTCTGGCTAACAATATGAATCTCAATCATAGGAGGAAGCTGAGCTATGGAGGGTTGCCTAACAGCCATGTGGTTTACTCATTCTTTTCAATATTTCAAAGTTTATTTCTGGCCAGACTGGACCAAAGTGTTATATCCTTAGATATCAGGGCTTTGGGCCCTGTAGATTTGCTTTTACTGGATTGTGCCTTAGCATTATGCATCTTGTAGTGAGAAGCCACAGCTAGGCCATCCTAGTCACAGTTGTAGTTCTCATAAAAATATCATCAGGCTGGGTGTGGGGGTGCATGCCTGTAACCCAGTGACTCGGGAGGCAGAGGCAGGAGGATTGCAAGTTCAAAGCTAGAGGAAGCCTGTGTGTAATTTAGCAAGACTCCGACTCAAAGGATAAAAATGAAATGGGCTGGGAGTGCAGCCCAGTGGTAGAGCACTTGCAAAATATATGCAAGACCCTGGGTTTAACCACCAAGTACTGCAAAAAATAAATAAATAAAAAGAATGTCAGTGAGCAGTCCATGATAGAGGGTTCCCTGTAGGAAGAGCCACTGAAAAATTTCCTAGACCCCAGAGCCAGAAAAAGCTCTACTTCTCCTGAGTAGTTGCTGAATTTCCATCTTATTATTATTTGGCCAGTAAGATGCTTAGAAGCAGTCTTCTGTACTTCCAAGGCCTTGGCCTTAATTCCTTTTGTTTATTAACTGTTTTTTTTTTCTTACCAGATATCCTAACTACTTTTTGCATAGATGGGGCAAATAGCCAGGCATGGTGGTGCACACCTGTAATCTCAGCATTTAGGAGACTAAGGCAGGAGGATCCTGAGTTTGAGGCCAGCCTGGGCTACCCAGTGAATTTGAGGCCAGACTGGCTACCTGAGGAGACCTTGTCTCAAAAACAAAAACAAAAGAGGAAAGAAAGGAGGAGAGTCATCGGAATCACTAAAAGCCAAGGCTGCTGCCATCACTCTGAACATTTTGGACATCCTACTTTTTGAGCTGCCTTCAAAGCCAGAGACTAAATCTCATCTTAAGCGCAAAGTGAAATTACTCACTTTTCCTTCCACCCAATTTACCAATTGGTAATTTGAGAAATCATTTTTTCCTCCAAAAAAAAAAAAAAATCAAAAATCAGGCCATGTGCGGTGGCATATGCTTATAATACCAGCAGCTCGGGAGGCAGAGGCAGGAGGATCGCAAGTTCGAGACCAGAGGCAGTCTGCGTAACTTAGCAAGACCCTGTCTCTTAAAAAAAAAAAAAAAAAGAAAAATGGTCTGAAGGCACAGCTCAAGTGGTCCAGCACTTGCAGAGCATGCAAGTGCAAGGCCCTGGGTTCAATCCCCAGTACCGCAAAAATAAATAAATAAATAATAAATAAAAAATAAAAATAAAATAAAAATCAGACTTACTCCTAAAGGGCAGAGATTAAAGATATTTGAATGTATGTTCTACTGGCTCTGAAGGCGTGTTTGAGGAGAGGGTTCCACATCATTGTGGACAATGGGATCATCACTAGAAGGACAGAATGGATTCTCAAGGTAATTTCTTTGATAGGGAGAGCCATCATTTGAAGTTTCACATGCTGGGAATGTTTGAATTGATTTAAAATCCAGCCCCGCTCTCCTCTTCACAACTCAAGGTCAAGGTTGGGTTTAATGAGGTATTTGCGGTCATCCTTCCTCTAGGTGGAGCCAGAGCGTGTGACGGGAGCATTGGGCCTGAGCAGCATCATGTGCTTCCCCTTATTTTCAATCTAGAAGATGATGCAGCCGAAGGTGTGCCTCTCCAAAAAGAGGGTGCCGAGTACCAGGCTCTGCTGCCCAAGGTCAGGAAGGTTCTTGCAGATGTCCTTCAAGACATTGCTGATGACAACACCTCCATAGCCGACTACTCTCAGGATCCTTCAGTAACTCCGTGCTGTAATCCCTTGCAAACTGCCTGTCGCTGCCAAGCCACATAGCAAGCCAGTTTCCCCACAGGGAGAGAGATATGGAAATGAGACAGGCAGGTTCACTTCCACCCATCAGTTTTACCCTCTTTACAAACATATGCTTGAAAAATAAGTCTCAGAATTTCATTGAGGGGCCACGACTTGGCATCCTCCCTGTGCATACCGTCCCTTCTTCTCCATGCTGGCGTGGGAGCCGAGCAGAGCTCAGCTGGCTGTGCCACAGTGAGATGGAGTAATGGAAGGCTTGTGGGCTTTGGATTCAGACATGGGTTCAAGCCCCAAGTTTTTGTTTTGTTTGTTTTGCAGCACTGGGGTTTGAACCCAGGGCCTCACGCTTGCATGCTCTGCAAGTGCTGGACCACTGAGCTGCATCCCCAGCCCATTTTTTCACTTTTTGAGACAGGGTCTCACTGAGTTACACAGACTGCCTCTGGTCTTGAACTTGCGATCCTCCTGCCTTCACCTCCCAAGCCACTGGGATTATAGGCATTCGCCACCCCGCCCAGGCATTAAGCCCCAAGTTTTGAATTTGGGCAATTATTTAACCTCAGTTGAAGTTGATTTTGAAGGTTAAATAAGATAATGCATGAAAATGCTTTGTGTGTTACCTGCCAGAGCAGACACTTAATGCGTTTTCTATTTTTTTTCATGTCCCCACTGACCGTTTTTGCATCGATTGAGTCCAGCCAGTACCTAGATGGGGCTTCTCCACTCTTCATCTGCATACAAATCACCTGGGGTTTTGTGAGCATGCAGATTCTGGCCCAGTGGTCTACAGGAGGGCCGGAGAGCCTATATGTCTAGCAGGCTCCCAGGAGGGGTTATGAGCAGCAAGGACACAGACTAGACAAAGTCTCTTCCCAGGCCTCAGAGCAGAAGAGGCCATGGGCAAGTCCACGGCCTAATCCCTTCTCTTTTAAAGATTGAGTGTATTGCAAAGATTGTAGGAGTTCTTTCTACCCTCTAAAACTTCCAAGAAATAAAGTGTAAGACACAAAGATACATTGCCATGATTTTATTTAATTAGTGTCCTAAATGGGACTCAAAGGTAATAAATGATTTATTCTAGTCACTGCAAAAATACTTTGCCTGGCTAAAATAGTCTATGTCTGTAATATATAAGAAATACAATTCAAAGAGATTTTCCTATAAGTACATTTTTTACACAGCATACATTGAAAAACGATGCCCTTTTTAATATAAAATTCCGGTACATGCCAGTGTGGTTAGTTAGCATTTACACTGTGGTCTGAAGGTCTTTTAAATAGCATGATGTAGATACAATGTCCCCCACGCCCACTGGCAGCCAGGGCTGAGGGGGCTTGGTGAGGAGTTAACCATGTCCTGTGGCTTAGGCAGTGCAGTGCCCAGGACTCCTGCCCCCCTTTCTGCTCACACAATCGCACGTCATTCTTCCACCTTCCTTGTTTTCGCCAAAACCACCTGACAGGGGACGCTCTGATTTCTGAGGCGCGCTTCTCGTCATGACTGCTTCGTTTTGCCCTTCTGACTTCCACGGCACAAGATTATCTACCGAAATCAAAACAGAACGGCCTTACTCTTCCCAGGAAGAGGCTGGTGGGCGGGCTGTGTTACCTACAGGTCTGCACCCATGCTGGTCAGCAGAGGAGCGTGGGTGCTGCAGAGCTTTTTCCTCCGACCACAGACTGACCCTCACTCGTGGCCACAGAAAATCCACTCATCTTTATGTTGGTGTAGACAAATACGGCACAGGTTCTGAAAATACTGACTAGATGTGTGCATATTTATACATATATGTGCATTAAAAAAGGCTCATCTTACTTGTAAACACAGACTGCCAAATCACGACTAGAAAGTCAGCATATATCCTGATACATCTGAATTGCTTTCCTCTTGCTCACAAGGCTGAGATCAGTGTCACAAAACACACTGCTGTAACACTGGCTTGTTACTGAAACCAAAGCCACTCAACCCCCCAAAGACAGCTTTTCCTGAGGTGCAAGAAATGATCAACTCACTTTTCTTTCACTGTTCTTGGAGCAAAGTCAGTCCCAAGGAGGAAAGGTGATATGAGGGCAGTGTCAGTATATTTCACAAAGGTCACTCGTGGTGACCCAGGGTCTTTAGGCAGAGACCTAGAGAGCCCAGGCACAGACTGCCCCCGTGAGCCTATGGTCCTGTCTAGAAGAGAATTTAATCAAACTGAGATTCTAAGATCCTTTTACAGCCTGAGAAGCTTTTAGGGAATATGAGTAAGGATGTGGATTCTGGACAAATGTTTGCAATAGGCAGGATAATTCAGAAGAAAGGCAGAGAGAGGGGTTTTCCCAGCAACCCCAGATGAACATTTCTGCCTTTCTGGGGATGATGGAGTTGGGCTGTGTTGAGCCTGGGGCTGGCAGCATTCCACTCCCATAGTCTTTGTGCGGTGAGATGGAGAAGTCTGTCTGCTATGCACCAGGACCTCCACAGGAACCCTGGTCCCACCTCCATCTGCCTGTAGGCTCTGGGATAGGCTAGGTCCACGGGCTGCCATGATGCCTAGCACCTACCCTTTACCTAGAGGTTGCCTGATATTCACTGAACTCTAACAACCGTTTTAGGGAACTGGTTCAGTGACCAACACCCTGACTAGTAGGGAACATTTCTTGTGTATAAATAAAAGGGTTTTTTTGTGTGTGTGTCCTTCTAGGAGTCAAACCCAGGGCCTCATGCATTCTAGGCAAGTGTTCCACCACTGAGCTACATCCTCAGCCCAAATAGAAATTCTTAATGCAGTTTAAATTAGCTTTCACTCATTTGGTCCTTGAGAGGGAGACAGGACATCTGGTACATCCCTAGTTTCTTGGCAGTATATAGATGAACTCTAGTTCTTAAGTTAAGCATCTCCAATTTTTTTTTCTACCCTAAGCAAATGGTTTCCCCAAGGTAACTGTTATTTTATATAGGTTTTCTTGGGGAAGTGACTATCTCCTAAATGCTGATATCCAAACTACCCTAATTCTGTGAAGAGTGTGTTACACTATGTTAAAAGATGTTATTAGCTATGTATGACACTCTGAAGTTCAGCTGAATTCCGGTAGCAAATTATAGTATAACATTGGCTCAGAAGATGGCGTTAACCAAATGAATGCTAGCACCACCATGTGATGTTGTTGTTAGGTGCTGTCAAGTCTGGTCTGACTCATAGAGACCTTCATAGGGTTTTCAATGGCTGATTATTTTGGGATTGGTTCATGAGTAGATTACCACATCCTTCTTCCATTTTTTTGCGGTGCTGGGGATTGAACCTGGGTCCTCAGAAAGTGCAGCACAACCCTCTACCAACTGAGCCAAATCCCAGTCCACACCATGTGACAGGCATAGAAAAATGGAAAGTTTTCATCCCAAGATGTGTTATACATTTTTTGGCACCTTCTGTATAAAAGGTTGCAAGGTTTTCCCTGATTATAATGAAGAATCTAATTCATAATCTAATAGTCTTTTATAGGAGTCTAGGACTTTTACTGGCCTGCAGGCATACTCACTGTGGCATCTGATCCCCTCAGATCTCAGAAGCTATGCAGTGTCGGACCTGGTTAGTACTTGGATGAGAGACCAGTACTTGGATGAGAGACTGCCTGGGAATACCAGGTACTGTAGGCTTGGGAGAAGGACCCAGCAGCCTACTCCCAAAAAACAATCAGCCATTGAAAACCCTCTGAGTAGTAGAGAAGCATGGCAATAGTGTTTCACCTGTTGTACTATAGGGTCATTATGAGTTAGACACTGACTCAATGGTACCTAACAATAACAAAAGACTTTTACCAAGATTACTAAAAGAGGGGCTGGGGGTTTAGCTCAGTTGGTAGAGTGCTTAGCATTCACTGACACCCTGGGCTTGATCCCCAGCACCACGCACACACACACACACACACACATAAAATCACTGAAACAGAGCCTATAAGTGTCTGAATGCTCTAAACTTTGATAGAGGAGGACAGCTACATTTGTCCCCACTTATTCTGACCTCGGGCTGGGATTTAGCTCAGTTGATAGAACGCTGCGTTGCAGTCTCTAAGGTCCCGAGTTCAATTCCCAGCACAGCAAAAATGGGAGAAAGACCTGGCAATCCACTCCCAAGGCAATCCCAAAACAGCCATTGAAAACCCTATGAGGGTCACTATGAGTCAGATACCGACTCGACGGCACACAACAACAACAATTCTGACCTTCCCCATGTGTTGGTCAGCTTGTGCTGTGGGGGCTTGCATGGTGCTGTGATGCTGAAAGCTATGCCACCAGTATTTCAGATAACAGCAGGGCCACCCATGGTGGACAGGTTTTAGCTGAGCTTCCAGACTAAGACACACTGGGGAGAAAGACTTGACAGCCCACTCCCGAAACAATTAGCCATTGAGATTTTACGAATAGCAGAGAAGCAACGTCAAGTATAATGCCAGAAAATGAGTCCTCCAGGCTGTAAGGCATTCAAGAAACAACTAGGGAAGAGTTGCCTCCTCAAAACAGAGTTGACCATAATCACAGGAATGGAGTAAAGCCTCTGGGACCTCCTTTTGCTAATGTGGCACAACTCAAAATGAGAAGAAACATAGTGTCTGCAACATTGGGCTCAAACATAAAAAGACTGTGCATGGCACAGTGCTGGGTAGTGTTTCATTCTGCTGTACTTAGGTTTACGATGAGTCAGAACTGACTCGATGGCATCTAACAACAAAACAAATGTCTGACCTAAAGTGTTCTGGTACCTGTAGGATCTGAAGTTACATCTTCAGGTAAATAACTACCAACATTCAGGGAGACAGGAAAACTCATTCTAGTTGGCATCAGGAGAACCCAAAGGCAAAAGAACTGGATTAGGCAGCAACTATTAGGCAGCAGCCAACAGGTGTTTTAACATTTACATTTAGTATTTTTAAGAACTACTCCTCTCCACAACTAAAATATAAATGTTACTCGCTGGCAATACATTTGGCAACTTGCCTACTAAAAGCCAGAAATGTAAATAAATCTCAATCTGTAAACCGTGGAGGTCACAAACACAGCCTTGTCATGTACAAGGGGTCCCCCAAAGCTTGCTTTTTTTTTTTTTTGGTGCCAAAAATGTTTACTAGATTGTCCCACAGATCTGCGGGAGAAAGCAGCCAGCCCGGCACTCCATCCATTTGCAACTGTATCTCAACTGACATAAAACAGTGATGGGGAGAGAACACGTCCTACCAAGGGCTCATGGGCGCTGCTTCAGTACCCAGATGGCCACTCCTCTCTGCTCCAGGGGTTGGCTCTCCAAGTCTTGACCAACACTTGGTCCATCTGAAACGCTTTCAGGCTGACTAGCTGGGATGTTTTGTAATTGAAATTCGTAAGTGGGGTCTACGGTGCTTCAAATGGCAGCTTGAAGAAGCAGCAGGTAAGGAGGCCCAGGTGGTCCCCCAGGGAGAGACATCTTTTTTCCAGATGCAGATAGAAGAAGCCCAGCTGAGCGCTCAGCCAGCCCTGGGGCTCTCACTGGCACTACAGCTGCAGCAGGATGCTGGGAAGCCCCGAAAGGTGCCCAGGTGAGCTCACACACACCTGCTCCAGTGGTTTCTTAATAAGTGCCTGCAGCTGTTGGGGAGGCTCCGGTCTGCCCAGCCAGAGCTCCAGGCAGGGTTGGGTCAGCTCCTGCAGCCATCTCAGTCTCAAACCCAGCCCAGCCCCATGAACTCATCCCATCCCGTGACAGAGAGGCAGCATTCTGCAAAAGCATCCTTGAAAGCTTCAGGAAAATCAGAGTTTTACCCAGACAGAAGCTCCTACCTCATGAGTAGCAAAGCCAGTGTATAAAAGCGGAGGTCGGGAGTCCCGGCCTCTGAGTGTAGCGAGCTACCCAAGCTCCCTGGATTAGTGATCAGTTACTCTAACACAGGGATGGGCCCCACACTTGACAGCTAGCCTGGAGGATCTGAAGCATACACAGTGGGCATTCTGTGGCTCCCTGCTTTGTAGAGAAGAGGATTAGTCGTTAGGGACAAGAAAACAGGGGAAGGGACTTCGCCTCTCCTTGGAGGTGAAGCTTCCTTCCAGGCAGACAGATGGAGCCGCTTTGTTAAGGGTTCCTAATGCTCACAGGGGGAAATTCATTCTCATCATCAAGACACACTGGTCCCGTCGCAAACTCGTGTTCCGGAATCACCTCTCCTCGGAGTAGCCCACCGTCCTCGGAATAACCTGGAAACCAAGAGCGAGACATGAAACAGCTCAGGGCGGTTTTTTCTCCATGATGGGGGGGCGGGGAGGCGGGGACCCTGAGAGAATGGAGAAGCGAGGGCGACAGGGCTGCGTCTTTGCCTTCCCGCTTGAGACTCTGCTTGAGATGGGGCTCAGGGCCCCACCCCCAGTGACGGTCTCCGAGCTTTATGAGACAGGTGAGTCTCACCCACCTTCTGCCTCTGATGCCTGAAACTTTCCGCCTCTTTGCAATTCTCAGACAGGCAAAGGGTGAAGCCACTTGTTAAGAAAACGAACCTTTAGCCAGGCACAGTGGTGCATGCCTGCAATCCCAGCAGCTCCGGAGACGGAGGCAAGAGGATTGCAAGTTTGAGACCAGAGGCAGTCTGCATAACTTAGCGAGACCCTGTCTCAAAAAGTAAAAAAATGGACTGAGGGTGCAGCTCAGTGGTCCAGCACTTGCAAAGCATGGAAGTGTGAGGCCCTGGGTTCAACCCCCAGTACCACAAAAACAAAAAAAAAGAAAGAAGGAAGGAAGGGAGGGAGGGATGGAGGGAGGGAGGGAAGAAAACGAAACTTTTGTGTGCTATGTGGGTCAGGCTAGGGGCCTGAGGTTGAAGGCTCTTACCAGGCCTCACCTGTGAGGAAATAAACCAAGGCGAGCACCCAGTCCCCAGGTCCCCATGGAGCGTGCGCCGGCCCTGTTGCACTCACCTGGCACAGTGGAGGCGGACGATGTGCTTGGCCTGGCTACGGTTGCTGCGTAAGACTGAGGTAAGGAAGGTCTGAGGTCATTTTCTTTGTTCTCTTCTGTTGATCCTGAGCCGAGCAAGCTACTCGCAGCAATTAAAAGGAGGGAAAAAGAAAGAAAGAAATCAAAGAAATCGCCATATATTTAGAACACCTTCTAGACAAAAAGCTTGAGGCCAGCTCGTGCCTGGCTACTTGAGTGTCAATTATAGACCTGCCAGGATGCTATTGAGCATGGGTTTAGCTCAGTTGGTAGAGCGCTGCTCTGCACTCTCTGAAGACCGGGGTTTGATCCCCAGCACTGCAAAAACAAATGGGAGGAGGACGTGGCAATTCACTCCCCCAAAACAATCCTAAAACAATCAGCCATTGAAAACCCTATGGGGGTCGCTGAGTCGCACCAGACTCGAAGGCCCCTAACAACAAGTATGCTGTTAGGTCAGTGGGAACGGAAATGGCTTCAGGTTCCCAGGGCTAAGTCAGGTGCCTTCAACATGATCCCCTTCCCTTATACTTGATAAGCAAAGACCAGCCCTCTGTCCTCCCTGGCACAGGCAAGCAAGCCTGCCAAGACCTGTTAACAAGGTCAGGGGCTGCGGGTGAGGGTGTGGTGCAGCTCCCCGTGTCCTGTCCGTGGCGGGACAAGAGGTCAGCCTGCACTTGCCACAGAAGTTTGGGGCACTTCTCAATTCCACTCTTTGGACATTTTTGAGCACCCTGTGGGTACTTGAGGGTGTGCTAGGAGGCGAGGCCATCAGGGGGGCATTGCATTTGGAGTGTCCTGGAGAAGACAGTGGGCTGAGGGCACCTGCCAGGGAGCCTCTCCCAGAGCCATGGCCTGTGAGGGGCTTGCCGCTGAGACAGCAGGGAGGAAGCAAGGCCCGCAGGAGCGTCGGAGCTGGGCACTGCGAGGGGGCCATTGCAGCTGTCTGCACTGGCTCCTGAGCAAATGCCCTGTGAAAGCTAGAATATTCACCTGTGAGTTTTGATTAAGACACAGTCTCCTCCATCCTGAGGGTCCAGATTGTAGATGTAAAGGTGTCCATCGGAGGAGGCGACGAGCAGCCTGGGCAGCTTCTGGATCCTAAGAGCCAAGTGAAATGGGAACGGTGATGACAGTGAACGTGTGGACCAGCTTCAGCTGACAAGGCCTTGCTCCCTCCCGTGGCCGTCCTCAATTCCTCTCCTGTCGTCCACAAACCCTTAGCCCCCTGAGCCAGGGTGAGGGCTGTGAGCCATTCCCTTGTGTTCTCACCTAAAGATCTACTTTCACGATTACTTCTGGTCTCGTAACATGATCGTGAGGATGGGGCAGATCCCACGTGTGGAGGCTCTCCTATCCCTGGCGAGCCTCTGCCGGCAGACACGCCCCGCGCTGAGACAGGACACCGCCTCTGTCTTACCTGTGTCTCTGCCTTTCACAGTGATGGGAAGGATGGAAGTACAGTCGGCTCGCTGTCTTTGCCGGCTGGGTTTATGAGTTTTTGTTTGAGAGTCTCACTATGTAGTCCAGGCTGGCTCTGAACTTGCGATCCTCCTGCCTCAGCTTCCCAAGTGCCACTACATGTTTTGCTTCTTTAATAAACTTCCTGAAACTTCTTAAATAAGACACCTGTCAGCCCTGTGGGGGAGGTGTCTGAATCTAGACCATGGCACTTGAAGCTTTTCACCTAATCACATAAAAATAAGGACTGTTCTCAAGACAATGTCATTCTAACCAGAATGTTATTACTCTCAGTCCAGCTTCCAGCGGTCCCCTGAGAATTCACATGAAAGCCAGGGAGGAAAGGCAGTGGATTGGTTCTGCTCACCTTTCTTTGGGGCCATCTTTTCTTTCTTTTTTCTTTTCACATATTTGGGGGTTCTGTGCTTTGGGAAAATACGGGTGTGAGTCTGGTTAGGGAAGGGAGCACAGTACATACGTCGAGAGAGTGCAGATGTTCTTCTGTCCAGAGAAGTTCAAGCGTCCGGTGGCGAAAGCCCTGTCCTGGTTCATCATGTCCGACACCTGGGCGGGGAGGTAGTTGGTAGCAGCCATGAACATCTTTCCCATGTAGCCACTCCAGGTGGACGGCTCTTCTGGGCGGCTAGGGGAGCAAAGCAGAGGCAAAGATGGGCCTGAGCTGCAGGCACCGGCATCTCTCCAGTGGGCTCCACAGCCCAGCATGCACTGCGGCAGGCAGATGATGAGTGAGCGGCATGTTCCAGCTCCCGAGACCTATTATTCTGGCAATAACAAATGAGCATCAGGGACCAATTTGTCCTTCAGAAGAGCCACGGGAGAGCTCTTAAGAGGCTCTCTGTGCTCCCACTTTCTTAGATTTAAAGAACATTTTTTGATGATTAATCTGATTCCTAGATTTCCGAAAGAGGGCAAGGGTAGAAAATGAGATGGAATTGATGTCTGGACCCTGTAAAACGAGCTCACGCCTTTGCGGGGCTCAGGGAAGAACAGACAGATCTCGGCATGCAGGCCCCTGAGCCAGACTGTGTGGGAAGCAGCCTCTGGCCAAGACACTCTGGGCAACATGTGGTTCCGGTCCTGGAGCCACCTGGCACTTGGTATTCTTGGTGCCCAAGGGGCCTGGTGCCTGCAGCGGTAGCCCTGTGGCATCCGATCCCGTCAGATCTCGGAAGCTAAGCAGGCTCGGGCATGGTTAGTACCTGGATGGGAGACCGCCTGGGAACACCAGAAGCTGTAGGCTTGGGAGAAGGACCTGGTAACCCCCTCCCAAAAGTCAATCTGCCATTGAAAACCCTATGAACAGCAGAGAAGCACTGACAATAGTGTTTCCCCTGTTGTACAGAGGGTCGCTATGAGTCGGATACAACAACAACAAGGGGCCTGGCAGGTCCCTGCAGTCGCTGAACATCATCATCCCAAGGCCACCACCTGACAAGGAGGTGGTGGCTCCATGGGTGAGAGACACCTCCATCTCCGTGTCCCGAGCAGGGGCCAGGATAGTGAAGAGGGAGGCTGCCGCCTGTGTTTCCAGGAGTACCAGATCCTGCTGGGAAACAGCCACTGCGGCTCAGACACTCTGGGCTTGTGTCATACTGTTACCAGATGGTCTTCAGACAAAGCTCTCGGGGCCTTGGTGTTCTCACCTGAAAGCAATCCCTCTAGACACACCTGCACGGACAGCCCTGGAGCCCTGTGCACCAAGCTGGGATTTAGCCAGAGGCATGACCTCAGGACCCTGCACTCAAGGTGGAGACAGAACAGATGCGTAAAAAGAAAACCAAGCAGAGAAGTTAGGTAAATAGGCCAGGTGGGAGCTACTCCAGGACCGCAGAGAAAGCGGTGGAAGTGGAACCTTAAACTCCTATTTTCCACATTTCCCCACTGGGACACCAGGGGCAGTCACAGACCCTTCCCTGGCAGGCTCAGCTAGCGCAGAGACAAGCAGGCAGCCGGTGTGGTTTTGTATGATCGTTTCTCTGAGGCTAGAGGGGTTTGAGACGGTCTGGGGTGGTGGCTGCTGAGCTCCAGGTTTTGAGAAGATTAATCCAGCAAGATGATATAGAACAGAGTGCTCAAAAGAGCCTGGAAAGGCAGAGTCCCGGTACAAGCGCAGTGACATTAAAGATGTGGATAAGGGCTGTGGTCGGTGAGGCAGGACTAGTAAGTGGGAGCCCAGCTGTCCAAGATGTACTGAGCCTTTGCAGATGGGCTGAGGGGAGAATCCAGGACTCAGGGTTCTGCCCCGATTGCCTGCAGCCACCCACAAACACAGCAGAGCTGGGAGAGGGGAGTGTGTGTCCTCCCTAAACCGTCCACAGACCCAGGAGGGGACAGGGCTGGAGCAGAAGCTTGGCAGGGTTTGCTCAGTTGTGGCACCATGAGGGTGAAGGGTGCCCCTCCAGGGAACAGCCTGCTACTCCAGAGGCTGAGGGAAAGCTCCAGAAGAGATCAGGGCTGAGTTTCGGAGGGTGTCTGGGAAGAGACAAAAAAGTCTAGAAAATTGGTATTCTCTCCGAGGAAAGTGTGCAGGGAGTATGAAGCGCAGGACAAGCAAGAGCTCTGGGATCCGCACAGGCAGGAGCGTTACAGAGGTTCCAGGGAGACTGAGCAGTGGGAAGGGAGCAGCCCCCAGGTCCCCAGCACCCCTGGGGGACCACATGTTCAGGGAAAGGGGCTTCCCAGCATTACACTAGACAGAAAAGGCAGACTCTATACTGAGGACCTATAGCTTTGGGTGGCTTGGTTGCTGGCACACCCGGATGGCATTTCAGAGAGGAAGGGACAGAGGGACCATATGCCACCACTACATACTAACACATACAAGATGGAGGCTGGGCACCGTGTCATACTAGTTAGGTAGCAAAAGCAGTTTTCTCCTCCAAGTCCTCTCCCCTCAGGAGGGGAATTTCTTCCAGTCACCGAAGACAGGTTCGCTTGGGAGAATGCACTTGAGGAGCTCCTTAGCCATTTCGCCAGTTTCCACTCGGGTGGCTCAGCAGAAGCCTGCTGCGTATAAAATGTGGCACCTGTTGTGGATCCTGGATCTGGAAACAGAGGCTGGCTTTGAGCAGGACAGTGAACTTCTCTGAGCCTCAGTTTCCCAAGTTCTTAAACTCCTACCCTGCCTACCACCTGGAAACACTGTGGGCTCCCGGGGCAGAGTCTGGACAGGGCTCCACAACCTACAGAAGCCCTGCAGACGCACGAGCATCTTTCTTCCGGCAACTCCACAGCATGCTTTCAGGGCGTAACTGAGCAAGCACCGCAACTTCACGTTTCAGTTTCCGATAATGACACTAAAAAGAAATGTCATGAGGTACAACGTGCCTGAAGCCCCCAGAGGAAAGGCACCAGCCACCTACAATGCTACTGTACTCAGATTATGGACCATGTTGGGGGCTGGACCAAGTGACACTGCCATGAACAGTGGCTGGGCGAGAGAGGAAATCTTCACTGCTTTCCAAGAGCTCACGTGGCCACACACCTGGCAGGTACTTAACAGCGATAAACACACAGTATTGCAGATAGGATTTCCAGGAAATGCACCTGAGACCCTGGTCTCCAGAACCTGTGATGGTGATGAGATTTCAGTCCCTTGCTGTGTTATGTGATACGGTCCAGATTACCCAGATGGCCTTGAGCCCATCACATATGCCCCCAAAACAAAGAACATGCCAGGCACAGTGTTGCACAACTATCCTCCCAGCTACTCAGGAGGCTGAGGCAGGAGGATTGCTTAAGCCCAGGAGTTTGAGGCTAGCCTGGACAACACAGTGAGATACCATCTTAAAAAAACAAAAACCAAAAACTTCTTTAAGGGGTGGGGGTGTAGCTCAGTGGAAGAGGGTTTGCCTAGCATGCGTGAAGCCCTGGCTTTGATCCCCTCTGACTAGTGGCAGAAAAGGGAGGCAGAGGAGCAAGTCAGACAGATCCAAGGCACAAAAAGGAATCAATGTGATGCCACATGGCTGGCTTGAAGGCTCTTTGGGGAGGACTGTGGGTGGCCCCTCGGAGCTGAGTGCAGCTCCTGGCAGACAACCAGCAAGGAAGTGGAGACTTCACTGCCACATCAGAAAGGACCCGCAATCTTGCCAGTTATAGTAGTAAGCTCGGAAGAGGACTTTGAGCTCCAAGTAAGAAGGCAGCTGGCAGCCAGAGAGCTCTGTTTCAGCCATGGGAGACCCTGAGCAGAGGACCCAGCCATGGGCGTATGATTCCAGAACTGTGAGATCACAGTGTGCTATTTGAAGCCATTAAGTTTGTGGCAATTTATATGACCCAGCTATACCAATACTGGGAATATACCCAAAGGGAGACAAGTCATCATAGCACAGAGACACCTGCATCTCCATATTCAATACAGCACCCTTCACAATAGCAAGGATATGGAACCAACCAAGATGCCCATCAACAGAAGAATGGATTAAAAAAAATTATGGTACATATACACAACGGAATATTACTCAGCAATAAAAAATGAAACAATGTCATTTGCAGCAAAATGGATAGAACTGGAGAATATCATCTTAAGCGAACGAACACAAGCTCAAAAAGAGAAATACCCTACGTTCTCACTCATATGTGGGAGCTGAATCATACTTAAAGGAAGAAAATATCCCCTACATAAATTGATATATAAAAGTGCACAGTTAATCTTAGTGAAGAAGGGACAATATAAAGAGTAGAAAGGGAGGGAACTAGCAAAGGCAAGAGAAGATTGCAGAAGGTGGGATGGGGAGGAGAAACAAGGTAGAAGGATAAAGGGGGAGAGGACAATCTCAATGTAAGCAATGCAATTTCATGAGTACATTGGAAAAATAGGGGAATATAACCCAGATATGCATATGCATTTTATTACATATCAGTCAAAAGGCTTCATAGACCCTGTAAGTTAATAAAAACATAACCAAAAGTGATGTTATAGTTGCAAATGGAAAAAACCAATGCTTTATTACTACTCTGCACCCCACCAACATTTACCAGTAAAGGGAGAAAAAAAATTTGTGGCAATTAGTTAGAGCAGCAATAGGAATCTAATACATACACTATTGGCTATAAAGTAGCACATACTTCACCAGGCCAACCCTCACTCCACTGCCACCGTTATACTCAGGCACTGAAAGTGTTTGCCAAGCACTCACTGGTGGTGGAAAGAGGGACAATAAATACATTATACTTATAGCCACATGGGGAAATACAGCAGCACTGGCCCACACTTATTGTTGCTCACAATGTGCCATGCACTATACTAAATGCTTTACATCCACAAACTCATTTTTACCTCACAGCAAGCCTAAGATGCATTGTTGTTGTTGTTAGGTGCCACTGAGTCAGGTCCGACTCATAGTGACCCTACGTACAGAAGAACAAGACAATTCCTAATTCTGTGCCAGGCACACAATCTTATTTATGTTTAAGCCCATTGTTGCAGGCACTGTGTCAGTCCATCTAGTGGAAGGTTTTCCTTTTTTTCCATTGACCTGTCACTCTCCCAAACATGATGTCCCTCCCCAGGGATTGGTCCCTCCTAACTATATGTCCAAAATATGTAAGATGCAGTCTATCCATCCTTGCACACACTATTATTATAGTTGTTTTACAGAAAGATTAAAGGAACTTTCCAGAATATTATAGTTCGTAAGAGGCCATGCAGTGATGCGAACTGGGAACCATTGCCCTAGATTTTGTGCTTCTGTGTATGACATCACTTTGATGGAGACATAACAATTAAGGCCAAGTTTATGGCATTCAGAAAGAAAAGAAATCAAGGCTGGCAGAATAACTAGGGCCTGCCTCCTTTTGTGTGGTGAATATTTTGAGCTGGGCGCTGCACTTGCCTGTTGGTGAGGTGTTCCAGCTTGAAGATGTGCACGGTCTCCGTGTTGCTGGAGGCACACAGGAACTGTGAGTCCATGCTGAAGCCTAGAGAGCTGATGGTCACATACCTAGAAACAGCAACACACGGGCCAGTCAGCCAGAAAAACGAGGGGAGTGCCTGCGAGTTCCTAGATCAGCTTTACGAGGGTATTAAATGTATCTGGAAGGGCCTTGGTATTCTGAAACCCCTTCGATGCTGCGTTATTCATTCTTAGAAAGTGATGTCAGATTCACAAAGGGCCACAGTATTAGATGCAAAGAAACAGGGCACAGCCCTTACTCCCAGCCAGCGGGCAGGAAGACTCCCACCTTCCTGGCATCTTGGAAATCTTCCAGCTGCTCTGTGTACCGATTCAGTTGTAAACCCCGTAGTGGAAAAGGTCCTAAATGGGCACGCTTTGACACTTGCTCTTTATTTCCACAGAAGAAAATGGGAAATTATTTTTAGATGGTGACTCCCTGACTCTCTGGTTTCTCCTGTGCAGGTTGCCTGTGCCCACATCAAAAAGAGGATTCTCGAGACTGAACGCCTGTGTTAAAATTGCTTCTCTGCTCTCCGTTTTCCTAAGCTCCAAGTGGAGCCCTGGGGTCAATGACCTGAGAAGGTATAGTAATAATACTTCCTTGAGGTGAGTGAGGCCACCCAGCCAGCCTTGGGCCTCTCCCTCAATGGCTGCCTACAGCCACGGCAGGACGTCCGTAGGGGATTTTAAGATGGGTTTGACATTGAACACAGACCTTTTCATTCCTCTCCGGAATTCGTAGAGCTTTTGCCCGTCAGGTACAGAGAACACACGGATGACTGTGCCCTGGAAAAGAAGCAGGCGGACATTTCCTAAGCATTGATGGCTCCACGCAGAGCTGTTGCTTTAGAGGCAGCTTGCTTCGTTGGGTTTGAACATCTGCCTCTGAGGAGGAAGCACCAAGTATTGGACACAGAGGCATTTTTATTTGTGTATGTGCCAGACAAGCCATTCTCAGGACGTGTTTTAACTATTCTGTCTCCCTTGCCAGCCCCACCCCTGCCCAAGGCTGTGTGTGTGATGTGTTCCTAAATTGCTCTGTTTTCCTAGAATATCCTATCTCTGCCTATCAAAAGATACCTGCTTTGTGTGATATTTGAAGTTCAACTTGCTCACCTTCCTTGATTATTGCAGTCAGAAAAGATCAGTCTCTCCGGCTACATAGCGAAGTGCTGTGTTTGTACTATCTTTATAAGACGCAGCCTCTATTTGTATCTATGGATGGCATGCATACACAGTTCTCAGTAAGACCACCGGGGTTTGTGTAAAGCCTCTCGTGTCTCTGATCTACCGACGAACAGAGGTGTTCAGAGATCACAGCATGCAGGGGCCAGACGGCCTCACTTTAAAAAGATTTCTGCGAAGGCCCAGAGACCCGTCAGCCTTCATGTGACCAGCCGTGTTCCATCAGGTGTAAGCACCCTGGGGGCCATCGAGGGAACCCGCAGACAGGGGGGGACCCCAGGAGCGCACTTACTTTGTCAGACGCGCTTGCTAGTTTGGAGCCTGAGGAGTTGAAGGCGATGGCAGCCAGCGTCCCCTCGTGGGCAGCGATGGTGCCAACTGTTTTCTGTTGGTGGAAGAGAGAAACGGAGATTGATGTGGGCGAGAGGGAGCATGGATTTCGTCTCCCTCTCAGTCGTCTTCCTTCTCCCTCATTTGCTGGCTCCCGTGGCCTCTCCTCTCTCCACCACTTGCACATGGGCTGAATGTCCTTTTCTGGTGTATCGAGACTCAGTTTCCAGGTGCCCCATTTCTTTCCCTTTTCCTGCCCCTGGGAAGGTGGACAACCAATGGTGAGCTTGACGCAGAGGGACTTTGTCATGAGCTCTCTCCACGTGCTTCCGTAGGGGACTTCCCAGGCAATCCTGCCCTGCTCTGTGAAGCCCTGGAGAGCAGAGGGCAGGACCGTGGGACAGCCGCATGCTTCTCAGGCCGTGACTTGGCACAGGGTATCCCATTCAATCGGCTGCCTGGCCACCAGCTCTGCTGCAGGTGATTCTGTTCTGCTGCAGGTGTTCAGCCTGGCCTGGCACCCGACTTGGTGATGTTGACTGATGGCGAGCCCCAGGGCAAAGATCATTATCTTCCCCTTCACTCAATCACTGTGGCCAGAAAACACCCCTTCATCCCTCACCCAACTGCCACAGGACCTCTTTATTCATTCACCACACAACCAAGGCAAGGTGGCTGGGTGGGACGGGCCCACTCCAACTTACCAGGGAGTTCCCGTCATAAAGCACAATCTCGCCGGTGGTCAGGCTTCCAGGGTAGGCCAGGTAAGAATTGGAATGGTTGATGGAGAGGGCACACAGACCTGGAGAAGAACAAACAGGAGATGAAGAGCCAGGTCCAAGGAGAAGCGCCCTGTGAGGGCACCTGAGAACTGTGCAACGAGAGTGCCACCTACTGGTGAGGGGAGGGATGGTTTGAGGCCTTTCCGTTCTGTCGACTATTCTAACCAAAGGATTCCAAGAAAGAAAATGCACAGGGGAAACCTCCTAATTTAACACTGGCCCCATGCCCTCTCCACAGCTCAGTAATCCGAATTTAGAATACTAAAAGTGTTGTTCTTCATATTGTTACCCCAAGATTCTGAACCACCACCTAGTTCTCTTCCAATTCCATTACCTTCTAGGCAAAACAAGAGTTTGCTCATAATGCAATTAGAATTTCCTACTAGGAAGGGTCGATAAGTGTTAGCCTTTCTGTGAGTAATGAAATAGAGCTGGCCAGTAAGTTCCAGGAGATGCAAAGGACCTGTGTGGATATTGCTTGTTTCTGAGCACAGCATCTTGGCTGGATAAGGGAAATGGGTGCCTGCAGAGGTGGACATTTCCTGGACATCTGCACCTGGGTACACCATGTGCCTTGCCTTCAAAACATCATACGGAGGTCATTTGGGACTTAAGATGCTTTGACAATCTGCTGGAAGTGTAAACTGCCAAAGCATTAAAGCCACATAAGCCGTTTTTATTTAT